>CM026390.1:69796826-69961703 GCA_014843695.1 Archivesica marissinica
AGCTAATAGTTCCAATCTAGATGCCTAACACTTTAATAATAGTTGTGGCATGCCATTTGATACCACCAGTATCATGTACTGTACTTTTGCGATTACCAATACAACGACATTCCTTCCCTATTTATTATTGTTAATGTAATTCCATAATTTGAGATGTGCAATTGTTACCTCTGTTTATAAGAAATGTCCAAAGGCCAAGGACAGTAACTACATGCACATCTGTCTCACATGTGTTGCTGCCAAACCGTTGAACCTATTGGAGCATATTTAGGTCTCCAGCAAAAGGACTCATTTCGATAATAATAACATTCTAAGCCAATTCCAGCATGGCTTCAGATCAAAGCATAGTTGCGAATCTTAGCTTATCACTTTATCAAGAGGTATATGACAACCTTGAAAATAATAAACGTAAAACAAACAGATATAAATTATTATGAAGTAGTACGGACCATAGTTAATCATCTGAATATTTCTAACATGTACACATCACTCATGAATTACTTCCAAATGTGGTAGGCCATAAACACCCACACCAAGTTCTCTCGTAATCATGGCCATACCCTCGGTTTCAATATTCAACTGTACATCAACACCTGTCGTACGTAATTTAAATTCCATTAGCTTGTATGGTCCTTCTGTAAATCTGAAGCAGTCAGCTCTAACCATCAATGTACATCCACCAACATAATATATAGGTACCTCCCTTCCCTCAGCCTTTAGATCAAAAAGCCATATTCTGCGTTGGGTGCCATTATGTTCAACTTCACGAAACGTATTATAGTCGTAATTTGCGCTTGAAAAAAGCTTGAGAGTTTTTGTATGAGTGCCGATCTGATGCGGCCATTACGTCTTTTTATGAATACACGAACTGTTGCATCAAATCCACACGAAATGAAATAACGTCGCTATCAATCCATAAAATCCACTCTTCGTTCTGTAAGCTATATTTCATTATGAGATTACGAGCTTTGCCCATGTGGCTTCGTCTTTCTATCTGCGTTTTTGGTTCATGTCTATTTTCGCGAGTACTTTTGTTTCCCTTGATCTTTAATGTATAGACAGTTGCTTTTGCAAAGCCAAACTTATGCATCAGTTGATGGGAAACTTTCTTGGCAACTTCAACAGTATCATCATGACTGCCATCCTCTCCAAAATGAACACTTATCAAGCTATGAGGGTGGGACAGTGTTGAGAGAAGGTTTGCAAACAACCACAGTCTGTCGGCTGCATCTCTAACAGGCGATAACAGGGCTACACGTTGTGTGTATACCGTGTGGTTTGGTAGAGGAAGATATGGTTCTGATAAATGTGTCGCCAGAGGAATGACACGTCGTTTCTGTGAGACTAAGTCTGGAGCACGTTGAATACAGTTCAGAGTGATCACCTGCATCCGTCCTTCCATGTGTGCATATATATGGTCATGTGCATGATTTCTATGCAGACATTTTCTAAAATCGGCATCTATAAGTGTATACATGTGGTCATGTGCATGATCTCCATGCAGACATTTTCTAAAATCGGCATCTATAAGTGTATTGATATAGAAGATCGAACACAGATCATCGTTAATTATTGCAACTACCATGACTTATATGGCTATGATTTGCGTTCGTCTCCAATGAGTAGCATTGCGAATACAATAGCCACATTTCTGTAAATCATGCATGGCCGTCACCTGTAATACAAAGAAACAAACACAAAGAAACATTCTCAGATACAATGGACCACACGAGCTGTCTGCATGGTCGTCACCCGTAACACAAAGAAACATTCTCAGATACAATGGACCACACGAGCTGTCTGCATGGTCGTCACCCGTAACACAAAGAAACATTCTCAGATACAATGGACCACACGAGCTGTCTGCATGGTCGTCACCCGTAACACAAAGAAACATTCTCAGATACAATGGACCACACGAGCTGCCTGCATGGTCATCACCCGTAACACAAAGAAACATTCTCAGATACAACGAACCACACGAGCTGTCAGCATTGTCGTCACCCGTAACACAAATAAACATTCTCAGATACAATGAACCACGCGAGCTGTCAGCATGGTCGGCACCCGTAATACAAAGAAACATTGTCAGATACAATGAACCACGCGAGCTGTCAGCATGGTCGTCACCCGTAATACAAAGAAACACTGACACGTGTAATGAACCACAACAGCTGTCAGCATGGTCGTCATCCGTAATACAAAAACAACATTGTCAGATACAATGAACCACAAGAGCTGTCGTCACTCATAATACAAAGAAACACTAACACATACATTGAATTACAAGAGCTGTCTGTCGTCACCCGTAATACAAAGAAACATTCTCAGATACAATAGACCACGCGAGCTGTCAGCATGGTCGTCACCCGTAACACAAAACAGTATCAGCTACAATGAACCACAAGAGCTGTCAGCATGGTCGTCAACCGTAATACAAAGAAACACTGACACACACAATGAACCATAACAGCTGTCAGCATGGTCGTCACCCGTAATACAAAGAAACACTGACACATAAATGAACCACAACAGCTGTCAGCATGGTCGTCACGTGTACTACAAAGAAACACTGACACATACAATGAACCACAACAGCTGTCAGCATGGTCGTCACCCGTAATACATAGAAACACTGACACAAACAATGCACCACAACAGCTGTCAGCATGGTCGTCACGTGTACTACAAAGACGCACTGTCAGATACAATGTACCACAACAGCTGTAAGCATGGTCATCACCCGTAATACAAAGCACACTGTCAGATACAATGAACCACAACAGCTGTCAGCATTGTCGTTACGTGTACTACAAAGACACACTTTAAGATACAATGAACCACAGCTATCAGCATTGTCATCACGTGTACTACAAAGACACACTGTCAGATACAATGAACGACAACAGCTGTCAGCATTGTTGTCACGTGTACTATAACGACAGACTGTCAGATACAATGAACCAGAACAGTTGTCAGCATTGTCGTTACGTGTACTATAACGACACACTGTCAGATACAATGAACCACAACATATGTCAGCATTGTCGTCACGTGTAATACAAAGACACACTGTCAGATACAATGAACCACAACAGCTGTCAGCATTGTCGTCACGTGTACTACAAAGACACACTGTCAGATACAATGAACCAAAACAGCTTCAGCATTGTCGTCACGTGTAATACAAAGACACACTGTCAGATACAATGAACCACAACAGCTGTCAGCATTGTCGTCACGTGTACTACAAAGACACACTGTCAGATACAATGAACCAAAACAGCTTCAGCATTGTCGTCAAGTGTACTACAACGACACACTTCCAGATACAATGAACCACAACAGCTGTCAGCATTGTCGTCACCCGTAATAAAAAGAAACAATGATACATACAACAGCTGTCAGAATGGTCGTCACCCGTAATACAAAGAAATACTGACACATACAATGAACCACAACAGCTGTCAGCATTGTCGTAGCCTGTAATACAAAGACACACTGTCAGATACAATGAGCCACAACAACTGTCAGCATTGTCGTCACGTGTACTACAAAGACACACACTGTCAGATACAATGAACCACAGCTGTCAGCATTGTCGTCACGTGTACTACAAAGACACACTGTCAGATACAATGAAGCACAACAGCTGTCAGCATTGTCGTCACGTGTACTACAAAGACACACTGTCAGATACAATGTACCACAACAGCTGTCAGCATTGTCGTCACGTGTACTACAAAGACACACTGTCAGATACAATGTACCACAACAGCTGTCAGCATTGTCGTCACGTGTACTACAAAGACACACTGTCAGATACAATGAACCACAGCAGCTGTCAGCATTGTCGTCACCCGTAATACAAAGAAACACTGATACATACAACAGCTGTCAGAATGGTCGTCACCCGTAAAACAAAGAAATACTGACACATACAATGAACCACAACAGCTGTCAGCATTGTCATCACGTGTACTACAAACACACAATGTCAGATACAATGAACCACAACAGCTGTCAGCATTGTCGTCACGTGTACTACAAAGACACACTGTCAGATACAATGAGCCACAACAGCTGTCAGCAATGTCGTCACCCGTAATACAAAGAAACACTTACACATACATTGAACTACAAGAGCTGTCAGCATGGTCGGCACCCGTAACACAAACAAACATTTTCAGATACAATGAACCACGTGAGCTGTCAGCATGGTCGGCACCCGTAACACAAAGAAACATTGTCAGATACAATGAACCACGTGAGCTGTCAGCATGGTCGTTACCCGTAACACAAAGAAACATGGTCAGATACAATGGACCACGTGAGCTGTCAGCATGGTCGTCACCCGTAATACAAAGAAACACTGACACATACAATGAAATACAAGAGCTGTCAGCATGGTAGTCACCCGTAACACAAAGAAAAGTTGTCAGATACAATGAACCACAAGAGCTGTCGTCACTCGTAATACAAAGAAACACTGACACATACATTGAACTACAAGAGCTGCCTGTCGTCATCCGTAATACAAAGAAACATTCTCAGATACAATAGACCACGCGAGCTGTCAGCATGGTCGTCACCCGTAACACAAAACAGTATCAGCTACAATGAACCACAATAACTGTCAGCATTGTCGTCACGTATACTACAAAGACACACTGTCAGATACAATGAACCACAACAGCTGTCAGCATGGTCGTCACATGTACTACAACGACACACTGTCAGATACAATGAACCACAACAGATGTCAGCATGGTCGGCACGTGTACTACAAAGACACACTGTCAGATACAATGAACCACAACAGTTGTCAGCATGGTCATCACGTGTACTACAAAGACACACTGTCAGATACAATGTACCACAACAGATATCAGCATTGTCGTTACGTGTACTACAAAGACACACTGTCAGATACAATGTACCACAACAGCTGTCAGCATTGTCGTCACGTGTACTACAAAGAACACTGTCAGATACAATGTACCACAACAGCTGTCAGCATGGTCATCACGTGTACTACAAAGACACACTGTCAGATACAATGAGCCACAACAGCTGTAAGCATTGTCGTCACGTGTACTACAAAGACACACATTGTCAGATACAATGAGCCACAACAGCTGTCAGCATTGTCGTCACGTGTACTACAAAGACACACCCTGTCAGATACAATGAACCACAGCTGTCAGCATTGTCGTCACGTGTACTACAAAGACACACTGTCAGATACAATGAACCATAGCTGTCAGCATTGTCGTCACGTGTATTACAAAGACACACTGTCAGATACAATGAGCCACAACAACTGTCAGCATTGTCGTCACGTGTACTACAAAGACACACACTGTTAGATACAATGAACCACAGCTGTCAGCATTGTCGTCACGTGTACTACAAAGACACACTGTCAGATACAATGCACCACAACAGCTGTCAGCATTGTCGTCACGTGTACTACAAAGAAACACTGACACATACATTGAACTACAAGAGCTGTCAGCATGGTCGTCACCCGTAACACAAAGAAACATTCTCAGATACAATGAACCACGTGAGCTGTCAGCATGGTCGGCACCCGTAACACAAAGAAACATTGTCAGATTCAATGAACCACGTGAGCTGTCAGCATGGTCGGCACCCGTAACACAAAGAAACATTCTTAGATACAATGAAACACGTGAGCTGTCAGCATGGTCAGCACCCGTAACACAAACAAACATTCTCAGATACAATGAACCACGTGAGCTGTCAGCATGGTCGGCACCCGTAATACAAAGAAACATTCTCAGATACAATGAACCACGTGAGCTGTCAGCATGGTCGGCACCCGTAACACAAAGAAACATTCTCATATACAATGAACCACGTGAGCTGTCAGCATGGTCGGCACCCGTAATACAAAGAAACATTCTCAGATACAATGAACCACGTGAGCTGTCAGCATGGTCGGCACCCGTAACACAAAGAAACATTCTCAGATACAATGAACCACGTGAGCTGTCAGCATGGTCGTCACCCGTAATACAAAGACACACTGTCAGATACAATGAACCACAACAGCTGTCAGCATTGTCGTCACGTGTACTACAAATACACACTGTCAGATACAATGTACCACAACAACAGTCAGCATGGTCGTCACGTGTACTACAAAGACACACTGCCAGATACAATGAACCACAACCGCTGTCAGCATTGTCGTCACGTGTACTACACAGACACACTGTCAGATACAATGAACCACATCAGCTCAGCTGTCAGCATTGTCGTCACGTGTACTACAAAGACACACTGTCAGATACAATGTACCACAAAAGCTGTCAGTATTGTCGTCACGTGTACTACAAATACACACTGTCAGATACAATGAACCACAACAACTGTCAGCATGGTCGTCACGTGTACTACAAAGACACACTGTCAGATACAATGAACCACAACAGCTGTCAGCATTGTCGTCACGTGTACTACAAAGACACACTGTCAGATACAATGAACCACAACAGCTGTCAGAATTGTCGTCACGTGTACTACAAAGACGCACTGTCAGATACAATGTACCACAACAGCTGTCAGCATGTCGTCACGTGTACTACAAATACACACTGTCAGATACAATGAACCATAACAGCTGTCAGCATTGTCGTCACGTGTACTACAAAGACACACTGTCATATACAATGAACCACAACAGCTGTCAGCATTGTCGTCACGTGTACTACAAATACACACTGTCAGATACAATGTACCACAACAGCTGTCAGCATTGTCGTCACGTGTACTACAAAGACACACTGTCAGATACAATGAGCCACCGCTGTCAGCATTGTCGTCACGTGTACTACAAACTGTCAGATACAATGAACCACAGCTGTCAGCAGCCTTACTTCCCTAAAGTCGTTGGATTTCATGAATATATAGTGAAGCTATAAATAAACTTCCAACTTTGAACGATAAAAGATCGGCCACATCCATTTCAGAGGGTTGGAATCTTTCGTATAACATGGGGCATTTATTATTATAATAACATTAGTATAATAAAATATAAACATCGCAAAATCAATGAACATGATACGTGGCCGAACGGTAACGACGGAGGAATACAGATAAAATATCTTGTGATATATTTTGTAGTTGCGAGTTCAAATCTCACTGGGTGTATTATTACTAGTTTTATTTTTCAAATTTATATTTTATATAAAGTGAATTGTATGTATTTTTCTCATTTTTTGATTTTTTTTCTCATAATTTAATTTTCAACTTTATTTCATTTCAAGCAATTACAGTTACAATTCATTTCACAGTATCAATCAGTATCTTCGCCTTCGCTGGCTGTCTCTGTATCCGAGCCGCTGTCCCCATCGCTGTCAGAAGTGAGGTCAATAGTAAGTTGGTTTGATTTAGCGCCACCTGCAATCCAGACTCCTTCTCCTTCGTACAAAATGCATGTACATTTTTAACAATTTCTCTAGCATCACAGCTATAATTATGTCGTGTTTGCTTGCTCATTGTGTACTTAATATGACGGGTATGTGTAAAAATGCACGTATATAGCCACACAGCGTGTGTATTTTAATGTTTCACGACTATTTCGTGCATAAAATAAATAATGAACCCACACTCCACAATACCACTAGTTATTAAACTAAACGGTCTAACTGTCACAGTCAAGTATTATGTATATACATGACTGTTGTAATTTTTTATAATATAAACCAAATTTCCAATACACTAAAATATTAACCACCCTATTATTGTGTATGAAATGAACCTGTCTGATCTTTGATCGTTCAGACTTGGTTGTTTGACTGTACAAATAAAACATTAAACGTAAGATATTTATAACAATTTGTGAAGTCGGTTAGCCAAATACAAAGCAATAAACGCAAACCAACTAAACGATAAACGATAAACGAAAACCAACGAAGCAAACGCAAACGAGTGTGCATAGGTAAGGATGTTCTCCTGTGTGTATAGGCACAGGGAAGATTAAAACAGATACGCTGTCAACTCGTCGTAAATGGATATGATGGTTACTTGGATGCATGGTTGAGTTCCAATGGTTCGTCACTAGCAACATGCTAAATCTATGAGTTGCCTATGTATGTATTGGTGTAAGGCATTGCATCCAAGGCGATGGCGTGTATGCAGCATTTGGCTTCTTTTCTTTCCTATGGTGTACAGTGGCGATTATTATTTTAATATGTTCACGTTGAGCTTGGCCGTGCATGGCCTTATAGTGTAAGAATTGTGTATGTAAATTGGCAATACGTACCGGTCTTTGGTCGTTATTAACTTAATGAAAGAAATGGTGAGGGCTGTATGCGTGGGTTCTCGTATGGACCTAGCCTGGGAACAGGCGTCGATATATTGTGCCTAGTCAGTCAAATAAATATATTTTAACACCGATTTAATTGGGCCGTATTTAGCTTCTGATCATAATTATCAACATCATTTTGCCAGAAGTTAAAAAGTAAAAAATCGACAGACTGGAACCCAGGCTAATTAATACAAATTTATTTTAGCTCGATTGTGAAACAAGTTATTACAACTTATATTTATCACTCTCGAGACCTCATTCCTGATGGAATCCATCGCCACGAGGGAGAGAGAAGAGGCAATGTGGAATTTAAATGCTTGCCTAACGGCACAATCGTAATGGCACCAGCGGGGCTCGAACTCCAGACCTTTCGCACCTGAAGCGAACGCGCATCCACTGCGCTATCACGACAACCCAGACTAGTATGGATCATTTGAACAGCGCATGCATTTTTAAGATGATATCTTTGGACTTGGTGGTCGTGATCAAATCGTAGAGGGACACTGGAGTTGTCCGCTAGATATCGAATATGTATATGTGTACAACATTGGACATAACTGTGATGTACGGTCCAAACACTATTCGGCTCTCAGAAGCCGGGCGCATAGACGCTCTACATGAATGGCGCGTATCCAATGATCATGATGAATTTAAAATAATAGGAGTGTCACGATAATAATAGCTTTATAGACAGACAGACAGACAGACAGACAGACAGACAGACAGACAGACAGACAGACAGACAGACAGACAGACAGACAGACAGACAGACAGACAGACAGACAGACAGACAGACAGACAGACAGACAGACAGACAGACAGACAGACAGACAGACAGACAGACAGACAGACAGACAGACAGACAGACAGACAGACAGACAGACAGACAGACAGACAGACAGACAGACAGACAGACAGACAGACAGACAGACAGACAGACAGACAGACAGACAGACAGACAGACAGACAGACAGACAGACAGACAGACAGACAGACAGACAGACAGACAGACAGACAGACAGACAGACACAGACAGACAGACAGACAGACAGACAAAGACAGACAGACAGACAGACAACAACAGACAGACAGACAGAAGACAGACAGACAACAACAGACAGACAGACAGACAGACAACAGACAGACAGACAGACAGACAGACAGACAACAGACAGACAGACAGACAGACAGACAGACAGACAGACAGACAGACAACAGACAGACAGACAGACAGACAGACAGACAGACAGACAGACAGACAGACAGACAGACAGACAGACAGACAGACAGACAGACAGACAGACAGACAGACAGACAGACAGACAGACAGACAGACAGACAGACAGACAGACAGACAGACAGAAGACAGACAGACAGACAGACAGACGACAGACAGACAGACAGACAGACAGACAGCAGACAACAGACAACAGACAGAAGACAGACAGACAGACAGACAGAAGACAGACAGACAGACAGACAGACAGACAGACAGACAGACAGACAGACAGACAGACAGACAGACAGACAGACAGACAGACAGACAGACAGACAGACAGACAGAAGACAGACAGACAGACAGACAGACGACAGAAGACAGACAGACAGAAGACAGACAGACGACAGACAGACAGACAGACAGACAGACAGACAGACAGACAGACAGACAGACAAGACAGACAGACAGACAGACAGACAGACAGACAGACAGACAGACAGACAGACAGACAGACAGACAGATGATTTATTTAAGTCTCACCATTATACAGTAAATGATACAACATAAATATTATACACAGAATGCATGATATTATACATGTATTATCAAATAAAATACAAAGCCACTCAATAATGAGTTATGAGAGACTATGGGTAAATAAAATTGACACTTTGTAAAACATAAGACAACATCTTGAGCAATACTTTAAATACCTAAACGTAATTAATGATACAAAGTAAGAGGCTTAAATAAGACTTAAGACAGTTTCTATATCCCCTTCATTTATTAATTGTACTAACCAGAAAAAAAGAAGGTTTATCAAATAAAACATATTAAATTCTAAAAGAATTTGACTTAAAAAAAGACATAATAATTACATAAAACAATTTACAAATTACAACATAAGAGCCATAAATATTAAAAATATGGGGCAGTCATATCATTATTGTGTATATCATTATCTATATAGAAGATCTCTTCTGGTAAGTAAAATATCATTGCAGGCTTTGGCACAGTATTGTATGGTATTACAATTTGATAAAATATAATTAAACTTTGTACAATTGTCATAGGTTGGAATGTCTGAATCTACACCACCTATTTTAATAAACAGATCGTCTCTGATATTGGCATATATAATGGACAGTGTAGTAAAACATGGATTTCATCTTCAATTTCGGTTACACAGTTGAAACAAGTACGCTCATTTACATCTAAAGACTTTATATGTTGATGAGTGGACTATAATGCGATCATTCACTGAAACAGGTCGTCCGATTAGCGCAGTGGTTAACACAAGGAGTCTATGTATTATAATATAATATAATATTAATTTTCACCGTCTTTCGCCTTTAGGTCCATGTGTTGTCACAGAGGTTCTCCAACTGATAGATGTTATTCTTTATTTACGTATCATCAATGTACAACAAACAACATTCAATATAATAGAAACATATCGATGTACATTGCCACTCAATAATGAATTATAAGAGACTGCAACATATACAATTCACTTGTGGAAGTCGTGATAGCGCAATGGTAGCGCGTTCGCTTCATGTGCGAAAGGCCTGGAGTTCGAGCCCCACTGGAGCCGTTACGACTGTGCCCTTAGGCAAGGCATTTAAATTCCACGTTGCCTCTTCTCTCTCCCTCGTGGCGATGGATTCCATCAGGAATGAGGTCTCGAGAGTGATTAATATAAGATATAAGAACTTGTTTCGCAATCGAGCTCAAATAAATTTGTATAAACTATACAATTCACAATAGAACACGATTCAACATATAAGTTTCTTAAAACTAGAGTTTATATAGGTTGATCCAGACCGATACTCTCACAAACTGAAGACAATTGTCAAAATGGTAACGGGCACATTGCCACCATTACACCACAGCCGCAAAACGTGGCGTGAGGGATATGCATGGTTGCGTGAACCTAGTTAGTCCCTGTTGAGCACAGTATGGTATGTGTGATGGATACAGTCTGAGTAATTAGGTGGTGTTTTACGTTTATTTATCGTCGCTACCGGTTGCCCATATGAGCGACGCCTCCTGAAGAGATTAGTTATTTTAGATTGTTGGAGGATAGTGCAATGATACAGACAGAGACCCATTCCAGAGTCTCCTCTGGTTCTTTTACGTGCACGGTGTAAAGCACCGACACGAGACCTCGGTTTTAACGTCGCATCTGAAAGACTGTTAATTTTATTAGGGTCAGACGGGGGATCGAACCTGCGATCCCTGGATTACCAGTCCAGCTCAGAGTAATTAGTAAGGGTGACGACTTCTTATGCCCCATGTGTTTTTCTAAGGCAAACTAAATGTTAGTGTTGTAGATACCGTGTACAGACACAATTTGGTCCAACAAATGAATTGTGAGTGAAAATGTTACATTAAGCCTGTTATTAAAGTTAGTGTTCCTTATTTATATTGATCTGTTAAATAAAACTCTTGGTTACATACTTATGCTTGCGCTGTACAATTTCCACAATTAGATGAAAACTTGTGACGTCATTCCGGACTACTGGGAGCGAGGTGCTTCCGTTATTATTGACTACTCAAAAAGTAAGCAATCGATTTTAGGCGAAATATTTACGAATGAAAGGTGTTGTTTATTCAGTCACTTGAAATTGTTTGCAGTGTATGAATATTCAAAATCAATGGGGTTTGGTTATGTACTGGAAAGTAGTAACACCAGGATACTTATTTGAAGCACTATAAATTATACTGGTCATGCTGAAACACACACTCGTTGTTCAATGTGTGTGTTTTACGTTTATTTATCATCGCTACCGGTTGCCCATGTGAGCGACGCCTCCTGAAGAGATTAGTCATTTTAGATTTATGGAGGATAGTGCAATGATACAGAGTCTCCTCTGGTTATTTGACGTGCACGGTGTACAGCACCGACACGAGACCTTGGTTTAAAGTCCCATCTGAAAGACTGTTCGTTCATTTTATTAAGGTCAGACGGGGGATCGAACCTGCGATCCCTGTATTACCAGTCCAGCTGGTTGCCACTGGACTACAGATCCATCTGTTCGTCGTTCAATGTGTGTGCGTTTTAAGTTGTCGCTACCGGTTGCCCATATGAGCGACGCCTCATGAAGACATTAGTCATTTTAGATTTTTGGAGGATAGTGCAATGATACAGACAGAGACCCATTCCAGAGTCTCCTCTGGTTCGTTTACGTGCACGGTGTACAGCACCGACACGAGACCTCGGTTTAAAGTCCCATCTGAAAGACTGTTAATTTTATTAAGGTCAGACGGGGAATCAAACCTGCGATCCCTGGATTATCAGTCCAGCTTGTTGCCACTGGACTACAGATCCGCCTGTCTGTCGTTCAATCTTTCACCTCGACGTCTTTAAACGCGCATCTTTTCCGAGTTGTGTTACAAGCACATTCAATTTTACGCTCTCTGCCCGTGTCATTCGTTGCATTGTGTTATTTTGTGATTTTTGATTTTACAGTGATGTTTGTTATTTGTTAATTTTATACCAATTTATTGGTGAATTAAAAAAGAACTTTATAGCTTGTGAGTAGTATTATGTTGAGTTATTCAAGGTCAAAATTTGAATAAAATCTTTTCACAACTAATCCAATAATACCCAATTATATAAGTGTCGGGTTACAAGATATACACGTTAGCTAGACTAAGTGCTTAAACCGAGCAAAGAAACGCACAAAAGACATATCAAGTTACATCTAGATCCGAAACCAAGATGTCGGTTGAACACTATTTTATTATGACTATGTACCATGGGCGTAGCTATATATTGTCTTGTTCGTCATATACATATATTTTCAACACAAAAAACCATTACTTGAGCCGTATAGTATTTCTGATTATATCAACTTGTAATTTTGCCATACGTTTTTTTACGTTTTATTTATCATCGCTACCGGTTGTCAATATGAGCGACGCCTTCTGAAGAGATTAGTCAATTTTAAAGTTTTGAAGGATAGTGCAGTGATACAGACAAAGACCCATTCCAGAGTCCCCTCTGGTTCTTTTACGTGCACGGTGTACAGCACCGACACGAGACCTCGGTTTAATGTCCCATCTGAAAGACTATTAATTTTATTAGGGTCAGACGGGGGATCGAACCTGCGATCCCTGGATTACCAGTCCAGCGTGTTACCACTGGACACGAGGTCTAGTGTCGGTGCTTTACACCATGCACGTAACAGAACCAGAGGAGATTCTGGAATGGGTCTGTCTGTATCATGCACTATCCTCCAAAATCTAAAATGACTAATATCTTCAGGAGGCGTCGCTCATATGGGCAATAGTGGGGAAGATAACAGCAATTTTTGAGAGGAATCGTGCAAATGATTATACAAGCATCAAATTTGGCACACTTGTTCTCCAAGTGATACTAATCAAATCTGCCCGATTGGTCAATTGAAAATCCAAGATGGCGGCCATCTTGAATTAGCCGCCCGAAGTTGACGTTTTGCTTAGAAGTATTTGTAGTTGTCCGATTTGCATGATCTAGGTGTGGATTCCTATGTTTTCAAGCCTGCTGAAGTAGATTTTCCTGTTTATAAAGCACACTGACACATATTTTTTAAGATGGCCACCAGATTGTCTGTTTTTCATTACGTAAGCTTTGCCCCGGCTAGTAAATGTTCAAAGTTATGCATACCATGCCACTGGTCCTCCAGCTGCTACTGTTCACATATGCAGCTGCAGAGTGATGTGCAGGGGAGTTCTGACTGAAAGCACTTGCATCTTCCTTTGCAACCTTTCTTACAGGAACATTTCGTCAGTTCCCGACAGCTCGCTGCAATAGGGGGTAGTGTTGTCCAACATATCTGCCATGTCTCTCCTTTCTGTGTCCACCCCCATTCAACGGGACTGCTCGTGTCTGGATTGGAGATGGTTGCCTGGCCCCAGATGATCACAGCCTGATAGGCCGCACGCTTTGCATGTTCTCTGAGGGCTGCCTGTGTTGGTGGAATTGAGTTGTACGGCCTCTGCTTGCGGGCAAAGAGATCTAGTCTTGCTTCATCCACACCAGTGGCTGCGCTTGATCTGTCGTACATGAGGACAACGAATCTCTCCAGCCACTGCAGGTCAAGATCACGAATCAATGTTGGATGCTGGCTGAGATTAGTGAATGTTTCAGAAACATCATCAAATACGTTCCAAGTCTGCCATGCAGATTTCTTCGCTTTCCCACAGAAGGCAGACACGACGTCACATCCAGTGAACGCATGAAAGTATGGGATCCCTCCAGCTTTCTCAAGCCCTATTGCAGAAACTACCCCATGGACTGGAATCCATCGCATCTTGGCTCCTTGGCCAAAGGCAATCCACATTTTCTCAAGACCTAGTTCCTGTAAGGATGGCAGTACATATATTGCTATGACTAGCACGTCAGTGTCATTAGCCTTAATGATAATAGACTTGCTCCCATCAGTCGTTGCATCCCTAGCGTGTACAAATATTCGACTGTCAGCTTCTTCATGACAACATGGGGACACAGCATTGTGTTGCTAATGGCATCTTCTCCCTTTGTGACGATGACTGTGCTTGTCGTCTCTGCTTCACACATCTTTTCCGCAAGGAAGTGAAACAGCTCAGTCTTGTTGCTGGCGTCACGAAGGAAGCTTTGCCAGTTACCTGGTGTCTTACTCGTTCCTGTCACTCTTCTTCTGATTCCTTTCCCCCTTTTCGACCTCGTCTCGGATTTCAGACTTGACTTCTTGTACACATCAAAGACTACGTCCACCCGCTCGTACCTGGTACCATAGGATTCCACCTTTGGGATGATGTCTTCTTTAGCATAGTTAGAAAATGTCTTTGAAGTACGTGGAGGTAAGGCATTGATAAGTGCTGAGCCATCAATGATGATTGCATCTCCCTTTGGTTCTCTGTCTGGGATGTTCACTTGCGCTTCAAGAATTTCAACCAGCTGTGACTTCTGACACGTATGAAGCTTGCCGCTGTCACTGAGAGATACAGGGTGTGACTGATTCTCGTGCTTGAAGAATTCTTGTAAGTCACACTGCCTGTTCTGGCACGAGATGAACAGTCGCGAGAATAACTGACAGTCGTCTTTCAGGACTTTCACCTTAGAAATTCCCTCAGCCTGCTCTTCTTTGAAGAAAGAAACAATGTTTTTCTTGATTGGATGATAGAAAGGACTTTCACCTTCATCCTCTAGCCCCTCCATGAATGATTGGAACTGCTCTTTTCCCTGCCGGTGATGTGTAGCTACCATTTCAGCTAGAGTTGGGTCTGCAAGGTTCTTCGTGTCTAGCACCAGCAGGTCGGCTGATTCTTCTTGGAATGGGTTGCCCATCTCCTGCATCACTGCAGAGAGTGATTTCACCTTTTCAAAGAAAGATTTCTGGGCACTCAGTGTCTGCTCATGGTGTCTGCTGCTGTAGGTGGCATCTTTCAGCTACTAGACGACTAACTTCGGGTCCAGCGACCATCCACCTACGAAGTGCTGACGGGTCTTCTGTCAAGCCAATTGCTCCTCCGTCACCTTTGATCACTGCATTATTGTGCTCGTGTGCTTGGTCGATCGCCAGGGCAGAGAATTCTCTTCTTGACTTGTGGATGGCGAAGTTCCCTTTATGAAACTCCCTGGCCACATCTGGATGTTGTTGCTCAAGTGACATCATATCTCGGAGGTGAATTGGGATCCATCGCGCATAGTTGACATTGTTATTCGCAAAGAAGTAAGGCACCAGTTCTGAAAGTGCTTCACCGTACAAGTTGAAGTCTCCTTCTCTGAATGAGCGGATCAGGGTGAATATGGTGAGCTCCATGTCCAGCACCAGACTCCAGAACTGGAACTGCGGACTCTCTTTCCTCCGTTGTTTACACCAATCCTCAAAGGTTATATCTGATATGCTAGACTCTTCAGAGCGGTAATCATGGTATGCCTTCTTCATCAGTTTGTACAAGCTGCATGCAGTGATCTGGTGTGCTTGTCTTGTCCTGGTGACACTGGATGCAGACAGGTAAGACTCTGTTGTACCAGATGAGGCCACCTCTGCTTCCACAATGGCACTGGTCCAGCCACTGTCCCGTAGTAATGTTCCTATCGATCTCAGTGCAGCCATTTCTATATGAAGTCCACCGAACATGATCACGAACTTGTCCTCTCCATATTCGGGCCACTTCCATTGTATTTGTTTTGCCAGAGCATACAACGGTTGGTCAGCAGCAATGACAGGTGTCTGCCCTGGGTTCAGGAAAGCCACTGTATCACGGACCTTCGCCATGGCATGCTTGATCGTTGCAACAGAGTGAGCCTGGTCTCGCCACAGAGACATCATTGCTGAAATGCTCACTTCAAATGGATGGCTCCTTTTCTGCGTTGCATGGTGGGCTGACCATGTGATGCTGACTGCATCAGCCACATCCTCAGTGAGGAAGACTTCCTCCAACCAAGAATATTCTTCTTTCAAGTGTGACCAGATCGATTCGGGTGCTGGTAAGGATTGGCTTGCTACTGGAGGAGGATTGGGGTTTATCGTGATGTATGCTGGTCGAATATTGGTGTATGCTTCTGGAAGCTCTGGAACTTTCTTAACCTTCATTTCTGACTCTAGTTTGATTGGCTCACGTTCATCGCCAGCATTTTCAGTGCTTGGATGTTGGAAAATGGACACACTTGTACCATGGAAAGATGTTTGAGCTGTGGTCGCAGTCGGATTATGATCTATGTTGTCCACTGCTACAGTTGTGAACAACTGCTTTCTCAAGATTGGGGGACAGATTACTCCATCTTCCACATACTGTGCAACAACTGCTTCTCCTAACTGTGCTGAGATTTCTAGGACTCTGTCGTATGATATGCTGAGCCCATTCTCATGGAGCATTTCAATGATTTGTCTTTTCCTCGTCTTGGCAAACACATACAGACCCATGTAGACTGCAAAAGGTGGCTCACGGTCCTTGGAATGCCTGTGGACATCCGTTCCTTCCTTGTATTTGGCAAAGCAGTTGTACTGTAGGAGTTGTGATATAGAAAGGTCAGATTTCGATGCTCCATGCTGGAGTTGGGACTTGATGTCTGCACCATGTTCGATCATACATACAAATTGCAGCAGTGATGGTGGTACAGCCTGTTCTAGGTCTGTGTCGTGAAAGCTGCTGCTGAAATTTGACTTTTGATGGAGCATGTCTCGTCTTATTATCCCAGCAGCTTTCGCTAGATGGATCGCTTCACCGTACTTGGATGCTTGTGAGAGGATGAGCCTACATCATTTTCAAAAGCCAGCAGAACATCTCGTCCTTGGCGATGAGCTTGCAGCCGGGGCAAAGCTTACGTAATGAAAAACAGACAATCTTGTGGCCATCTTGAAAAATATGTGTCAGTGTGCTTTATAAACAGGAAAATCTACTTCAGCAGGCTTGAAAACATAGGAATCCACACCTAGATCATGCAAATCGGACAACTACAAATACTTCTAAGCAAAACGTCAACTTCGGGCGGCTAATTTGGCGGCCATCTTGGATTTTCAATTGGCCAATCGGGCAGATTTGATTAGTATCACTTGGAGAACAAGTGTGCCAAATTTGATGCTTGTATCATCATTTGCACGATTTTTCTGATATCTCCTACACTACAACCGGTAGGGACGATAAATAAACGTAAAACAAAAAGTCCGATTAGCGCAGTGGTTAGCGCGCTCGCTTCTCACCAATGCAACCCGGGTTCGATCCTCGGACCGGGATGTATGTGAGATGGTATGGTGGCGACCGCCATATCGGACAGGTGGGTTTTCTCCGGGTACTCCGGTTTCCTCCCACACGAATGACCACCTTTACGCTTTCATCCGAGCCAACGAGAGTGATTAATATAAGTTGTTAAAACTTGCATCGCAATCGTTGTAAAATAAATAAAGATTAAAGTTTCAGAATATTGACGGAACCATTTGTATATATAGACACGCACGCCGCCTCTGTATCGGGTACTACATTAGTTTGTTAATCGATTCATGGATTCATTTTTCTGCAATGTACGTAAATATCTCTCAGTGATGTGCGGCCCAGAATTCTCCTACATTTCACAAGCCGTATATATTAATATTTAATGTTTCGTTACTTACTATGTCGCTAAGGAGAGTGTAACTCTGTAATTCTGAGCAGTCAGCAGGTGATGTAGTTTACCCAGCTTTATTTGATCTCGAATGCGAGTTCCTACAACTTATATTAATCACTCTCGAGTACTCATTCGTGATAGAATCGATCGCCACGATGGAGAGAGAAGATGCAATGTGGACTCTTAATGCCTTGCCTATGGGCACAATCATAACGGCTACTACTGGGCGCGAACTCCGAGCCTTTCGCACATGGAGCGAACGCACTACCAATGCGACCTCACGACTTCCACCCATTGCGCTATAGCGACGAGATGATGCATACTTGATTAAATTTAAGTTTATTTATCGTCGCTACCGGATGTCCATATATGAGCGTCGGGTAGTTTACCTAACAACACCTTTCATGGGCAGGCTCGATCGGTTAACCAGGCTATGGTGCACCAACCTCCGTAAGAAACTGCCAACTTGTTCATATAATGAGACGCGGTCTGAGTGGGGCTCGAACCCGTGACCATCAGTGATGATAGGTTACAGTGGTATACAAGTCAGCGACCGTAAACCACTCGAGGCGGACTGTATGTGTTTTACGTTTATTTATCGTCGCTATCGGGTGCCCATATGAGCTACGCCTCCTAACGAGATTAGTCATTATACATGTTTGGAGGATAGTGCAATGATACAGACAGAGACCCATGTCAGCATATCCTTTTGTTCTTTTAGGTGCACGGTGTAGAGCACTGACACGAGATCTCGGGTTAAATTCCAATCTGAAAGACTGCTAATTTTATTAGGTCAGACGGGGGATTGAACCTGCGATCCCTGGATTACGAGTCCAATGTGTTAACAACATTATTTTACACTTGTTGCATGAATATATTTCACCACACTGTGACGTCATATGCACTAAGTAATGATTAACCGCTGAATCCTGCCCAGGAAAGGTATTGTTAGGTAAACAGCCCGTCACTAAAATGGGCAACCGGTAGCGACGTTAAATAAACTTAAATAAAAAAAAGAGGTAAAGCTGTTTATCATTTAAAATTCGTCTTTGGGTGAGTAAGGTGAATAGTTACACGACTAATGAGAGAAACTAGACGGGACATTTCTGATATGACAACTTTGAAACTCTCACCAACTTCATTCAAGTTGATATACATCTTGTATAATACAATATATATAATCAGCAATCAGCAATCAGCAATTAGCAATACATGGATATTTTTTGATCACGTTGTCTATCGATTGTCTATCGATTGCAGTACAGTAAAGTTAGACTGTTAGCGGATCGTACATTTTCTATCATGCGAAGGTCGCATGATAGATAGCAACAGTCAACGCTAAATCAATAGCTTCTGTCTGCCTCTGTTGAAAATATAAAAGCGTGATCAGGTAAATTTAAGTTTATTGGCCGCCTCGAGTGGTTAAGGTCGCTGACTTGTATACCACTGTAACCTATCATCACTGATGGTCACGGGTTCGAGCCCCGCTCAGAACGTGTTTCATTTATATGAACAAGTTGGCAGTTTCTTACGGAGATTGGTGCATCAAGTACTGGTTAACCGCTGGAGCATGCCCAGGAAAGATGTTGTTAGGTAAACTGCCCGCCGCTCAAATGGGAAACCGGTAGTGACATTAAATAAACTTAAAGTTCATAAAGTATGCATCATCTCGTCGTGATAGCGCCGTGGGTGGAAGTCGTGATGAATACAATTAAGTTTAGTTAACGTCGCTACCGCCCATTTGAGCGACGGGCAGTTTACCTAGCAACACATTTCTTGGTCAGGCTCCAGTGGTTAACAAGTACTTTGTGAACCAGCAGTCGTAAGAAACAGTCAACATGTTCATATAAATGAGGCATGGCTTGAGTGGGGTTCGAATCCGTGACCATCAATGGTGATAGGTTATGTGTACAGTGATTGTTTGTCGCCGCTCATGATTAATGGAACAATATAGATAGATATAATTCATAGAGGGTGACCTAATTATTTCTGAACTAATCTTCATTAGGGCCCTCTTAAATGCAATATACATGTATAGTGTTGTACAATGTAACTTAAACAAATTAGGTATTGTTATCGAAATACAAAACGACATTAGCATAATGAATGACAATCATTATATATATAACGTTCTAGTGTTTACCGATTAAAAGTTTGTTGCATTCAACTACACATAATATACAATTTTGTCTTTAACGTATTTAAAGATATGGATTTCTTAATTTTCAATGGTAGACAATTCAATATCTTTGGACCAGAGTATTCCAAAGGTTTCTTGTACATTTCACTTCTAGGTCTTGGAATATAGAGATAAATATTCGCATATTCCACATTTAGAAATTGTTCAATGATTGAATACTGTTAAATCCGGTGTTTGTATGGATTTTTTCATTGGTATGAAAACTATCTGTTTGTTGGTCGTTGGTTTGGATGGTTTATTGATCGGATGTATTGTTAATTCAGTAGCATGTCTACTAGATAATAATCGCACGTCGCACACGGAGACATAGAGGTCATGCTATTAGAACGTTCAAATAGATGTATAAAAACTAGTCAAGTGGTTAACACGCTAGACTGGCAATCCAGGGATCGCAGGTTCGATACCCCATCTGACCCTAATAAAATTAACAGTCTTTCAGAATGGGATTTTAAACCGAGGTCTCGTGTCGGTGCTTTACATGTATGCGTATACGTGTATGTAAGAGAACCAGAGGAGACTTTGGATTGGGTCTCTGTCTGTATCATTGCACTATTGTCAATGTTGCAATGTTAGAGACATTGAAGATGAGTATCATTTTGTTTTAAATTTGTCTGTATTACTCAGATATGAGGAAAGAACTCATTATAAATAATATTACATGAGACAAAGCATTAAGAACTCATTAATAAGTGCTATTACATGAGACAAAGCATGTATACATTTTGTATTTTAATGAACACTGATAATAGAAAGGTGTTATTAAACTTGGCTCGTTTTCTTAAGAAAGATTTATTCTTTATTTCTGTATCATCGTTGTACAATACATAAAATATATACAACAAATTATCGTGGCAAAGTACAATACCATTCATTATAAAAGACTTATAAGAGACTAATCGAACAATCACAGTCTACTGACATTATTATATTTACATATTAAAACCGAGGAACAGTCGCTAATTGAAAATTAAAACCAGATATTTAAGCAATGTTTTAAAAATTCAGTTATCAACCTCGAACAGATCGCGGTTGAACTAATTAGCAGCTGTTTCTCGGAATGGATAAGAGATACACAATTAATAAAACAAATGGATACATTATTTAAATAAATAAAAAGAGCGTCTTTTGAAGAATATAAAAACAGGGTATGGCAACAATTATAGTAGTGAAAATATTTCTAAACTGGTCGGATACAGCTCTCAAATCAACATACAGTGAGCATTCTAATGATACATGGCTTTCATCGTCTAATACATTACAGAAAGGGCAGCTACGTTCATCAAGTGATACATTCGCACATCGTCCTGTTTCTATACGTAATGGAGCAACTCCACATCTAAATTTACATAATGCTGATATGTGACCTGTGGGTAAATCATTTTACAATATACTTCTGTTTGAAATTGAAATTTAGAATGCTCTAAACCATAGGAATCCATACTGAAAGCTTTAACATTATAATTACACACAAATATCAACACGAATGTTCTCCCCTATATAGTTATTTAGAATACAGTAACAATAAGACAGCTTTATTGATCACGTGTTTAGTTTGTATATAATTGTATGTATATATTATGACTATGTACTTAGTCTAGTCTAGAAACTGTATTTATTTTACAACGATTGCGAAACAAGCTTTAACAACTTATATTAATCATTCTCGTTGGCGAGGGTGAAAGCGTAAATGTTGTCATTCGTGTGGGAGGAAACCGGAGTACCCGGAGAAAACCCACGTGTCCGATCTGGTGACCACAGTACCATCTAATATACTATGTACTTATGCATACGTCATGAATACAATTATGTTCTGTTCTGTTCTGTTTAGCCGACAAGTTATAGTTGTAACTTTATAGTCATCAATATGGAAACGTAAATGTTGGTTAATGCTTTTAATATTAAAACAACATCTATCAAGTTTGTTCAAAGTGGGTCAACAAATTATGTTTACATGAATGAAATCTGTATATGACATTTCTTGTTAAGTAGTACATGTAGCTGTTACAACATTTGATATGCATGTTGTATACGCCTGGCAGCAATCGTTACAACATTTGATATGCATGTTGTATACGCCTGGCAGCAATCGTTACAACATTTGATATGCACGTTGTATACCCCTGGCAGCAATCGTTACAACATTTGATATGCATGTTGTATACGCCTGACAGCAATCGTTACAACATTTGATATGCATGTTGTATACGCCTGGCAGCAATCGTTACAACATTTGATATGCATGTTGTATACGCCTGGCGGCAATCGTTTCACAAGTGTAGCTTGGATAACTGGATTGGAAACATGTGTACATTAGGAAAACTTTATTTTTGAGAAATTGTTATTGCAAAGTTGGGTATCTTTCCAAGACCGTTCAATTCTGTAAAACACTATGTCCTATTAAAGAAAACCATGGTTTAATTAACCCTGTAGCACTGTTTTAAATAACCGAAAGACACGATATTATTTCTTAATTATTGTACAAATTTAAATATTTAAATGCTATATACTTTATGAAAGACGAGTGTTTCTACAAATGACAATTTTAGGTCACCCTGTGGTGGGGAAATATACTAGCAGCTACCTTTCAAACTGCAAACTTGTCTCAAATCCATTTTAATAAGATTCGAGAAATGATGGTTGATGACAAGCAAAACATATAAATGGTATAGTACCAACCATAGCTAATCCTCTGAATATTCACTGAACACGTCTCATGATTGGTGAATTACTTCCAAATATGGTAGGCCATACACGCCCATACCAAGGTCTCTCGCCATCTTGGCCAGACCCTCGGTTTCAATATTCAACTGTACAGCAACACCTTTCGCACCTAATTTAAATTCCATTGGCTTGTATGGTCCTTCTGTAAATCTAAGACCTTTCCTATAGCAGTCAGCTCTAAGCATCAATGTACATCCACCAACATAATCTATAGGTACCTCCCTTCCCTCAGCCTTTAGATCAAAGAGCCATATTCTGTGTTGGGTACCATGATGTACAACTTCACGAAACGTATTTAAATCGTAATTTAAGTAAGCGCGGAATGTTGAACCCATCCTGTATCTTGTGTGTGAAATCAGAGCTGATGCCACCATTACGTCTTTGTTTGAAAACAGGAACTGTTGTATCAAATCATCCCGAAATGAAATAACGTCGCTATCAATCCATAAAATCCATTCTTCGTTCTGTAAGCCATATTTCATTATGAGATTACGAGCTTTGCCCATGTGGCTTCGTCTTTCTATCTGCGTTTTTGGTTCATGTCTATTTTCGCGAGTACTTTTGTTTCCCTTGATCTTTAATGTATAGACAGTTGCGTTTGCAAAGCCAAACTTATGCATCAGTTGATGGGAAACTTTCTTGGCAACTTCAACAGTATCATCATGACTGCCATCTTCTCCAAAATGAATACTTATCAAGCTATGAGGGTAGGACAGTGTTGAGAGAAGGTTTGCAAACAACCACAGTCTGTCGGCTGAATCTCTAACCGGCGATAACAGTGCTACACGTTGTGTGTATACCGTGTGTTTTGGTAGACGTAGATATGGTTCTGATAAATGAGTCGCTAGAGGAATGACACGTAATGACTGTGAGGCAAATTCTGGTGAGCGTTGAATGCAGTTCAGAGTCACCACGTGTATATGTCCTTCTGTATGAGTGTATTTACGTTGAGATGAATTGTCTCCATTCATGCATATTCTAAATTCGCCTTCTTCACTAATTTGATTGATCGAATATCGGATATAGTTTGTTATTAGTACACCCATAATGCCTAATAGGCATATCGTAGTTCGGATCCAAGCAGTAGTAATAGCCCGACATTTCCGAACCAACCACATGCTCCTCTCCTAAAACATATAGAATGTATGCATATTATGTCACACTATCGTGGGGTCAATTAATACCTCAGGATCACCAGAAACGTAGTAGTGGTCAATTAGGTGATGATACTTGCAAACTATTAGTACATTTTGAGATTTGCTTAAATTATTTTAAAGAGTTTTACTATGTAAATCATTGCAACCTATGTGACCCATATCGTGGACTCATATCGTGGGTCATGAACCCATGATCACCATTTGAGCATACTGAGCAGAGGTCCGTTAGCTGATGCTACATGACTACTTTTAGTTTATACACATTTATTTTAGCTCGATTGCGAACACGTTCCTGAAACTTATATTAATCACTCTCGAGACCTCATTCCTGATGGAATTCATCGCCACGAGGGAGCGAGAATAGGCAATGTGGAATTTAAATGCATTGCCTAAGGGCACACTCGTAACGGCTACAGTGGGGCCCGAACTCAAGATCTTTCACACATGAAGCGAACGCGCTACCACTGCGCTATGATGACTTACATGACTACTGTTATGACCATAAGTCAATCAATTGAGCAAATTGAGCAGTGGTCAACTTGGTGATGTTACATGCAAAATATGAAAGCTCTGGACAGTGTGGGTTCTGACATGTATTTACTGTATTTCACTATTTATGAAAATGCAAATTAAAAAAATAATAATAGTAATAATACAATAGGGTCACTTTTGAACCATTAGAGCAAACATAGTAGTGGTGCACTAGGTGATGCTGCATCAAAAATATCAAAGTTACGTCATTGTGGTTGATAAGAAGATGTTTGTTAAAATTAATTATTTGTCCCTTACAGTATGGAGCCATTCTCACAATTTGAGTAATCTAAGTAGAGGTTCACTAGCTGATGTTACATGGCTAATATCTCACAATTAGAGTAATCTAAGTAGAGGTTCACTAGCTGATGTTACATGGCTAATATCTCACAATTAGAGTAATCTAAGTAGAGATTCACTAGCTGATGTTACATGACTAATATCTCACAATTAGAGTAATCTGAGTAGAGATTCACTAGCTGATGTTACATGACTAATATCTCACAATTAGAGTAATCTGAGTAGAGGTTCACTAGCTGATGTTACATGACTAATATCTCACAATTAGAGTAATCTAAGTAGAGGTTCACTAGCTGATGCTACATGGCTAATATATCACAATTAGAGTAATCTGAGTAGAGGTTCACTAGCTGATGTTACATGGCTAATATCTCACAATTTGAGTAATCTGAGTAGAGGTTCACTAGCTGATGCTACATGGCTAATATATCACAATTAGAGTAATCTGAGTAGAGGTTCACTAGCTGATGTTACATGGCTAATATCAATGATCTGGGAATTGGAGTGTCTGACCAAATATGAAAGTACAGTGCGCTGTGATCGAAATCAGGTTTGACCCATTTAATGCATCGTTACATTTCTCAGCTATGATGTGCCCAACATCGACAGCTACTTGAGTGAAAATGGACTATAAGCATACGTCCAGTCTATGTGAAACGCACACAGTGTCTCCATTTACTCAGGTTGGATCAACGTTGCATTGACAAGTAATTGCTACCGACAGGGCAACATTTATATCAAATACCGATCACGAATATTTCAAAACATTCTATTATTATGCTACACTTTATTTTATGTCTATTAATATTAATTTAAACTTTTATTTATTTTACAACGATTGCGAAGCACGTTTTAACAACCTATATTAATCATATCGTTGTCGCGGATGAACGCGTAAAATTTATGTGGTAATTCGTCTTGGAGGAAACCGGAGTACACGGAGAAAAACCCACCTGTTCGATCTGGCGACCACCGTACCATCTCGCATTCTTCCCGGTGCCAGGATATGTAAGAACAACACGAACAAACAAGCTTACACAAATATGTAAGAACAACACGAACAAACAAGCTTACACAAATATGTAAGAACAACACGAACAAACAAGTTTACACAAATATGTAAGGACAACACGAACAAACAAGTTTACACAAATATGTAAGGACAACACGAACAAACAAGTTTGCACAAATATGTAAGAACAACACGAACAAACAAGTGTACACACATATGTAAGGACAACACGAACAAACAAGTTTACACAAATATGTAAGAACAACACGAACAAACAAGTTTACACAAACATGTAAGGACAACACGAACAAACAAGTTTACACAAATATGTAAGGACAACACGAACAAACAAGCTTACACAAATATGTAAGAACAACACGAACAAACAAGTTTACACAAATATGTAAGGACAACACGAACAAACAAGTTTACACAATTATGTAAGGACAACACGAACAAACAAGCTTACACAAATATTAAGGCAACACGAACAACAAGTTACACAAATATGTAAGGACAAACGAACAAACAGATTACACAAATATGTAAGGACAACACGAACAAACAAGTTTACACAAATATGTAAGGACAACACCAACAAACAAGTTTCACAAATATGAAGGACAACACGAACAAACAGCTTACCAAATATGTAAGACCACGAACAAAAAAGGTACACAAATATGTAGGACAACACGAACAAACAAGTTTACACAAATATGTAAGGACAACACGAACAACAAGCTTCACAAATATGTAAGGACAACACGAACAAACAAGTTTACACAAATATGTAAGGACAACACGAACAAACAAGTTACACAAATATGTAAGACAACACGAACAAACAAGTTACACAATATGTAAGGACAACACGAACAAACAAGTTTACACAAATATGTAAGGACAACACGAACAAACAAGTTTACACACATATGTAAGGACAACACGAACAAACAAGTTTACACAAATATGTAAGGACAACACGACCAAACAAGTTTACACAAATATGTAAGGACAACACGAACAAACAAGCTTACACAAATATGTAAGGACAACACGAACAAACAAGCTTACACAAATATGTAAGGACAACACGAACAAACAAGCTTACACAAATATGTAAGGACAACACGAACAAACAAGTTTACACAAATATGTAAGGACAAAACGAACAAACAAGATTACACAAATATGTAAGGACAACACGAACAAACAAGTTTACACAAATATGTAAGGACAACACCAACAAACAAGTTTACACAAATATGTAAGGACAACACGAACAAACAAGCTTACACAAATATGTAAGGACAACACGAACAAAAAAGGTTACACAAATATGTAAGGACAACACGAACAAACAAGTTTACACAAATATGTAAGGACAACACGAACAAACAAGCTTGCACAAATATGTAAGGACAACACGAACAAACAAGTTTACACAAATATGTAAGGACAACACGAACAAACAAGTTTACACAAATATGTAAGGACAACACGAACAAACAAGCTTACACACATATGTAAGGACAACACGAACAAACAAGTTTACACAAATATGTAAGGACAACACGAACAAACAAGTTTACACACATATGTAAGGACAACACGAACAAACAAGTTTACACAAATATGTAAGGACAACACGACCAAACAAGTTTACACAAATATGTAAGGACAACACGAACAAACAAGCTTACACAAATATGTAAGGACAACACGAACAAACAAGCTTACACAAATATGTAAGGACAACACGAACAAAGAAGTTTACACAAATATGTAAGGACAACACGAACAATCAAGCTTACACAAATATGTAAGGACAACACGAACAAACAGGTTTACACAAATATGTAAGGACAACACGAACAAACAAATGTACAATCATATGTAAGTGTACACAAATATGTAAGGCCAACACGAACAAACAAATGTACAACCATATGTAGGTGTACACAAATATGTAAGGCCAACACGAACAAACAAATGTACAATCATATGTAAGTGTACACAAATATGTAAGGCCAACACGAACAAACAAATGTACAATCATATGTAAGTGTACACACATATGTAAGGCCAACACGAACAAACAAATGTACAATCATATGTAAGTGTACACACATATGTAAGGACAACACGAACAAACAAATGTACAATCATATGTAGGTGTACACACATATGTAAGGACAACACGAACAAACAAATGTACAACCATATGTATGTGTACACAACTATGTAAGGACAACACGAACAAACAAATGTACAACCATATGTATGTGTACACAACTATGTAAGGGCAACACGAATAAACAAGTTTACACAAATATGTAGGGACAACACGAACAAACAAATGTACAACCATATGTATGTGTACACAACTATGTAAGGACAACACGAACAAACAAATGTACAACCATATGTATGTGTACACAACTATGTAAGGGCAACACGAATAAACAAGTTTACACAAATATGTAGGGACAACACGAACAAACAAATGTACAACCATGTGTAGGTGTACACAACTATGTAAGGACAACACGAACAAACAAATGTACAACCATATGTATGTGTACACAACTATGTAAGGGCAACACGAATAAACAAGTTTACACAAATATGTAGGGACAACACGAACAAACAAATGTACAACCATATGTAGGTGTACACAAATATGTAAGGACAACACGAACAAACAAATGTACAACCATATGTAGGTGTACACAAATATGTAAGGACAACACGAACAAACAAATGTACAACCATATGTAGGTGTACAAAACTATGTAAGGACAACACGAACAAACAAATGTACAACCATATGTAGGTGTACACAACTATGTAAGGACAACACGAACAAACAAATGTACAACCATATGTAGGTGTACACAACTATGTAAGGACAACACGAACAAACAAATGTACAACCATATGTAAGTGTACACAACTATGTAAGGACAACAGGAACAAACAAATGTACAACCATATGTAGGTTTACACAAACAACGTGATTTGATTAATCCAATTATGTAAGGACAACAGGAACAAACAAATGTACAACAATATGTAGATTATACGTACCAATATGTATTAATAATATATTCCGTTTGTGTTCTGTTAAATGTATATTATACGTACCAATATGTATTAATAATATATTCCGTTTGTGTTCTGTTAAATGTAGATTATACGTACCAATATGTATTAATAATATATTCCGTTTGTGTTCTTTTAACTTTATATTATACGTACCAATTTGTATTAATACTATATTCCGTTTTTGTTCCTTTTCTGTCTCAGCATAAAACAAAACTAGTCATGTGTACATCGCCGCGAACAATGAAAACCTTCATGCAGCTCATATTACCTGATCCGGAGGATGTTGTTGATATTAAACTGTGTTTACTCAAGCGGAATAGTTTATTTAACAAGAGAACTCATTAAAGCGACATTACATCGGAAAATGCAAATAAAATGCTTTGTTTCACGTATAAATGCGTTGATACTACACATTCTTCCGAATACATTCGAACACTAACATTGAATAAATAAACAGTGTTTTTTTTATCTACAAACTTTAAAAATAATAAATTGAAATTAGGATTTCATATAACGGTCACCCACGGGCCTGAATTGACGTTGTTTGTCATCGGAGTCAATACTAAACGCGAGATAATGTCGCTTAAAGGCCTGCAGTTTGACCCCGTCCAATTGTAAAGATTTATACTTTACTACCTGTTCCATGTGATTAGTGGCTTGTATCAACAATGTAGCAGTACATTCAGTATAATTTGGCGTATGTAGGTATTTTCTAATGGTTAATATGCACGATCACTCTGTGAGCTGAGAATTAGTCAAAATGAGGCCCTGACAATTTAAGTAAACGTATATTATTGATTGTAAAGAAAATTGATAGTTATGAGTATTCAAACTACATAATCCAGATCAGCCCAGGGACATAGATTACATGTTATGTAGGTGCCTCATCAGCCGTAGCGTAATCACCGAGACTGATAATTTGTATGCATGTATATAATATATGTGTATGGGCCGGAGGCCTTGAATTACGAATAAACTGTTAAACTGATCAGGATCTATGTTGTTTGTAAGGTCGGAGTTTCGTCACTTTCATATTCTATTCTGTCACTTTCATGTATCATCTGGTTTAAAAAGGCCGCCAGATTAAATGTGAAAATAATGCCTGTTTATACCTTGCCCAAATGTTGGATTTGAACTGGAGCGTACAACGGAGTCTTGTATTATTCTTGACTTGCACTGTCTCATTCCATTGACATATTGCTAAATTTGAGCGTATAGTGTAGTGAAGAACAGAGCAGAGAAGGTTCCGATACGTTTGTCATGGAAAACATTCAAGCTGTTGTTGAATGATTCCACGCTACTAGTGTCCATGTGGTAGATATAATGTTGCGCTTCCTTATAAACATAGCATTTTCTAACACATGACAGCAACAGTTCTACAGCAACAGGACTTGTAAGTATTTGACGGCTGGGGATATAATTGGGATCTATTTTACACCGAGACTCGGGTGAACAGTCTGTGTGGTCATTTTGGTAATGTTTGACAATACATTCCATTTTTGTTCGAAGTATGGATTGGTCACCATTGCAATTACGCATAGCATATTGCATATGTGTTTTGACCGGCCCAACTTTGTCGGAAAGTTGAATGGACCAGGTTTTGCCCTCTCGGCATTTTGCACCACTTGATACCTGTTTCAGTTGCTTTTCAAGGGATACGGATGCATGCCATGTGTCATATTGATTTACTGTACGTTGCTGATTTTCTCTGATATATTTGCTAACACTTGTATTACGATCGTGACCATGGCGTCGAACATTAATTTGTTTTGTTTCAAGGTGGGCATATATTCTTTTTGTGCCCAGAAGCTCATGTCGCTGTGCACATGGGTCGTCAGCACGGCTGACTATTTCGTGATGTATTACTTGTTTAGTATTATACCCAAGACAGGCAACGTCAGTGAACTTGGAGTTTCGCCGAGTACTGTGCCGTGCATCTGTTACCAAGTCTATTGAGTTATCAGGCCCGTTTAACTGAAGCTCTTCGGTTAGAGCAATATCACAGGATGACCGTCTTTCTTCGCTAATATGATCAGACGTGAATTTTAGATAAGCTTTAGTCGTTCGAGATCCAAGCGTTTGCAGTCCAATTGTAGAAATGAATTTATCCATCTGTGATGGTAGCATGCCACTTGTGATATTGTGGATAAGTGGAGTTGAATTGTTTATACCAGTTGTAAGTACTATAAAAATACAGAACTTCAATTTCAGCAATTTATAACCTCTGATATGTACGTGGGTCATAATAGATATAAGTGGTGCTCATGTATTAGATGTATACCATGCAGGGCCTCGCATGTAGCAAATACGATGTGCGTCGACCGTCAGATTTGTACCGCTATTCCTCGTGTGTTTAGTGCGTCGACCGTCAGATTTGTACCGCTATTCCTCGTGTGTTTAAGGTCAAATATAGGTCAACCTGCAGGCCTTTAAATATCATTGAGCTAAGACTAGTGTCTACAAATAAATATGCATACATGAGATATAACGGTAAATCTCTACCATAAATCGTGTTATTCAGGATACGCGAGTTGTATTACGCATTAATGTCGACTCTATTTACATTAGTTTGTTATGTCAAGAAACCGCGTATACGACGTTTGCTTACTAGTTGAAATGCTCAGCATTGAGGCAAATATTTGGAAAAAGATTATACCATATAATAGGAATGATACATTCTATATAAATTTGCGTTTTCACTAATGTAGTGTCGCTTTAAAGTTTACTTTATATTTATTTTACAACGTTGCGAAGCAAGTTTTAACAACTTATATTAATCACTCTCGTTGGAGCGGATGAAAGCGGATATGTGATCATTCGGGTGGGAGGAAACCGGAGTACGCTGAGAAAACCCACCTGTCCGATCGGGCGACAACTGTACCATCTCACATACTTCCCGGTCCGAGGATTGATCCCGGGTTTGCAGTGATGAGCAGCGAGCGCGCTAACCACTGCGCTAATAGGACAGCAAACTCATTTGAACAATTACGTAAATATACCACGAGGCCCTCAACAAATTAAAACACGAACTAGCATAACATGTAACCAGTAAACCTTTCCTAGGATATAAGCTGCAAAAGCTAATATTTATATTCATGTAGAAGTTTAAACTATCAGTTTATTTTATTGGTCTGTTCGTTGCACCACCTGCTATATAAAGCGTTGAAGTATGAAACCGAATCTGTTGATTTGATGTGATAAGGGAGGGCATTCAACAATTGTGACCCTGGATATAAGAAACAATGTCTTAAATATACTGTATGTATACGAACTCTTTTACAGATTTAACATGTTCAAAAATGTGTTTCCCTACAACCGACATGCTGGAATCTTCATGTGGTTGTGTAAGTTATGTACTATTTGGATACCTTTATTTATGGTAGCCCCTGGTTAATCGGGGTGACGACTCCAGGGCCCGCGGTTATAAAACCTTTCTCACATCTCACACTCAAGCTCAAAGGATCTGATTAGTTGATTCTGGAGTCATTCTACATAAATGGTATTTTTTCAAAAGTGGTCAGACCTAATTTTAAATTAACGTTCTTAACCACTATTTTGTGACTTCCTTACTGTGTTGATATTCTTTGGGTTGTATTTACTGTCTGCAAAGATAATATTCCATACATGTTTCATTTGTAGCCAGTTAAATTGCATAGGTCTTTAAGAATATTCACTACCGCAACGTTAAATATAATCGATAAAATTTAACTTTGTTTATCAAACAAACACTGGCAAAACATGTGGTACAGTAAATAAAGATAGAACTATCACATACGTGTATATATATTATTTCATTATAAAGTGCATACATGTACATAAGTCCCAAATCACGAAGTCAAACTATTTTCGATATAGTGAAGGGTGCAGATAGTTCCTGTTGTAGCTAAACGCTTACAGTTTAAAAGTAAAAGAAACAACATGAATGTGTGAGCAACTTGCTAAGCGTAGTTACAGTTTACTTTTATGCTTTTTATTGGTTGCTGTAGGGAAGATTTGTGACGGTAATGATGGATGCAAATAATATAGGACTATACGTTCCGTAAAAATAACTGTTTATTACACAATAAATTCAAACAATGAATTGATAACTAACGAAATTCATGCCATTGAACACCTTCAGCAGTCTATTCAAAGTACCACAGTTTCAGAGATCGAGATAGCGATTAATTTATTCCCACATTCGAGTCTCTAGCTGATGATGGCGAGAAGCAATCTTCGTCGGAGGAGGAATCAGGGTGACACATTTGTTAGCAGAGTACCATAACACGTCCTGCAATCTCGGCCAAAAGTACCTGTTTACACTTACAGAATGCACTACATTGACTTCGATTTCTTGGTGGTCGATGTCCTGCAATTTCGGCCAAAAGTACCTGTTTACACTTACAGAATGCACTACATTGACTTCGATTTCTTGGTGGTCGATGTCCTGCAATCTCGGCCAAAAGTACCTGTTTACACTTACAGAATGCACTACATTAATTTCGATTTCTTGGTGGTCGATATACTGCAGTCTCGGCCAAAAGTACCTGTTTACACTTACAGAATGCACTACATTGGCTTCGATTTCTTGGTTGTCGATGTCCTGCAGTCTCGGCCACAAGTACATGTTTACAGGTACAGAATGCACTACATTGACTTCGATTTCTTGGTGGTCGATGTCCTGCAGTCTCGGCCAAAAGTACCTGTTTACACTTACAGAATGCACTACATTGACTTCGATTTCTTGGTGGTCGATGTCCTGCAGTGTCGGCCAAAAGTACCTGTTTACACTTACAGAATGTACTACATTGACTTCGATTTCTTGGTGGTCGATGTCCTGCAGTCTCGGCCAAAAGTACCTGTTTACATGACTTCGATTTCTTGGTGGTCGATGTCCTACAATCTCGGCCAAAAGTACCTGTTTACACTTACAGAATGCACTACACTGACTTCGATTTCTTGGTGGTCGATATCCTGCAGTCTCGGCCAAAAGTACCTGTTTACACTTACAGAATGCACTACATTGACTTCGATTTCTTGGTGGTCGATGTCCTGCAGTCTCGGCCAAAGTACCTGTTCACACTTACAGAATGCACTGCATTGACTTCGATTTCTTGGTGGGCGATGTCCTGCAATCTCGGTCAAAAGTACCTGTTTACACTTACAGAATGCACTACATTGACTTCGATTTCTTGGTGGTCGATATCCTGCAGTGTCGGCCAAAAGTACCTGTTTACTCTTACAGAATGCACTACATTGACTTCGATTTCTTGGTGGTCGATGTCCTGCAGTCTCGGCCAAAAGTACCTGTTTACACTTACAGAATGCACTACATTGACTTCGATTTCTTGGTGGTCGATGCCCTGAACAATTCCCGCGAATGGCTTATCATCATAGGTAATGCCACAATGCTGACTGATATAGGAGTCATCGAACTGGACCGTTCCTGACAAAAAAATAAACAATGATAAGGAATTAATTTGTCAGCCGTTGTATCTTGAAACGATGTAGACATGCATTAAATTGTATAATTGTATAATGAATATGGCTACAGCAAGATTCACACACACAGAACCTCACGCGATATGCTGAATATTAATTATTAAACCTTATTACAGTTAAATACGTTCCATAGTAAAGACAGTAGACGGGGTTTTATCTGAGGAACGACATGGGATGCATATTCCATTGACGTGGGAGCATCCTCTTATCACAGGAGTGTGCCCCTCCAATAAGTTGGTGTCCCCCTTCATCGCAATCCCAGATAAAACCCTGGTATATCCTTGCCTTAAAGGTGTGAGTGTATGTGTGTATCATAAATTAGTACTTACAGGTTATTCCGAGCACATATGTCTCAGGCTGATCAATGTCTGTAGCGGCTTGGGCAGGAATCTCGGAGGCATTGAGCTGAATGCTTTGGGTGGTGAATGAAGAAAGGCTTCAGTCGATAAAATAATGAATATGACATTCGGCTTTCAACGTTCTATGACTGGAATTTAAATGCAATGATTTGAGCGGCGTTGTAAATAATCGAATTTGGCTTTTGTCCATTTTAAAAGTCTTTCTTGACCCTTTTCCTGCCTTTAGCCTTGTGCTATCATCGCGGCACAGACATGTTTCTACCGATTTCTTCAGGTACGATAACACATTCTCTCTTTGTCCCATAAGTGCTACCCGTTTGGAGCTTGTCTTAACTCTCTTCAATGCCCTTTGTGCCATACCCTGCATTATGTACTGTTTTAATAGCCGACTTCTAATTGCTTGCCATTGGTCAATTACCATTTTCTCGTTGTGTGATTTGGCTTCTCTATACCTCTCCCGTATGCCTTCTAGAAATACGTTATGAAAAAGCAGTACTTTACGCGTTTCCATGTTTAGTTTTTGCCCTCTCAATAATGTGTTCGTTTTTGTCCTTGGTGAATTAATGTTTGCTGTTTTATTCCTTAGTCGTTGTAGTTGTTTTTTTATATTTCTCTGCACGCCTAGACTCGTAATTAAGTTTAACCTTTAACTTTTCGATTGTTCTGTATGATTTAGCATTGTCCCGTCCTATTTTATTGCGCCCCGCGTTCTTTCTTTCAGTTGAATCTCTTACATATACAGATATTTCGTAGGGATGATTATCTGGACTAGTCGGGGGTGTATCTTGGGCCAGTATGCGTCTTTCAGTTTCAATTTCCTTTTCGTTACCTCCATGCATGCCGTGTCTGACGTTGATTGCGTGTTGTCATGTCACATATCAGTTGTATTGTGCCATTCTCTTTTCTTTTCTCGTATCTTTCACGTTCCTTTTTCAGATAGTATGTGAACGGTCCCGGGTTTGATACTCGGTCAGGCCACGTATGTAGTGTCATTGAGCAAGGCACCTCACACACATTGCTTAGTACTGGTTAATCGCTTAAGTCGGCTAAGCCTGCCCAGGAAAACATGTCTAAGTCCCCGCGAGGGGTTTGACATTAAAGGAGCATACATACATACATACATATTTTAATGGATTCACTTTTAGTCTTTGTCTGTATAATCTGGATCTTTCTGCCGGTGTAAGAGGCATGCTGACATTATACAATGGCGTATCTCTCTCTGTAATGTATAAAACGAATATGTTACAGCATTGTGTAGATATTGGTGTGATTGTACTGTGGTATATGTGTATATATGTGTGTAATTCGTGCAATATTTGCCATTTTTCGTATGACCCCTGGGCAAGTTTATTGTGCCAAAATGTCCACTTACTAATAGTAAGGTTCAGCAGTAATCCATGGGAAGGATCAATGATATACCAGAATAAATGTAAGGCTATGTATAACAGCAAGGCAAATCTAACTAATACAATCCCGTTTGTTAATATTTTCGTCCAATCACAATTTAATACTGTTAACATGATACAAATAACATATGGGCAAGTGCAAAGTTCACTGTTGCTGCAAGGTAAGGCACCAGTGTACGTGTAGTGTGTATTGTAGTGAACATATTAATGCAGAGTGGAGGTACATGTACCCTAAACAACATTTAGAAATTCGAAATGTAGAAAATAGTCACTACCATCGCGAACAATTCACTCCCGTCACTATTTTCAGAGTGACGATAGTGAGTCGTTGCGGTAGTGAGCTTTAAACATGTTCATGCGTTCATGTGATACAAGATCATAGATAGTAGTTGGTTTTATCTAGATATCTAAGCATATTTACATACTACATTCAGCAATATACATAAAAATCAGTAAGGCACACGGTTGTAAATTGTAATAAGTGTACGGATGAAAATACATACCTTTAAATCAATGACAGTTGCGGTCATGGCCGAACAGCATTCGGATTTTCGCGCCACAGGAATGTTTCGAAAAATGACGTCAAACCATGTGAAGCTTAATCACGTGACCCGTGAGTAACGTTTCTTTAATTGGAATTCATTTTGATTTTTTTCTAATCAATATAATTGTACATTTCCAAATATATCAAATATATAATCCTCAATTTATTAATTAGCCCACCACATTCCAAAAAGTCTATGTACGCCCCTTACAAGCTGACAGTAAGTTTTTCTGTCATTTTGAATAACTGCGGCAATGTGTTGTAGGGCATATTTACTGAATTATTTCTTGTTTCTGTTTTCCAGTAATACTTGTGTATGGTGGCTGAAATAAACATATGTACAATTGTACATAGCATCAATGATACAATTTGTGCACGATGCCGATTGTGATGGTTATTTTTAATTTATGTAAATATATTTGTTGGGTGACAAATTGGAGACCATGTCTATCTTATTCCACAGTGACTTACGTCTGGCGGGGACACTGTTTAATATATATGCCCCTCCTATGCCGTGGAGATATACCTGTAGCCGTTGATTGTCAAAGTTGAAATTGAGCTTGTCGTTGTGTCCAGTCACGGAGCCGACGTATGAACGAGTGGCCTAATACAAGGACAGTGTGTGCTGCGTCAGACATGTTGCGTTATCAATGTGAGCAATAGGCAAGTGTCAATGACCGGGCAATATGATCCACAGAAATCAGAAACCCAGAAGATTGCAGAGAGAAAATTTCTGCCTCCAAGAAAAAGATGTCGAAGTTCCCGGATGAAGCCACACACGTGACAAGGACGACTGTGATTGGTCAGCATCAGGCTTCTGTAGTGCGCGCTATGCGTTATGGAAAATGACATCCTCGCTAAAAACCGGTGTCCGGCTGAGCGTATATACTGACACCCCGTGCGAACAGTAGTTACTACACTTTAAGCATTGTAGAAATTATAAACAAATTTACATTATACTATTGTAAATTGCGTTTTGTTGAAACAGTGTTTGCTTGATATTTGGTTGTTTGTGAAACATTAATGTTGTTCCTTCTGACAGGTAACAATAGATACTGATAGAGCTGTTGTTGTTGCACCTTTGAGGGCATGTATGGAAACAACCAGTCAACGACTGCACAGTCGATATATTAAGGCTGTCTTGATTTTAAGGGGTGTAGCAATTGAAGATTTCAAAGGTAAATAATTGTGGAAGATTTTGTCTAGTGTGTACATTGTACTACTGATGTGGACCTGATTTTTAATAGTACATGTGACTTGTATTTCAATTTTTGTTTGCATTGGTTTTTATACCTGTATTCATGCGAGAAATAATTAGGCATGTTAAGAAACTATTTACTTTCAATGCCAGTCCTCATGAATACGTGTCGACATGCGTAATCCCATCAGATGGGTTATTATTATACAATGTACATGTATATTTATTTTTTTATTTCAGTCTCTTCGTTGTATAATACATGAAATATACACAACACATTTTCATGGCAAAGCACAATACCATTCATTATAAAATAATTATAAAAGACTAATCTAATCACAGACAATCAAACTATCACAGTCTATTGACATATTATATTTACATATTAAAACCAAGGAACAGTCGCTAATTGAAAATTAAATACTTATCAAAACAAGACATTTGTCAATACTGAAATGGAAACAATCACTAATGCGCACTTAAGAAACGTTTAAAAAAATCAGTTATCAGCCTCGATCAGATCGCGGTTGAACTAATTAGCAGCTGTTTCTCGGATTTATTCACGTGATACACATAACTCTCTGAAAGCATCCTTCTAAAATAGCATTGTTCGCATCATTCCCGTTACTATATGTAAGCAATATAGAAGTTTAGTCGTGTAATAAGAGACACACTCTTAATCTATCTTATTAAAACAAATGGATACATTATTTACATCAATAAAAAGAGCGTCTTTGAAGAATATAAAAACAGGTTTTGGCAACAATTCTAATCAGAGGTATAGTAGTGAAAAGAATTCTAAGTTGATCGGACACAGGTTTGTTCCGAAAGTCATTTTCATATAATGAGGCTTTATCTAAGAGAACAGCTCTCAAATAATCACACAGTGAACATTCTAATAATACATGGCTTTCATATTCTAATACATTACAGAAAGGGCAGATACGTTTAGCAAGTGATAAATTCTCATACATTCCGGTTTCTATACGTAATGGAGCAACTCCACATCTAAATGTACACAATGCTGATATATGATGAGTGGGTAAAATCATTTTACAATATACTTCTGTTTGAAAATTTAATTTAAATGTACAGTCGGTTCTAAGCTTATTGGGAACACGCCCAGAAACACGGGTCATACTGTTAATAGAGGTGGACAAGTCAGTAACATATTTCTACATTACAGTATTTTTCACAATATCTACTAAATTGTTCTTATGTATATGTATAGATAGGTTACAATAATCCATCAAAGTAATATCTACAAACTGTCTCTTGACATAGTAAAACCAGTTTTATAACTTGTAGATTTAGCACTCGCCCATAGTGCAACTCGCTTATTTAATCTGGAATTGTCGGTATTAGCTAAGCGTGGCCAAAACCCAGATATGTGTTTCCATTGAAGCACAACTGGCGGCTGCCTACACATTTCCCCGGAGACAGCTGCATTGGGAATATTTCCCAACACCAAGAAAGAAATGCAAGGCACGATTTTGGATTGCATTAATGCATGAAAACGTTTTATATCCCAAACCAGGGCACCATAAGCAATCACAGGCCAGACTACAGAGTCATACAATTTTGCAAAAAATGATATGGTACACCCTCAGCTAACATACATTTAGCAATGAGCAGTCCCAATAGACGACTTGCACTTTGAGCAACACACCGTTATGTTCGGCCCAACAACTTAGCCTGGAGTGTAAAATATTACGATAAATCGTGTACATGGCTGAAGCAACTGCTATGCTCCTGTAAGATAGAAGGTCTCTTAGATCCGTCATTGAAGATTTGGGTATCGGGTTTATAATACATTTGTCCCAGATAGACGGACATGTATGTGCTGCTGTATAAATGTTGTAAGTAAGTAAATAACTGTTTTATTATAGTGACATGTGCATTAACATAGTTACAATAAATACATATAAATAATTAAAACACTGTCGTGACGTCATACCTTTATACTTGCAGTCCATTATTATTAATACTGGACTGATGTCAAAAGGCCAGAGTATTATATCAAATACTTAGCTTAAATGCGTGCAGGAAATTAACAATTTTAATTAGTAGGATCTTATTATATAAATGTGTGCTTTAAGTAAGATATAAGCCTCAAGCGGATCCAATTTGTAAAATATTGTTACTGTCTTCGGAGCTACCGCCTACACATCCAATAGTTTACATATTGGATCGTTTTCGGCTTATATCATATACAACAATAACCACAACAACATATTGTTACGTCAGGTTACAGGTTATGTAACAACATGACATGGATATGTTATACAAAATATAAACATTGAGCATACATGGAAAGATACCCAACTTTCATATCAAATGTTGTAACAATTGCTGCTAGGCATATACAACATGCATATCAAATGTTGTAACGATTGCTGCCATGCGTATACAACATGCATATCGAATGTTGTAACGATTGCTGCCAGGCATATACAACATGCATATCAAATGTTTCTCCAGATACTCCGGTTTCTTCCAACTCGAATGACAACATTTACTCTTTCATACACGCCAACGAGAGTGATTAATATAAGTTGTTAAAGCTTGGTTCGCAATCGATGTAAAATAAATAAAGTTCTGGCTAAGTACATAGTCATAATATATACATACAAAATAAACAAGTGGTCAATAAAGCTGTCGTATTGCTACTGTGTTCTAATTAACTATATAGAGAATGAACATTCTAGTTCGTGTTTTGTATAATTAAAGCATTCAGTATGTATTCCTATGGTTTAAAGCATTCTTAAGAAAACTAGCCAAGTTTAATATCGCCTTTCTATTATCACTTCTCTATTCATTAAAATACAAACTGTATGCACGCTTGGTCTCACGTAATAGTACTTATTAATGAGCTCTCTCCTCATATCTGAGTAATACAGACAAATTGAAACAAAATGATACTCATCTTCAATGTCTCTAACATTGCAACATTGACAATAACGTTCATTTCTCTGTACTCTATTATTTGTCTAATTTATTTGTATAATATGGTATCTTTCCATGATCATTCAATTATGTAAAACACTATGTCCTATTAAAGAAAACCATGGTTTAATTAACCCTGTAGCACTGTTTTAAATAACCAAAAGACACGATATTATTTCTTAATTATTGTACAAATTAAAATGTTTAAATGCTATGTACTATATGAAAGACGAGTGGTTCTAAAAATAACAATTTCAGATCGTCCGGTGGTGGGGAAATATACTAGCAGCTACCTTACAAACTGAAAACTGCAAACTTTGTCTCAAATCCATTTTAATAAGATTCGAGAATTGATGGTTGATGACAAGCAAAACATATAAATGGCATAGTACCAACCATAGCTTATCATCTGAATGTTCTTAGGTGAACACGTCTCATGCTTGGTGAATTACTTCCAAATGTGGAAGGCCATAAACGCCCATACCAAGGTCTCTCGCCATCTTGGCCAGACCCTCGGTTTCAATATTCAACTGTACAGCAACACCTTTCGCACCTAATTTAAATTCCATTGGCTTGTATGGTCCTTCTGTAAATCTAAGACCTTTCCTATAGCAGTCAGCTCTAAGCATCAGTGTACATCCACCAACATAATCTATAGGTACCTCCCTTCCCTCAGCTTTTAGATCAAAAAGCCATATTCTGTGTTGGGTACCATTATGTACAACTTCACGAAACGTATTTAAGTCGTAATTTAAGTAAGCGCGGAATGTTGAACCCATCCTGTTGCTTGTGTGTGAAGTCAGAGCTGATGCCACCATTACGTCTTTGTTTGAATACAGGAACTGTTGTATCAAATCATCCCGAAATGAAATAACGTCGCTATCAATCCATACAATCCACTCTTCGTTCTGTAAGCCATATTTCATTATGAGATTACGAGCTTTGCCCATGTGGCTTCGTCTTTCTATCTGCGTTTTTGTGTCATGTCTATTTTCGCGAGTACTTTTGTTTCCCTTGATCTTTAATGTATAGACAGTTGCGTTTGCAAAGCCAAACTTATGCATCAGTTGATGGGAAACTTTCTTGGCAACTTCAACAGTATCATCATGACTGCCATCTTCTCCAAAATGAACACTTATCAAGTTATGAGGATAGGACAGTGTTGAGAGAAGGTTTGCAAACAACCACAGTCTGTCGGCTGCATCTCTAACCGGCGATAACAGGGCTACACGTTGTGTGTATACCATGTGGTTTGGTAGACGAAGATATGGTTGAGATAAATGTGTCGCTAGAGGAATGACACGTAATGACTGTGAGGCAAATTCTGGTGCGCGTTGAATGCAGTTCAGAGTGACCACGTGTATACGTCCTTCTACATGAGTGTATTTACGTTGAGATGAATTGTCTCCATTCATGCACATTCTAAATTCGCCTTCTTCACTAAATTGATTGATCGAATATAGGATATAGTTTATTATTAGTACACCAATAATGCCTAATAGGCATATCGTAGTTCGATTCCAAGCAGTAGTAATAGCCCGACATTTCCGAATCAAACCCATGCTCCTCTCCTAAAACATATAGAATGTATGCATATTATGTCACACTATCGTGGGGTCAATTAATACAAAAAGACCATCCCCAGCCTCTTAGTAGTGGTCTTAGTAGTGGTCAATTAGGTGATGCTACATGCAAACTATTAGTACATCGGGCATTGTGACTATTGCTTAGATTATTTCAAAGAAGTTTACTATGTAAATCATTGCAACCTATGTGATCCATATCGTGGGGTCATGGACCCTGATCACCACCCTGAGCAAACGTTAGCTGATGCTACATGACTAATTTTGTGGTTTATGAGAACAAATTATACTATATATGTCCATGTAAAGTATGTTGACAATACCGTGGGGTCAATTATGACAAGAAGTCAATCATTTGAGCAAACTGAGCAGTGGTCAACTTGATAATATTACATGCAAAATATGAAAGCTCTGGACATCATACTATATATGTCATTGTAAAGTATGTTGACCATACCGTGGGTTCAATTATGACCATAAGTCAATCATTTGAGCAAACTGAGCAGTGGTCAACTTGGTGATGTTCCATGCAAATTCAAATAATAATAATAGTAATAATAATAATAATAATAATACAATAGGGTCAATTTTGAACCATTAGAGCAAACATAGTAGTGGTGCACTAGGTGATGCTGCATCAAAAATATCAAAGCTACGGACATTGTGGTTGCTGAAAAGTTGATAGTCATCAGTATGTGTCCCTTACAGTGTGGTAAATTATAGACACATTCTCATAATTTGAGTAATCTGAGTAGAGGTTCACTAGCCGATGTTACATGGCTAATATCAATGATCTGGGAATTGGAGTTTCTGACCAAATATGTGAACAGTGTGCTGTGATCGAAATCAGTTTTGAACCATTTAATGCATCATTACATTTCTCAGCTGATTTGCCCAACAATGACAGCTAGTCGTGTGACAATGGACTGTAACTTTTATTTATTTTACAATGATCGCGAAACAAGTTCTAACAACTTATATCAATCACTCTCGTTGGCGCAGTTAAGTGCGTAATTGTGGTAATTCGTGTGAGGGGAAACCGGAGTACCCGGAGAAAACCCACCTGTCCGATATGGCGGTCGCCATCATACCATCTCACATTCTTCCCGGTGCGGGGATCGAATCAGGGTTACATTGGCGAGAAACGAGTGCAATAACCACTGCGCTAATATGAGACTATTATAAGAAAAATAAATCGACATATATAACATAAATTTCAATTAACCCATCCATGCAACATATAGGTTTACACGATCAACGTGATGTGATTAACACAACTACATAGGACAACGCGAACAAACAAATGCGCAATATATTGTTAATGCAACTGTATGTAGGATTAACCGACACCACAGCCAACACATTATTCAGTTACTAAACCCATATGTAGAATGTCTTACACCAACACAAACACGGCGTTCAGTGATTAAAACCATATGTAGGTTTGCATACCAACAACACACGGTATTCAGTGATTAAAACAATATGTAGGCTTACACACCAACACAAACACGATATTCATTGATTAACACTATACGTAGACTTACACACCAACACAAACACGATATTCATTGATTAACACAATACGTAGGCTTACACACCAACACAAACACGATATTCATTGATTAACACAATACGTAGGCTTACACACCAACACAAATACGATATTCAGTGATTAAAACCATACGTAGGCTTACACACCAACACAAACACGGTATTCAGTGATTAAAACCATATGTAGGCTTACATACCAACACAAACACGATATTCATTGATTAAAACCATATGTAGGTTTACACACCAACACAAACACGATATTCAGTGATTAAAATCATATATAGGCTTACACATCAACACACACACACGATATTCAGTGATTAAAACCATATATAGGCTTACACACCAATACAAACACGATATTCATTGATTAACACAATACGTAGGCTTACACACCAACACAAACACGATATTCATTGATTCACACAATACGTAGGCTTACACACCAACACTAACACGATATTCAGTGATTAAAACCATATGTAGGCTTACACACCAACACAAACACGATATTCATTGAATAACACCATATGTAGGCTTACACACCAACACAAACACGATATTCATTGATTAAAACCATGTGTAGTTTACACACCAACACAAACACGATATTCAGTGATTAAAATCATATATAGGCTTACACATCAACACAAACACGATATTCATTGATTAAAACCATATGTAGGCTTACACACCAACACAAACACGATATTCATTGATTAAAACCATATGTAGGCTTACACACCAACACAAACACGATATTCATTGATTAACACAATACGTAGGCTTACACACCAACACAAACACGATATTCATTGATTAACACAATACGTAGGCTTACACACCAACACAAACACGATATTCATTGATTAACACAATACGTAGGCTTACACACCAACACAAACACGATATTCAGTGATTAAAACCATATATAGGCTTACACACCAACACAAACACGGTATTCAGTGATTAAAACCATATGTAGGTTTCCACACCAACACAAACACGGTATTCAGTGATTAAAACCATATGTAGGGTTACACACCAACACAAACACGGTATTCAGTTTGCACAAACTAACAAAGCGATAGGGTGTTGTTACTATAGCCATGGCATAATGTTGGATTACACAAATCAACAGATTATCTAGTGATAAAACTCAACTGTAGATTTATACCCACCAATATGTATTAATAATATATTCCGTTTTTGTTCCTTTAACTGTAGATTATACGCACCAATATGTATTAATAATATATTCCGTTTGTGTTCCTTTAACTGTAGATTATACGCACCAATATGTATTAATAATATATTCCGTTTTTGTTCCTTTAACTGTAGATTATACGCACCAATATGTATTAATAATATATTCCGCTTGTGTTCCTTTAACTGTATATTAATAATATATTCAGTGTGTGTTCCTTGTCTTAGTATAGTACACCTGCAGATATTATTGCGTGATATAACCATGTTTAACCACAGCTACATGTAGGCCATATTCCATGTTCTTCTGCATTGATGTGTTTAAGAATGTGTACCTCAAGCGGAATAGTGTATTTGATTTCACCAATGGGATATTGTACGTTGTAACATGATGATAAGTATTGTCTTATTTTAGTGTCATGGAGGCTCAAATAACATAACCACAGGACTCTATGAATTATTATTATTATTATATTATTTATTTATGAGGTCTCGAGAGTGATTGATATAAGTTGAAATAACTTGTTTCGCAATCGAGCTAAAATAAATGTGTATAAACTTTTTATTTTTTTATTCTATGAATTATTATTATTATTATTATATTATTTATTTATGAAGTATGTGAGATGGTACGGTTGTCGCCAGATCGGACAGGTGGGTTTTCGCCGGGTACTCCGGTTTCCTCCCACACGAATGACCACATTTACGCTTTCATCAGCGCCAACGAGAGTGATTAATATAAGTTGTTAGAACTTGCTTAGCATTCGTTGTAAAAATAAATAAAGTTTAAACTTTTTTTATTTATTTATTTTTGTCTCATCATTGCACTTATTTACATATTACAATAAAACAGTGTACAGTGACATTCATAGTTGAATTATAAGAGACAGTATAAGATTAAAATACTAAAATAACAGAATAACAAATGGGCCAGTCCAATGGAATAACAACACATCCGGAAAAACATAGTTACGCAAGCCTAGAACCCTTTTCATACCCGGTCCGGCACCAGGGCGATTGCTACCGGGCCACACTCCACTCGCTATCCCATGTATTATGTTTGTTCTCCCATGGTATGGCTCATATCTTAACAGTATGCATTTAATATGAATCCATTATTGACAGGATTACAGCTTGATTTCGTGAAATATTGTACATGTACTTGAATAGCAGGGCTGCACTTAAATATTGAATAAATATGTCAAATCAGACGCACATTGTACTTTTTAAAACATTTATCGTTCCGTTGACCCGTAAACAATGACGGCCAATTATAAAAGTTTTATCATCATTGCAGTGCCTCGATTTCGATTCAAGTACGTCACTAATTAAGCCACGTGCTAATAGGCCTATTAATATGATTAATGCGAGTCAATAATCACACGGACACTCCCCCAATTTTCCCCAGGCGTTGATATGATCAGAAACTCAATACGGCCCAATTAATAGTCTCGGTGTTAACATTTATTTATTTGACTGACCAGGCAAACTATATCGACGCCTGTTCCCAGGCTACCTATATGACACAGCCAATGGTTTTTTAATGTTTTTTGAACTCTCAACGTGTACTGATTCGGGGTCCGATTCAAGATGGCGCCCAAGATGGCCACCGATCACAAAATCTCTATACTTTCACTGATATGTCACATATAATGATTAAGTTAGTGTTTAAAGCTATTGTAAAATTGTATAGAAGTGTGCTTAAGATGCACACATCAAATATATTGACAAACAAGATGGCTGCCACACACATACATGTTTTGTATTATAGCTAAATCATTCAATAATCTGTGTAATACGATACTGGTGTCCAGCAACATGTTCAATATATAGCATATCAACCCAATTTGATAATTGCTATTGACTATGTATGTAAAAAATATAATTGCAATATATTGGTACCAACATTCCAGCTATTCTATATTAAATGGTTATATTTACTTAATATTAACTTGATTATGGCACGACTATCGAAAGAAAGAAGTACAGACAAACAACCACAGAAAACACTGGGAGCATGTTAATGCTCATCCATATATATATACCATATATATAATATGCAATTTTGCTACGGCCATACGTCCACAGCAACTTGATGCAACGTGAAGGCTAATAATATATACACATGAATAGTCAATCGCCCTGTTTTCGGTTCTTTGTTTATTCACGTGATTTTGCTTACTTCCGGGACGCGAATGACGTCACCGCTCTAGGCAACAGGTGCGTTATATCAAAGCGTTTCACACTATGAGCAAAATGCACAAAAAGCTGGTAAGCATTCACATTTAATTACGAAATATGAAAATGTTGATGTTTTCATAAATCCCGTTTATGTGTACCCTAATATCCTATAAACAGATGCAGACATATAAAAATAAATGTTGTTGTAAAATGAGACATTGCATCGGCTGCTTAGGAAGGCCACGTGACAGTCATTTGACAATGTCATACAACACATTATACAGCTCAGCACAACTATACTATACAAAGATAATAGTGTCTAAAGATATTTACAATGATGCTAATTCAGTTTCATCATATTCAACAAGTGCACGTACAAATGCATATCAGGCTGTCAGATACATTGGCTTGCCAGTAAATACAGCAGCCAGACAGTATGGTGTGCCGTCCTCCAAATTAAGTGACATGTCTCTCCATGTCACGACTCACCTAATAACGAGGAGTAATCATAATATGTTGGTGTTAATTTCAGCAGTTGCAAGTAACAATTATTAATATGCCCACTATTAATCAGCATTTTGGAACTTAACTGTAACGAATATTTCCGCTAAATGAATTGCCATTGTTCTGCAGAAACTGTTTCCATTTGTCGACACTCGCTGAAATCACATGCTATTGAAATACTATAGTGTATAGATTTCAAAATGTGTAATACAACCTCCATTCAGACTATTACATTAAATGCAAATCACTTTACGTAGTAATATTATATCATCTGTTGTAAAAGAGAACGACTACAAACTAACCGAAATCACAATCTTCTATCTGTATATTTGTGTATATTATGTACAATATTGTTGATAAATAATTATTTATATCAGTGAACATGTTCAACAATCATATTACTTTAACCATGTTTAAAACACGGTCATAACATCATAACATTTGTACTTGTAGTCCATTATTATTAATATTAATAATTAGTAGCTATCTTGTTATATAAGTTTGTGTTTTAAGCAAGATATAAGCCTCTAACGGATCCAATATGTAAACTATTGGTACTGTCCACGGCGCTACGCACCTCACGCAGTCCAATATTATACACATTGGTTCGTTTACGTAAATGTTTTGTAATTATGTAGTCTCATGGACCAAACTGGTCCATTAACGTTTGTGAAATAAAACTTAATTATTGATTATTGGTTGATTATGCTCAATATGTTACGAATTGTGACGAGCTGAATAAAACATGTCCGGATTGTACACGTCGATCCCCCGTCTGACCCTAATAAAATTAACTGTCTTTCAGATGGGACGTTAAAACGAGGTCTCGTGTCGGTGCTTTACACCGTGCACGTAAAAGAACAAGAAGAGATTCTGGAATGGGTCTCTGTCTGTATCATGCACTATCCTCCAAAATCTAAAATAACTAATCTCTTCAGAAGGCGTCGCTCATATGGGCAACCGGTAGCGACGATAAATAAACGTAAAACACACACACGTTGTTGCTACTAAAGAAGGGTTAATGATTTGGACTAGGGACGGCTTATACACAAACTATTTCAGATATGAACACATATGACATGCACTTTGAATAGTTGATGGGCTTGGCTAAGCAAATATAACATATTGGTTATGAGAATGGTAGAATGGTAGTATTTACTGTTTAAGTTCAGCCTTGATATTTCTTTAAACATATTTATTCATTCATAATGCACAGTACATATCTATTGTATACATGAAAATTGATTGAATTGAAAGCTTAACAAGTGTATGTATAGTGTGTGTTTTTACGGTTATTTATCGTCGCTACTGGTTGCCCATATGAGCGACGCCTCCTGAAGAGATTAGTACTTTTAGATTTCGGAGGATAGTGCAATGATACAGACAAAGACCCATTCCAGAGTCTCCTCTGGTTCTTTTACATGCACGGTGTAACGCACAGTCACGAGACCTCGGTTTAACGTCCCATATGAAAGACTGTTAAATTTATTAGGGCCAGACGGGGGACCGAACCTGCGATCCCTGGATTACCAGTCCAGCGTGTTACCACTGGACTACATATCCATCTGAAAAAATTTGGCTTTTGACATATTTAAACTATTTATATCCAAAGCCATTCGTATGTATAGTGTCAAGCCTACAGTGTAATTATATATCTTTCTGGGAGTAGGTCAACTCTGTCAACCAAAACTTCCGGCAGATCATCGATCTGCTTTCTATTATCTTTATTTCTGTCTCATCCATGTACAATACAATACATAATACAAATAACATTACCCATACAATGGCACACAGCCATTCTAATTAGAATTACATGAGACTATGCAACTCGTATAAAGCGATATAAATTACATACAGAAATATATACAAATTAAGACTATGTAACCACTGCTAATCGAATATTAAAAGAAGCTTAAAATGGTATTTTGGAATTAAATAACTGAAATTAATAAAAAGAGCACTAAAGCGCAATTAATAAATGACTTAAAATAATTAATGTCAGCTCTGATCAGATCAGAAGTGAACTGATTAGCAGTAGCCACCCAGAAAATATAAAAAACAGTACTGTTATACTAAAAACATATTTTACATCTGGATTACATATGACAAAACTGCACGAGTTTAATTATCATATCACCAACACGTCTTGCACAGCTGCACGTGCTTAATTATATCACCAACACATTTTGCAAAGCTGCACGTGTTTAATTATCATATCACCCACACGTCTTGCAAAGCTGCACGTGTTTAATTATCATATCACCCACACGTCTTGCAAAGCTGCACGTGTTTAAATATCATATTACCCACACACATCTTGCAAAGCTGCACGTGCTTAATGATCATATTACAAACTCGTCTTGCAAATCTGCAAGTGTTTAATTATCATATCCCCCACACGTCTTGCAAAGCTGCACGTGCTTAATTATCATATCACTAACACGTCTTGCTAAGCTGCACGAGTTATATTATCATATCACCAACCCATCTTGCAAAGCTGCACATGTTTAATTATCATATCACCCACACGTCTTGCAAAGCTGCACGTGTTTAATTATCATATCACCCACACGTCTTGTAAAGCTGCACGTGTTTAATTATCATATCACCCACACGTCTTGCAAAGCTGCACGTGTTTAAATATCATATTACCCACACACATCTTGCAAAGCTGCACGTGCTTAATGATCATATTACACACTCGTCTTGCAAATCTGCAAGTGTTTAATTATCATATCCCCCACACGTCTCGCAAAGCTGCACGTGCTTAATTATCATATCACTAACACGTCTTGCTAAGCTGCACGAGTTATATTATCATATCACCAACCCATCTTGCAAAGCTGCACATGTTTAATTATCATATCACCCACACGTCTTGCAAAGCTGCACGTGTTTAATTATCATATCACCCACACGTCTTGCAAAGCTGCACGTGTTTAATTATCATATCACCCACACGTCTTGCAAAGCTGCACGTGTTTAAATATCATATTACCCACACACATCTTGCAAAGCTGCACGTGCTTAATTATCATATTACACACTCGTCTTGCAAATCTGCAAGTGTTTAATTATCATATCCCCCACACGTCTTGCAAAGCTGCACGTGCTTAATTATCATATCACTAACACGTCTTGCTAAGCTGCACGAGTTATATTATCATATCACCAACTCATCTTGCAAAGCTGCACATGTTTAATTATCATATCATCAATACATCTTGCAAAGCTGCACGTGCTTAATTATCATATCACCAACACATCTTGCAAAGCTGCACGTGCTTAATTATGATATCACCACACGTCTTGCAAAGCTGCACGTGCTTAATTATCATATCACTCACACGTCTTGCAAAGCTACACGTGTTTAAAAATTATCATCTCACTAAATCCGTTCGATGTTCAACATAAATGAATAACAACTCTTTATATGTAATATTCTTTTCAATATATGTAAAAATACTACAAAGCTGTCGAAGCTTAATTATCATTTATTTATAGCTGCGTTATATATAATCTAAGGGAGACTACTGGCTTAGCAAATCCATTTACGATCAGTCACGATTATCGCTCTTATTTAAAGTGGAGCTCCATTGCCAAACAATTCTTAAATGTTCAATAAAACTTCTTCTCTTCAGCAAGATCGATCACATCCGTAACTTCAGAAATATACTGTCCATGTGGACATATCATTGGCCAAAACACAGCTGTTGGACAGTGTGGTATTACCAAAATTCCACGAGCTCTATCCGCAACCATTTTGTTAATAACCCTACTAAGAAGGGCTATTGGCGGGACGAATATCCCAAAATCAAAAGCCCAACAAGTTGTAAAGGCATCTATTTTTTTTAAATTTATATATTTATTTATGTCTCATCAATGTTCAACAATAACAGAACAACATTAAAATAATACATGGTATAGTACATTGCCACTCATAAATGAGTTACAAGAGACGGTATTTATCAAAGTATAAAACACATCACATTATGCAGTTGTAATAATATAGTATGATATAACACATGTATATACATACATGTATTTGTAAACAACACATGATAAATCTGAATAGCCTACGCTAATCTAACCTAATATAAGCTTTCAATCAAAATGATATCATAAAATGCTTATGATTGTATGAGAGCACTATTGCGCATATTAAAAAATGTTTTCAAAAAAGCAAATATCAACTCTGATCAGATCAGAATTGAACTGATTAGCATATACTATTCAGCTGGTATTAAAAATACATTGGATTATTAAGAAAAATTGAAGCATTATGTACAAAGGTAAAAATAACGTCTTTGTAGAATATTAAAACAGGTTTTGACACTTAATCTCATAATTTCTGCGTTGGAAAATATAAATATTAGCTTATCATTTGGAGAAATAGCAGCAAAGTAAAAGTTCATCTGTGTTGCTTTCTTAAATAGGATTTGTCTTAAATCTTGATACAGCATACATTCCAAAATCACATGGGCCTCAGTTTCAATACAATTGTCGCAAAAGGGACATATACGATTTTCTAATGACACATTTTCATATATACCTGTCTCTAATCTCAATGGTGCTACTACACATCTAAATTTAGCAAACGCTGCTCTATGGCGTAAAGGAAGTATAAGCTTGCAAAAGAGCACTAAAGCGCAATTAATAAATGACTTAAAATAATTAATGTCAGCTCTGATCAGATCGGAAGTGAACTGATTAGCAGTAGCCACCCAGGAAACATAAAAAACAGTACTGTTATACTAAAACCATGGAGTCTGGAAACCTCCACACCCAAGATACAAGCGTAAATACAAGATAATCGTTAGTATCTTCAGCCTCATATTTTACATCTGGATTACATATGACAAAGCTGCACGAGTTTAATTATCATATCACCAACACGTCTTGCACAGCTGCACGTGCTTAATTATATCACCAACACATCTTGCAAAGCTGCACGTGTTTAATTATCATATTACCCACAAGTGTTTAATTATCATATCACCCACACGTCTTGCAAAGCTGCACGTGTTTAATTATCATATCACCCACACGTCTTGTAGAGCTGCACGTGCTTAATTATCATATTATAAACACGTCTTGCAAAGCTGCACGTATTATATTATCATATCACCTACACATCTTGCAAAGCTGCACGTGCTTAATTATCATATTACCCACACCAGACCTGGGGTCAATTACATTGAAATGTAATTAATTAAATAACCATTACTTTAGTATTTTATCATTACCATTACCATTACATTAGTTTCCCAATGTAATTAATTAAATTACCATTACATTGCCAATGTAATTAATTACCCATTTGAACATGAACATTCCGATACAGTGAAAAAGTATTTTATTTAACTGTTATACACTATATAAATGATCAACGAGTATACACAACATAATAATTATATTCCATATACATAATGTTAATAGAAATAATTGGTACTGTGTACATCAGACAAGCAAGCTATGTAGTTTTATGCAGGTTAACTTCTGTCCCATCATATGAATCATCATAGTTTAGTAAGTTATCATCATAAGTGTTTCGAATGTTGCATCGTTCAATGAGCATCTGTCTGGCCTGAATGTCTTCCCAGCAATACTGAAGAGACGTTCAACTAGTGCCGAGGAGGCTGGGATTGCTAGATATTTTGCTGCAAGAATGGACATTAGAGTCAGTCTTAAGCTGTTCACTTTCCAACATTGAAGTGGGTTGTCAACCATATCACAACATAGTTCTGAAATGTATGTATCAATCTCATTAACTTGGCCTGACGAATGACGATTTCATTTTTGGGTAGCTGGTGCCATGAAACTGAAAGTCATTGGTCTTCTCTTTTTTCATTGGTGGGGATGATGTATCTTCTTCTTCAGGCTGATCAATCAGTGATGCTTTTCTCTTCAGAAGGGAGATGGTGTGGTCAGTCTGCTTTTCAGACTCACACCAGCGGAGCTTGAATCTGGGCTCCAGAACAGCAGCAAGTATGTAGGAGTCCTCATCAATGACATGGGAAAGTCTGGTTTCAACAGATTGCTTGAGTGTTGTCATCATTTTTGAGTTATAGTCACATGGTAATTGATTTAGATGATGCTGAATGCCATGAGTAACAGGACTATTTAAACTTGCACTGACGTTATTCTCTTTCTGGACTTCTAAAGTAGCTCTTTCAAATGGTTCCAGTATCAGACATAGTTCATGAAGGATTTAGCGTTCATAGGCAGTAAGTTTCACAGTTGATTCAATGGAATTGAGCTTTTCTTCATCGTCTTTTAGAACAGACCTGACCATTATTAGCTACGAGTTCCATCGAGTAACAGTAGCAGTTTGAAGACGTTTATAATCGTCCATAATTTCACTGGCATGTATAGACTTTCTCACAAAACCAACAATGCTTGAGGCATTACGCATATGATTCCCACAATCTCGTAATCCATCTTTCACAACTAACTAAAAGGTGTGAGCATAACACCTTACATGCTTAGGCAAACATTCAAATTTATTTGACAATTCTTCACCTGGATCAATATATTCATCATCAAACGCTTTGACCATATTTGATGCATTGTCTGTAACGATGGCGGTGATTTTTTCTCCTATATCGTAACAGGCAATTACTTCTTCGTAGTCGTGACGAATGCTTTCCCCTGTGTGTTTACCCTTAAAGCGCATACATGCTATCATTACTGACTGTAATATCCAATCCAGAATGAAGTGTGCTGTAATCCCGAGAAATGATTTCATCTGTCTATTTGACCATAAATCAATAGTCAAGCAAACACTGGTGTTTTTCAACTGCATCTTAACATTATTTTTGACTTCTGTAGATTTCTGTCTGATAAGTTGTGTTGAGAGTTGCTTCCTGCTGGGCACCTGCTACTGGGGATTAGATTTATCCATAAAGTTTCGAAAATAGGGACTAACCATCACCGAAAGAGGCAGTAAATTGCCAGCAATTAGAAGAATTAGTGCATCCGCAATAGTTTTCTGGCGAGGATCAGTAGCTTTAAATGTTGCACTATCCTTCACAAACGAAGTGAGTTTTGGCTGCTTATTTGCCTCTGATGGCTGGGGTGTAGTGTATTTTTTGGCTATCACGACATCCGTGTAAATATCCCTGTGCTTCCTCTGAAAGATAATAAACTACCGTCAATAAATTACAATCAAGTTATCAATCAAAATCTATGTATAATTCCTCTACATCTTTCTATTATCCTACGATCTAAATAGCTATAGAACAAACTGAGTACTAACCAATCTAAATGTCATGACTGGATTGGGTTTTTGAAACAAATAAAATTGAATAGATCTATAATAAAATAAAATAAAGTATTCGTACCTTCATGTGAGTTATGAAATTGGAAGTAACATGAAGGCTGCCAGATATCAGTGTTGGACAATGTCGACATTTAGCCTTAAACTTCCCATTTTTGTAGTCTTTCGGTAATTCAAAATTGGAAAGAACATTTGAATTCATTGCAATAATGTATAACTAATGTACGTTTTCTTTTCAACTGTCAAACAAGTTTTGATTTCTAAAAAATGTCAGTATGTTTGAAACACACTAACATTTAACAATAAAAAACAGTGCTACAAAGAGAACTTCATTCATACCTTAAGGCAAACTTTATCTTCAGATTATGATTTGTTAATAAATCCATTAGATTATTGCTCGGATTATGATTTGTTAATAAATCCATTAGATTATTGCTCGATATTAACTATAATACCCTATTTCAGAAACACACAACACATTTAACAACGCATCAGTTTTCACACTTGAAAACACAATACAAAGAGAACTTCATTCATATCCTAAGGCAAAATATATCTTCATATAATTATTTATCAATAAATTTCATTTGGTTATTGCTTTATATTAAATCTACCCGTTTTCAGAAAATCATTATTAACCTGAGTATACAGTCACATTATTTTTTGCTTCAATTAAATCTTATAATACTCTGTATGTATACTGTACAATGTAGACATAAAACATAAATATTGTTGACAGTCTTTGGCACCTTCAAGCATACATTGTGATGGTAAAGTAATTGAAATGTAATTGGTATTACATGTGATTTTGGTGTAATTAATTACCATTCTAACACGACCCAGCTAATAACATACATACGTCTAGAGTAAAACCAATCTCGGGTTATTCTGCAATATACCTACCTTGAACTATGCTGCACGCGCACCGTGTTTTGGCTACGTCATTTATACAATGCGTGTAAAGTTTTATGAATGAAAGTCACGTGATGTTTGTAAAACATACCGTTGGAATTCACGGAAGTGGGCTATTTTTAGAATCAGATAATCTCTTGTCCATCTTGTTTTTCTGTTAAGTAACGTTTCAGTTACTATTCTGTACAGTTTTATTTGACAAAATAAATAAAATTATTGATCAGTTACAACTTTTGTTCATTTATGCACTAGATTGATATTTTCTATAAAAAATAACGTCATCACCCCTTTACGCGGGAGGAAATTTCGAAAGCCAAATGCAGCGGCGTTTGAAGAAAATACTCCTTTAAAATGATTAGAAGTAAGTCGTGTTAGAATAGAAATAATAAGTATCAACCGTGGTATATCGCAGAATAACCCTCGTTTGTCGTTCTTATGCGTAGAACGACAAACGAGGGTTATTCTGCGATATACCACGGTTGATATTTATTATTTCTTAATTACCAGTACATGTAATTGATTTTCTTTTAATTACATATTACATTAAATTACATGAAATTATGTAATTAATTGCAATTAATTACCATTACATTTTCAATTACCCACACGTCTTGCAAAGATGGACGTGTTATATTATCATATTACCCACACGTCTTGCAAAGCTGCACGTGTTTAATTATCATATCACCCACACGTCTTGTAGAGCTGCACGTGCTTAATTATCACATTACCCACATGTCTTGCAAAGCTGCACGTGCTTAGTTATCACATTACCCACACGTCTTGCAAAGCTGCACGTGTTTAATTATCATATCAGCAACACATCTTGCAAAGTTGCAAGTGCTTAATTATCATATCACCAACACGTCTTGAAAAGCAGCACGTGCATAAGTATCATATTACCCACACGTCTTGAAAAGCTGCACGTGCTTAATTATCATATTACCTACTCGTATTGCAAAGCTGCACGTGCTTAATTATCATATTACCCACTCGTATTGCAAAGCTGCACGTGCTTAATTATCATATCACTAACACGTCTTGCTAAGCTGCACGAGTTATATTATCATATCACCAACCCATCTTGCAAAGCTGCACATGTTTAATTATCATATCAGCAACACATCTTGCAAAGCTGCACGTGTTTAATTATCATATCACCAACACATCTTGTAAAGCTGCACGTGTTTAATTATCATATCACCAACACGTCTTGCAAAGCTGCACGTGCGTAATTATCATATTACACACACATCTTGCAAAGCTGCACGTGCTTAATTATGATATCACCACACGTCTTGCAAAGCTACACGTATTTAAAAATTATCATCTCACTAAATCCGTTCGATGTTCAACATAAATTAATAACAACTCTTTTCAATATAATTTTAATGATAATATACGACAAACCTGTCGAAGGTTAATTATCATTTATTCATAGCTGCGTTATATATAATCTAAGGGAGACTACTGGCTTAGCAATTCCATTTACGATCAGTCACGATTATCCCTCTTATTTAAAGTCGAGCCTTATTGCCAAACCATTCTTAAATGTTCAATAAAACGTCTTCTCTTCAGCAAGATCGATCACATCCTTAACTTCAGAAATATACTGTCCATGTGGACATATCATTGGCCAAAACACAGCTGTTGGACAGTGTGGTATTACAAAATTCCACGAGCTCTATCCGCAACCATTTTGTTAATAACTCTACTAACACGGGCTATTGGCGGGACGAATATCCCAAAATCAAAAGCCCAACAAGTTGTAAAGGCATATATGCATTCGAAATGGGGATGCCATAATTGAGAATAAAAATCTCGGCAATTTGCAATTGTAATTATTTTCAAACCAATCAATGTTCGTATTAATGAGATTCAAAGTTTCAAAAGAAATACCCCAACAAGCATTATCAACTTTTGATAACTAATCAGCCCTTTCTTTGTTTGTTCTAGGAACCCATTCAATTTCCAAAGGAATGGATTTGGATATAAATAGTTTAACTATGTCAAAAGTTAAATTTTTACAAACGGATATGTAGTACAGTGGTAACACGCTTGACTGGTAATCCAGGGATCGCAGGTTCGGTCCCCCGTCTGGCCCTAATAAAATTAACAGTCTTTCATATGGGACGTTAAACCGAGGTCTCGTGTCGGTGCTTTACACCGTGCATGTAAAAGAACCAGAACCAGAGGATACTCTGGAATGGGTCTCTCTCTGTATCATTGCACTATCCTCCAAAAATCTAACATGACTAATCTCTTCAGGAGGCGTCGCCCATATGGGCAACCGGTAGCGACGATAAATAAAGGTAAAACACACACACACACTTGTAAATTTATCTTCATTGAGACCTTTCTGGACAATTGGTACAACTCCCTGATTCTACCCACGTGTAAGTCCTGATATCCCAGTGGAAGCGCGTTCGCTCCAGGTGCGAAAGGTCCGGAGTTCGAACCCAGCTTGAGCCGTTTATTGTGCCCTTAGGCAAGGCATTTAAATTCCACGTTGCCTCTTCTCTCTCCCCCGTGGCGATGAATCCATCAGGAATGAGGTCTCGAGAGTGATTAATATAAGTTGAAAGAACTTGTTTCGCAATCGAGCTAAAATGAATGTGTATCCATGTGGAATCCATCGCCACGAGGAAGAGAGGCAACGTGGAATTTAAATACCTTGCCTAAGGGCACAATCGTAACGGCTCCAGCGGGGCTCGAACTCCGGACCGTTCGCACCTGAAGCGAATGCGCATCCATTGCGCTATCACGACGTCCACTACAAATAAATCGGCAAACTTTACACTCTGTTTCAACAAGTGCTTGTTTATTATCCTAAGATCAAGAACTTTCCTGTTGCCGCTATGTTGATCAAACACTGTCAATGTGTTCACCTCAAAAGGGGCGTTATCACGTATCTCAATAATCAATTTGCAAACAAGCAAATCTTTAATAGTCTCCAGTACAAAATAACTGTTTTGCAATGCCGATTTATTATTGCATTCAATTGTTTTGCATGGGTTGGAGTAAAATGGAATTTTATATCCAAATTCTATAATGTCTAAAACAAAAGAGTTTGCTCCAATATATTGCTTCAATATTCATTTTCGCACGATAATATCTTTTTGACCCTGTTGGTATTCATAGTAATGGTGTGTGAAACGTTCAAAATCATACTTAGCTTTTAAATAATTGTCTGTCTTTAGCGACATACTGACATTCACATCTGAAGTGCGAGCATTATTCGCAGGCAAAACACGACCCGGGAAGACGCTTGTGCCACGTATAATGTAGCCTCCCGAGGAGTTGGCGCACGAATTGGATGTCATCTGCCGCCATAGTACTGGAAAACTAACATTCCCAAGATGAACATCAGGATCCACAGCTCGAGCGACGGAAGTTCCCTTCGGTTTGGAGGTGTGCTTCCGCTTGATGGCCTTGTTCACTGCTCTCGCTTGAATTATTTTACTTAGCTGGCAAATGTTAACACATTTCCTTGTACAACATCCTTTGAATTCCCAACCGCCTGCCTTTGCTGCATCTTACCTCGGGTAATGCTAAGCTCAACTGTTTGTGAATATCGAGAACTGGTCAACATCCTAAAGCTGAATGATATTCTGTGTTTGTGATTTACTTTTATGTATCGTCGCTACAGGTTGCCCATATGAAGAGATTTGTCATTTTATATTAATGTTGTGTACCTGGCAGTATTATAATCACATGTGACAAGTACGGATAGTCTCGTTTAAAGTTAATATTATCATCATGGATTGTGATCCACAAGGAACACAATAAATGTACTAATTCCGGGAATGGAGAACTTCGACAGCCCGACTCGGACACGTGACGTCAACGGCGTGTAGCACTAGTAACAGAAGGGCATACCAAACACTATTTAGGGCGATACTTTACAGCAGACCTGGTTGATAATTTGACAGACGCGGACATTGAAAAACTATATACCCGGTATGAAACGAGGCTCGAGGCCACAATGACAAAATTACCGCAACAATTCAGTTCTAAGCAGCCGTGGCAAGTATGTTCTACCAATACAAGCGGAAAGTGAACCGAAAGTGGTTGCTGACCTCGAAACACACCCGCTAAGCTCTGCTACGTACGAGCTATACCACACGTATGGTATGCATATAACACCATTAACAACGTATTGTCATTTTGGACACGTATGTCCGAGTACCATAATTGACGAAGCAGAACAAAAATATCTACACCGAAACTGGAGAGAGTGACCAGGAACTATCAGCCCGACACTGACTGCGGGAACGACCGAAGGACAATAACAAAAACAAGGAGCAAGACGGACAGGGGTTGAAGCTAGACACAAGGAATTGCTTGCCGAGCTCAATGCAGCTAGAAAAGTATTACAAAACCAAAATGCTGCCGTTTTGTTTTCGGACGTACCGCAGTCCCAAATACTACCGTCCAGTCGATTGGTGGCAACTTGGCTCAGTGGATCATTGGTGGACTTGTGCTGTATGTGCCGTATGGATTGTGTCAACACGACAGCCTAAACAAGTGCCGCATAAGCACGTCGTTCAGGCACAATCACAGGCTGGCGGACCATCTAATTGATCCGTTCATCATGCAATAAACCTGTTTGTTGACGGAAATATGTTGGCCAATTCAACTGTAGTATCTGGCCTTGTTACGCATGCCTGGGAAAGGTAGCATTCACGGGAGCAATACCTAGGCTGGATTGTAACGGCTATGACGACGGTACGGTATACTTGATGTAGCTCTTGCCATGGCGAATACAGATATGCTAAATAAACAAGGGATTATTCCTGCAGATAGTATGAACTAGTTTCAGAAAACAATGACTTCAATCGCAATGCTAGTTGGGATGCTGTGGTCAGCACCCTGGTGTTTACCCAATCCTAACTGTGCTTTTGCAATTGCACCTTTATTTATTTATTTATTTATTTCAATGTCCATTGTTTGTAATCCAGAGGCGTCAGCTATTCCTAAATACGTTTACTTACCATCCACTAAGTACACACAAACATTTGTTTGGTTTTGAAAATAAAATATCTGAAGAAAATGAATATATGTTCAAACAAGTCCAACTTTTCATCAAACGTACTAAACGCTTTGAGTGTCGTACTATCTACCAACACAATGCAAGTACATATCTGCTGTTCTGGGTCTGGCTAGCTGGGGGTACGGTGCGTAATTATGGCGCAGAAGCAGAGAGCTGTTACAGAATGCTTCTCTATGTCCTTTCTAATCCTGATCATTTATTTTCATCATGCTGAAATAATATAGTTATTACAGTACACATCGCTACGGTCATTTGGTTAACATCAATCTGGTTTATTGGGGAGGTTGCTAATGTTTGTAAAACTTGTCGCCCAACCCATTTGTTTCTAGATTTTATTCTTACAGTGTTCAAGTATAAGCATAGCATTGCAGTTGTATCATTTTGCTTATACACTGAACCAAATTTCTAAACGGCCAATATATAAAATGCGATTTCAAGAGAATGGTTATATGTATAAATTCTAAAATTTGCAACGGAGTTCTATACGCTATAATAAATCGATATCTAAAAAGAAAACACGTTTCTGGTGCCAGATTTGAGCAAGCGGAAAAGACCGATTTGTATAAATCGTCACTAGGGCCACGTGCATAGCATGGTGAGTGTCCATTTTATATGTAGTATATATAATCCCTGTCTAGTACAGAATATAAAACACACAAAACATGGCGAGAATGAGCATTGAAGAACGCGGGCGAGCTGTTGGCATGCTGGGTGCTGGTACTTCAATTAGGCAGGTAGGTACACATTTGCGATGAAATTAACCAGTTGACCTCAATGTTATCAAAAATCATCAAATGTTATATTCTTATACAGCCATTTTGAAAGTCCGATAACCAGCATTATCACTCTAGGAACTGTGGAGTTATGGCCCTTTTATTATCATTTCAGGTTGCGCGACATTTCAATAGACAGCATTCCACCATTCAGCAGCTATTGGCGAAGTTTAGACGTACCGGAAGTGTAGCCGACATTCGACGACGCCCTAAAGGGAGGGTAACCATACGCAGACACGACCGGTACATTATTGTTTCCCACTTACGGGACCGCTTCACTCCAGCTACCAGAACGGCAAGGGTCACTATTGGCACACATAACCGCCACATCCATGCACAAACTGTACGTAATCGTCTCAGAGCCGTCGGATTACGAGCCCGACGACCACGAAAGGGTCCAATTCTAACCAGAGACCATAGACGGGCACGGTTAACATGGGCTAGACGGCATTTCAGGTTTACGAGAGCGGACTGGTCTAATGTTATATTTGTGGATGAGTCAAGGTTTACACTCCGTGCGGCCGACGGACGCGTCCGAGCATACCGCCGTCGGGCGAGCGAAACAGCGCAAACTGTGTAGTACAGGTCGATAAGTACGGAGGCGGCTCATTGATGGTCTGGGCTGGCGTGTCAATGCATACTAGGACACCCATTGTACCAATTCGAGGTAACTTAAATGCCAGAAAATATCAAAACGATATCCTACAACCCGTCCTTCTACGGCATGTTAATGGCAATCATGGTATGATTTTGGCACAAGACAACGCACCCTGCCATATTGCCAGGAACACTCGGGCTATGTTGGCTGCTAACAACGTGCAAACTCTTCCATGGCCGGCGAATAGCTTCGATTTGAACGCCATAGAACATGTATGGGACCTGTTTAAAAGGAAGGTCAGAGCCCAAACACAGCAACTTAACATGCGTGAATTAGAGCGTGACATAATGCAGGCATGGGCAAAAATTCCGCAACGCTATCTCCAAAGATACATTGTATCAATGAGGGCGAGGTGTCGTGCTGTTATTGCCGCAGAAGGGGAACATACGAGGTATTGAAATACCATAATAGCGATGTTTTCAGATTTGTGACTTTTTGTTATATTGTTTTCATTGTTACGTTTTAGCAGCTGTTTTAATTTTAGTGAATTGTTGTATAAACATATGGAATAAAATGTATTAAATGATGATATGATTATTGATATTGTATGATTTTCCCAAATACTGTAAGAAAAACAAGTGGCCGTTTAGATATTTGGTTCAGTGTATATGTATCATGTTTATATTTGTAATTGTATTGTATATAAATAAGCAATAACATATTATTAAACTAAAATTACATCTGCACCACCTGGCCTTCAGTGGCAGCAACTATCTATTCCCAACGGTACTATACACCGGACATGTATCGGTACTATACAATGGACATGTATCGGTACTATACACCGGGCATGTATCGGGACTATACACCGTACATGTATCGGTACTATACACCGGGCACGTATCGGTAGTATACACCGGTCATGTATCGGTACTATACACCGGACATGTATCGGGACTATACACCGGGCATGTATCGGTATTATACACCGGGCATGTATCGGTACTATACACCGTACATGTATCGGGACTATACACTGGACATGTATCGGTACTATACACCGGGCATGTATCGGGACTATACACCGGGCATGTATCGGTATTATACACCGGACATGTATCGGTATTATACACCGGGCATGTATCGGTACTATACACCGGGCATGTATCGGTACTATACACCGGGCATGTATCGGTACTATACACCGTACATGTATCGGGACTATACACTGGACATGTATCGGTATTATACACCGGGCATGTATCGGGACTATACACCGGGCATGTATCGGTATTATACACCGGACATGTATCGGTACTATACACCGGGCACGTATCGGTAGTATACACCGGGCATGTATCGGTACTATACACTGGTCATGTATCGGGACTATACATCGGGCATGTATCGGGACTATACACCGGGCATGTATCGGGACTATGCACCGGGCATGTATCGGTACTATACACCGGGCTTGTATCGGTACTATACACCGGGCATGTATCGGTAATATACACCGGTCATGTATCGGTACTATACACCGGGCATGTATCGGTACTATACACCGGTCATGTATCGGGACTATACACCGGGCATGTATCGGGACTATACACCGGGCAAGTATCGGTACTATACAACGGGCACGTATCGGTAGTATACACCGGGCATGTATCGGTACTATACACCGGTCATGTATCGGTACAATACACCGGGCATGTATCGGTACTATACACCGGTCATGTATCGGTACTATACACCGGGCATGTATCGGTACTATACACCGGACATGTATCGGTAGTATACACCGGTCATGTATCGGTACTATACACCGGGCAAGTATCGGTACTATACACCGGACATGTATCGGTAGTATACACCGGTCATGTATCGGTACTATACACCGGCCATGTATCGGTACTATACACCGGACATGTATCGGTATTATACACCGGGCATGTATCGGTACTATACATCGGTCATGTATCGGTACTATACACCGGGCACGTATCGGTAGTATACACCGGTCATGTATCGGTACTATACACCGGTCATGTATCGGTACTATGCACCGGGAATGTATCGGTACTATACACCGTACATGTATCGGTACTATTCACCGGGCATGTATCGGTACTATGCACCGGACATGTAACGGTAGTATACACCGGGCATGTATCGGTACTATACACTGGGCATGTATCGGTACTATACACCGGACATGTATCGGTACTATACACCGGGCATGTATCGGTACTATACACTGGGCATGTATCGGTACTATACACCGGACATGTATCGGTACTATACACTGGGCATGTATCGGTACTATACACCGGGCATGTATCGGGACAATACACCGGGCATGTCTCGATACTATACACCGGGCATGTATCGGTACAATACACCGGACATGTATCGGTACTATATACCGTACATGTATCGGTACTATACACCGGGCATGTATCGGTACTATACACCGGGCATGTATCGGTACTATACACCGGGCACGTATCGGTAGTATACACCGGGCATGTATCGGTACTATACACCGGGCACGTATCGGGACTATACACCGGGCACGTATCGGTAGTATACACTGGGCATGTATCGGTACTATACACCGGGCACGTATCGGGACAATACACCGGGCACGTATCGGTAGTATACACCTGGTAAGTATCGGTACTATACACCGGGCACGTATCGGTAGTATACACCGGGCATGTATCGGTACTATACACCGGACATGTATCGGTACTATACACCGGGCATGTATCGGGACTATACACCGGGCATGTATCGGGACTATACACCGGGCATGTATCGGTACTATACACCGGGCACGTATCGGTAGTATACACCGGGCATGTATCGGGAATATACACCGGTCATGTATCGGAACTATACACCGTACATTTATCGGTACTATACACCGTACATGTATCGGTAGTATACACCGGGCATGTATCGGTACTATACACCGGTCATGTATCGGTACTATACACCGGGCATGTATCGGTACTATGCACTGAGCTTGTATCGGTAGTATACACCGGGCATGTATCGGTACTATACACCGGGCTTGTATCGGTACTATACACCGGGCATGTATCGGTACTATACACCGGGCATGTATCGGTACTATGCACCGGGAATGTATCGGTACTATACACCGGACATGTATCGGTACTATACACCGGGAATGTATCGGTAAAATACACCGGGCATGTATCGGTACTATACACCGGGCACGTATCGGTACTATACACCGGGCATGTATCGGTACTATACACCGGGCATGTATCGGTACTATACACCGGGCATGTATCGGTACTATACACCGGGCATGTATCGGTACTATACACCGGGATGTATCGGTACTATACACCGGGCATGTATCGGTACTATACACCGGCATGTATCGGTACTATACACCGGGCATGTATCGGTACTATACACCGGGCATGTATCGGTACTATACACCGGGCATGTATCGGTACTATACATCGGGCATGTATCGGTACTATACACCGGGAAAGTATCGGTACTATACACCGGGCATGTAACGGTACTATACACCGGGCATGTATCGGTACTATACACCGTACATGTATCGGTACTATGCACCGGACATGTATCGGTACTATACACCGGGCATGTATCGGTACTATACACCGGGCACGTATCGGTACTATACACCGGACATGTATCGGGACTATACACCGGGCATGTATCGGTACTATGCACTGAGCTTGTATCGGTACTATACACCGGGCTTGTATTGGTACTATGCACTGAGCTTGTATCGGTACTATACACCGGGCTTGTATCGGTACTATGCACTGAGCTTGTATCGGTACTATACACCGGGCATGTATCGGTACTATACACCGGGCATGTATCGGTATTATACACCGAGCATGTATCGGTATTATACACCGGGAATGTATCGGTACTATACACCGGGCATGTATCGGTACTATACACCGTACATGTATCGGTACTATTCACCGGGCATGTATCGGTACTATACACCGGGCACGTATCGGTATTATACACCGGGCATGTATCGGTATTATACACCGGGAATGTATCGGTACTATACACCGGGCATGTATCGGTACTATACACCGTACATGTATCGGTACTATTCACCGGGCATGTATCGGTACTATACACCGGGCACGTATCGGTATTATACACCGGGCATGTATCGGTACTATACACCGGGCACGTATCGGTACTATACACAGGGCACGTATCGGTATTATACACCGGGCATGTATCGGTACTATACAACCGGCATGTATCGGTACTATACACCGGGCATGTATCGGTATTATACACCGGGCATGTATCGGTACTATACACCGGGCATGTATCGGTACTATACACCGGACATGTATCGGTACTATACACAGGGCACGTATCGGTACTATACACCGTACATGTATCGGTACTATACACCGGGCATGTATCGGTACTATACACCGTACATGTATCGGGACTATACACCGGGCATGTATCGGTACTATGCACTGAGCTTGTATCGGTACTATACACCGGGAATGTATTGGTACTATACTATACAACCGGTATGTATCGGTACTATACACCGGGCACGTATCGGTACTATACACCGGGCACGTATCGGTACTATACACCGGCATGTATCGGTATTATACACCGGGCATGTATCGGTACTATGCACTGAGCTTGTATCGGTACTATACACCGGGCATGTATCGGTACTATACAACCGGCATGTATCGGTACCATACACCGGGCATGTATCGGTACTATGCACTGAGCTTTTATCGGTACTATACACCGGGCTTGTATCGGTACTACACACCGACATGTATCGGTACGATACACCGGGCATGTATCGGTACTATACACCGGACATGTATCGGTACTATTCACTGGTCATGTATCGGTACTATGCACCGGGCATGTATCGGTACTATCCACCGACAAGTATCGGTACTATACACCGGGCATGTATCGGTACTATACACCGGGCATGTATCGGTACTATGCAACCGGCATGTATCGGTACTATCATCGGACATGTATCGGTACTATGCACCGGGCATGTATCGGTACTATTCACTGGGCATGTATCGGTACTATACACCGGTCATGTATCGGTAATATACACCGGGCATGTATCGGTACTATGCACTGAGCTTGTATCGGTAGTATACACCGGGCATGTATCGGTACTATACACCGGGCTTGTATCGGTACTATACATCGGGCATGTATCGGTACTATACACCGGGCATGTATCGGTACTATGCACCGGGAATGTATCGGTACTATACACCGGACATGTATCGGTACTATACACCGGGAATGTATCGGTACTATACACCGGGCATGTATCGGTACTATACACCGGGCACGTATCGGTACTATACACCGGGCATGTATCGGTACTATACACCGGGCATGTATCGGTACTATACACCGGGCATGTATCGGTACTATACACCGGGCATGTATCGGTACTATACACCGGGAATGTATCGGTACTATACACCGGGCATGTATCGGTACTATACACCGGGCATGTATCGCCTATCGGTACATAACCCTGTATCGGTACTATACACCGGGCATGTATCGGTACTATACACCGGCATGTATCGGTACTATACACCGGCATGTATCGGTACTATCACCGGCATGTATCGGTACTATACACCGGGCATGTATCGGTACTATACACCGGCATGTATCGGTACTATACACCGGACATGTATCGGTACTATACACCGGGCATGTATCGGTACTATACACCGGGCATGTATCGGTACTATACACCGGGCATGTATCGGTACTATACACCGGCATGTATCGGTACTATACACCGGGCATGTATCGGTACTATACACCGAGCTTGTATCGGTACTATACACCGGCATGTATCGGTACTATTCACCGGCATGTATCGGTACTATGCACCGGGAATGTATCGGTACTATACACCGGGAATGTATCGGTACTATACACCGGGAATGTATCGGTATTAAATACCGGGCATGTATCGGTATTATACACCGGGAATGTATCGGTACTATATACCGGGCTTGTATTGGTACTATGCACCGGGCTTGTATCGGTACAATACACCGGGCATGTATCGGTACTATTCACCGGACATGTATCGGTACTATACACCGGACATGTATCGGTACTATACACCGGACATGTATCGGTACTATACACTGGACATGTATCGGTACTATACACCGGGCTTGTATCGGTACTATACACCGGGCTTGTATCGGTACTATTCACCGGAATGTATCGGTACTATGCACCGGGAATGTATCGGTACTATACACCGGACATGTATCGGTACTATACACCGGTCATGTATCGGTACTATACACCGGTCATGTATCGGTACTATACACCGGCATGTATCGGTACTATGCACCGGGAATGTATCGGTACTATACACCGGGCTTGTATCGGTACTATACACCGGCATGATTCGGTATTATACACCGGCATGTATCGGTACTATGCACCGGGAATGTATCGGTACTATGCACCGGGAATGTATCGGTACTATTCACCGAGCTTGTATCGGTACTATGCACCGGGAATGTATCGGTACTATACACCGAGCTTGTATCGGTACTATACACCGTCATGTATCGGTACTATACACCGGCATGTATCGGTACTATGCACCGGGAATGTATCGGTACTATACACCGGGAATGTATCGGTACTATACACCGGGAATGTATCGGTACTAAATACCGGGCATGTATCGGTATTATACACCGGGAATGTATCGGTACTATATACCGGGCTTGTATTGGTACTATGCACCGGGCTTGTATCGGTACTATACACCGGGCTTGTATCGGTACTATACACCGGCATAAATCGGTACTATACACCGGAAATGTATCGGTACTATATACCGGGCTTGTATCGGTACTATACACCGGCATGTATCGGTACTGTGCACCGGGAATGTATCGGTACTATGCACCGGGAATGTATCGGTACTATGCACCGGGCTTGTATCGGTACTATACACCGGCATGTATCGGTACTATGCACCGGGAATGTATCGGTACTATGCACCGGGACTGTATCGGTACTATGCACCGGGAATGTATCGGTACTATACACCGGCATGTATCGGTACTATGCACCGGGAATGTATCGGTACTATACAGCGGCATGTATCGGTACTATGCACCGGGAATGTATCGGTACTATACACCGGGAATGTATCGGTACTATACACCGGCATGTATCGGTACTATGCACCGGGCTTGTATCGGTACTATACACCGGCATGTATCGGTACTATGCACCGGGAATGTATCGGTACTATACACCGGGCTTGTATCGGTACTATGCACCGGGCTTGTATCGGTACTATACACCGGCATGTATCGGTACTATGCACCGGGAATGTATCGGTACTATACACCGGGCTTGTATCGGTACTATGCACCGGGAATGTATCGGTACTATACACCGGCATGTATCGGTACTATGCACCGGGAATGTATCGGTACTATACACCGGGCTTGTATCGGTACTATACACCGGCATGATTCGGTATTATACACCGGCATGTATCGGTACTATGCACCGGGAATGTATCGGTACTATGCACCGGGAATGTATCGGTACTATTCACCGAGCTTGTATCGGTACTATGCACCGGGAATGTATCGGTACTATACACCGAGCTTGTATCGGTACTATACACCGGCATGTATCGGTACTATACACCGGCATGTATCGGTACTATGCACCGGGAATGTATCGGTACTATACACCGGGAATGTATCGGTACTATACACCGGGAATGTATCGGTACTAAATACCAGGCATGTATCGGTATTATACACCGGGAATGTATCGGTACGATATACCGGGCTTGTATTGGTACTATGCACCGGGCTTGTATCGGTACTATACACCGGCATGAATCGGTACTATACACCGGAAATGTATCGGTACTATATACTGGGCTTGTATCGGTACTATACACCGGCATGTATCGGTACTATGCACCGGGAATGTATCGGTACTATGCACCGGGAATGTATCGGTACTATGCACCGGGAATGTATCGGTACTATACACCGGCATGTATCGGTACTATGCACCGGGAATGTATCGGTACTATACACCGGGAATGTATCGGTACTATGCACCGGGCTTGTATCGGTACTATACACCGGCATGTATCGGTACTATGAACCGGGAATGTATCGGTACTATGCACCGGGACTGTATCGGTACTATGCACCGGGAATGTATCGGTACTATACACCGGCATGTATCGGTACTATGCACCGGGAATGTATCTGTACTATACAGCGGCATGTATCGGTACTATGCACCGGGAATGTATCGGTACTATACACCGGGAATGTATCGGTACTATACACCGGCATGTATCGGTACTATGCACCGGGCTTGTATCGGTACTATACACCGGCATGTATCGGTACTATGCACCGGGTATGTATCGGTACTATACACCGGGCTTGTATCGGTACTATGCACGGGGCTTGTATCGGTACTATACACCGGCATGTATCAGTACTATGCCCCGGGAATGTATCGGTACTATACACCGGGCTTGTATCGGTACTATGCACCGGGAATGTATCGGTACTATACACCGGCATGTATCGGTACTATGCACTGGGAATGTATCGGTACTATACACTGGGCTTGTATCGGTACTATACACCGGCATGTATCGGTTCTATGCACCGGGAATGTATCGGTACTATATACCGGCTTGTATCGTTACTATACACCGGCATGTATCGGTACTATGCACCGGGAATGTATCGGTACTATATACCGGGCTTGTATCGGTACTATACACCGGCATGTATCGGTACTATGCACCGGGAATGTATCGGTACTATATACCGGCTTGTATCGGTACTATACACCGGCATGTATCGTAACCATAAACCGGGAATGTATCGGTACTATATACCGGGCTTGTATTGGTACTATACACCGGCATGTATCGGTACTATGCACCGGGAATGTATCTGTACTATATACCGGGCTTGTATCGGTACTATACACCGACATGTATCGGTACTATGCACCGGGAATGTATCGGTACTATACACCGGCATGTATCGGTACTATGCACCGGGAATGTATCGGTACTATACACCGGCATGTATCGGTACTATAAACCGGGCTTGTATCGGTACTAAGCACCGGGAATGTATCGGTACTATACACCGGGCTTGTATCGGTACTATGCACCGGCATTTATCGGTACTATACACCGGGCTTGTATCGGTACTATACACCGGCATGTATCGGTACTATGCACCGGGAATGTATCGGTACTATACACCGGCATGTATCGGTACTATGCACCGGGATTGTATCGGTACTATACACCGGCATGTATCGGTACTATACACCGGGCTTGTATCGGTACTAAGCACCGGGAATGTATCGGTACTATACACCAGGCTTGTATCGGTACTATGCACCGGCATTTATCGGTACTATACACCGGGCTTGTATCGGTACTATGCACGGCATGTATCGGTCCTATACACCGGGCTTGTATCGGTACTATGCACCGGCATGTATCGGTACTATACACCGGGCTTGTATCGGTACTATGCACCGGCATGTATCGGTACTATACACCGGGCTTGTATCGGTACTATGCACCGGGAATGTATCGGTACTATGCACCGGGAATGTATCGGTACTATACACCGGCATGTATCGGTACTATGCACCGGGAATGTATCGGTACTATGCACCGGGAATATATCGGTACTATACACCGGCATGTATCGGTACTATGCACCGGGAATGTATCGGTACTATGCACCGGGAATGTATCGGTACTATGCACCGGGAATGTGTCGGTACTATGCACCGGGAATGTATCGGTACTATACACCGGCATGTATCGGTACTATGCACCGGGAATGTATCGGTACTATGCACCGGGAATGTATCAGTACTATATACCGGGAATGTATCGGTACTATATACCGGGAATGTATCGGTACTATATACCGGGCTTGTATCGGTACTATGCACCAGGAATGTATCGGTACAATTCACCGGGAATGTATCGGTACTATTTACCGGGAATGTATCGGTACTATGTACCGGGAATGTATCGGTACTATGCACCGGGAATGTATCGGTACTATACACCGGCATGTATCGGTACTATGCACCGGGAATGTATCGGTACTATGCACCGGGAATGTATCGGTACTATGCATCGGGAATGTATCGGTACTATGCACCGGGAATGTATCGGTACTATGCACCGGGAATGTATCGGTACTATGCACCGGGAATGTATCGGTACAATGCACCGGGCATGTATCGGTACTATGCACCGGGAATGTATCGGTACTATACACCGGCATGTATCGGTACTATGCACCGGGAATGTATCGGTACTATACACCGGGCATGTATCGGTACTATGCACCGGGAATGTATCGGTACTATATACCGGCTTGTATCGGTACTATACACCGGCATGTATCGGTACTATGCACCGGGAATGTATCGGTACTATATACCGGGCTTGTATCGGTACTATACACCGGCATGTATCGGTACTATGCACCGGGAATGTATCGGTACTATATACCGGCTTGTATCGGTACTATACACCGGCATGTAGCGGTACCATGCACCGGGAATGTATCGGTACTATATAACGGGCTTGTATTGGTACTATACACCGGCATGTATCGGTACTATGCACCGGGAATGTATCTGTACTATATACCGGGCTTGTATCGGTACTATACACCGGCATGTATCGGTACTATGCACCGGGAATGTATCGGTACTATACACCGGCATGTATCGGTACTATGCACCTGGAATGTATCGGTACTATACACCGGCATGTATCAGTACTATAAACCGGGCTTGTATCGGTACTAAGCACCGGGAATGTATCGGTACTATACACCGGGCTTGTATCGGTACTATGCACCGGCATTTATCGGTACTATACACCGGGCTTGTATCGGTACTATACACCGGCATGTATCGGTACTATGCACCGGGAATGTATCGGTACTATACACCGGCATGTATCGGTACTATGCACCGGGATTGTATCGGTACTATACACCGGCATGTATCGGTACTATACACCGGGCTTGTATCGGTACTAAGCACCGGGAATGTATCGGTACTATACACCGGGCTTGTATCGGTACTATGCACCGGCATTTATCGGTACTATACACCGGGCTTGTATCGGTACTATGCACCGGCATGTATCGGTCCTATACACCGGGCTTGTATCGGTACTATGCACCGGCATGTATCGGTACTATACACCGGGCTTGTATCGGTACTATGCACCGGCATGTATCGGTACTATACACCGGGCTTGTATCGGTACTATGCACCGGGAATGTATCGGTACTATGCACCGGGAATGTATCGGTACTATACACCGGCATGTATCGGTACTATGCACCGGGAATGTATCGGTACTATGCACCGGGAATGTATCGGTACTATACACCGGCATGTATCGGTACTATGCACCGGGAATGTATCGGTACTATGCACCGGGAATGTGTCGGTACTATGCACCGGGAATGTATCGGTACTATGCACCGGGAATGTATCGGTACTATGCACCGGGAATGTATCAGTACTATATACCGGGAATGTATCGGTACTATATACCGGGAATGTATCGGTACTATATACCGGGCTTGTATCGGTACTATGCACCAGGAATGTATCGGTACAATTCACCGGGAATGTATCGGTACTATTTACCGGGAATGTATCGGTACTATGTACCGGGAATGTATCGGTACTATGCACCGGGAATGTATCGGTACTATGCACCTGGAATGTATCGGTACTATACACCGGCATGTATCGGTACTATGCACCGGGAATGTATCAGTACTATGCACCGGGAATGTATCGGTACTATGCACCGGGAATGTATCGGTACTATGCACCGGGAATGTATCGGTACTATGCACCGGGAATGTATCGGTACTATACACCGGCATGTATCGGTACTATGCACCGGGAATGTATCGGTACTATGCACCGGGAATGTATCGGTACTATGCACCGGGAATGTATCGGTACTATGCACCGGGAATGTATCGGTACAATGCACCGGGCATGTATCGGTACTATGCACCGGGAATGTATCGGTACTATACACCGGCATGTATCGGTACTATGCACCGGGAATGTATCATTACTATACACCGGGAATGTATCGGTACTATACACCGGCATGTATCGGTACTATGCACCGGGCTTGTATCGGTACTATACACCGGCATGTATCGGTACTATGCACCGGGAATGTATCAGTACTATGCACCGGGTATGTATCTGTACAATACACCGGGAATGTATCGGTACTATATACCGGGAATGTATCGGTACTATGCACCGGGAATGTATCGGTACTATGCACTGGGAATGTATTGGTACTATATACCGGGAATGTGTCGGTACTATATACCGGGAATGTATCGGTACTATATACCGGGCTTGTATCGGTACTATGCACCGGGTATGTATCGGTACAATACACCGGGAATGTATCGGTACTATATACCGGGAATGTATCGGTACTATGCACCGGGAATGTATCGGTACTATGCACCGGGAATGTATCGGTACTATACACCGGCATGTATCGGTACTATGCACCGGGAATGTATCGGTACTATGCACCGGGAATGTATCGGTACTATGCACCGGGAATGTATCGGTACTATGCACCGGGAATGTATCGGTACTATACACCGGCATGTATCGGTACTATGCACCGGGAATGTATCGGTACTATGCACCGGGAATGTATCGGTACTATGCACCGGGAATGTATCGGTACTATGCACCGGAATGTATCGGTACTATGCACCGGGAATGTATCGGTACTATACACCGGCATGTATCGGTACTATGCACCGGGAATGTATCGGTACTATGTACCGGGAATATATCGGTACTATGCACCGGGAATGTATCGGTACTATGCACCGGGAATGTATCGGTACTATGCACCGGGAATGTATCGGTACTATGCACCGGGAATGTATCGGTACTATGATATAAATGATAAGTCAATGTATCCTAAAATAAACCAAGTCAGGTATAGGTTGAACGAAAAACTGGAGCCATTACGATTGTGCCCTTAGGCAAGGCATTTGAATTCCACATGCCTCTTCTCTCTCCCTCGTGGCGATGGATTCCAAGTATTAAAACTGGTATCGACCATTTTCATATAAATGTATTATAACTGGTATCGACCATGTTATAGAAATATATTTAAAAAAAAAAAAAAACTGGTATCAACCATTTTGATAGAAATGTATTAAAACTGGTATCAACCATTTTGATAGAAATGTATTAAAACTGGTATCAACCATTTTGATAGAAATGTATTAAAACTGGTATCAACCATTTTGATAGAAATGTATTAAAACTGGTATCGACCATTTTTATTTGCATCTCATCTGTTCCTATTCGTAGTTCCATACCTGTGCAGGTAAATATACTTATGAATGATAAATACATACCGGAGAGTGTGCATGTTACATTCTGATAACAACTGATATACTGCCTACGGTTTGTTAACTTAGTTTGTGCGTTATGCTATATGGAATAACTGTGAAATTATTTCGTGTTGGGGTTCTAGGAAATAAAATTGTGTTCGAGAGAAACAAATTGGTTATTGGATATAAAACCGGAAAACACAGACATTAAACAGAAGCGTAGGTAATGTTGAGAATATGCTTCTATTAGTGTCTGCATTAGCACCAATTCTCGCATTATCTGATAGTTGCCTATGGAATATAGATAGATATATTTTATTGAACAAAAGGTCATAAACCCATGAGTCCATGGTACATGTATACATTTATACATACAACAGTTTTTTTAAATACTAAACAATTACATTAATAGTTGTTGATCATTATAAATACATCTCATTTATCTGTTGATCATTATAAATACATCTCATTTATCTGTACGTCAATGGTGGTTTATAGTATCACACTTAATCAGCATCAGCATCTTCAACTGTGCAGTATTTCAAATTGCGATAAACATGAAGCTATCTCATCAAGGTTTTAACAATTTTGAGCAGTTCAGAAATACATAATATTACATGATAATCATTACGAGGAGAAAAGTGATGATTAATAATAAATGTGATTTCTTATTTCAAAAACTTTAAAGACAAACGTAGATAACCTCTTCAGTGTAGTAACATTGTCTGTTGCTAGAAGTTAGAATAACTTTGGGAATGTTTGGATTCTTCCAAAAGTGTTTGTTGATATATTTGTTTCTGATGTCATAATTCTTACATTCTAATATAAAATGGAATTCGTCTTCGATTGAGTTACATAATAGGCACTCTCTTTCATTTCTCGGTATTTTATTTGGTTTATGCCATCTGCCTGTTTCAATTGAAATAATTTTATATGAATATATTAAAGTGGATTGACCGGTTTAGAACGGTACACTGTACTAGTCTAGTAATAAAATGAACAGTCTTTCAGATGGGACTTTAAACCGAGGTCTCGTGTCGGTGGTGTACGTGTGTTTGGTGAGGGCCGTTGTCTAATGTTTCAAAAATATGTGACCCAATCCATTGGCATACGATTCTCGTAGTCCAGTTGTTAACATGTTGGACTGGTAATCCAGGGATCGCAGGTTCGATCCCCCGTCTGAACGTAATAAAATTAACAGTCTTTCATATTGGACTTTAAACTGAGTGCTCGTGTCGGTTCTTTACACCGTGCACTTAAATGAACCAGAGGAGACTCTGGAATGTGTCTCTGTCTGTATCATTGCATTATGATCCAAAAATCTAAAATGACTAATCTCTTCAGGATGCGTCACTCATATGGACAACCTGTAGCGACTATTAATAAACGTAAAGTCTAATACATGTATGTGGCGTACACTCCACTAGAGAATGCAATCACAGGACGACACATTGAAGCATGTGCGTACACGTGTTGTATGGTAAACACATTCTGAAAATACCAAACTACACGTTCCATTAGCGCAGTGGTTAGCGTGATCGCCACTCACCAATGCAACCCGGGTTCGATCCTTGGACCGGGAAGTATGTGAAATGGTACGGTGGTCGCCAGATCGGACAGGTGGGTTTTCTCCGGTACTTCGGTTTCCTCCGACACGAATGACCACATAATTATACGCTTTAATCCGCGCCAACGAGAGTGATATCGTTGTAAAATAAATAAAGTGTAAACCTTGAGTAAACTAGACGCAATTACAAATCGTATGCCACTGAGACCACATAGACACATCGATGGTTGTTCTAATACCCCCTTGGCAGATTAAGCTCCCATTGTATCACGAATTGTATATTGGCAAGGCATTTAAATTCCACGTTGCCTCTTCGCTCTCCCTCGTGTCGATGGATTCCATCAGGAATGAGGTCTCGAGAGTGATTAATATAAGTTGTAAGAACTTGTTTCGCAATCGATCTAAAATAAATTTGTATAAACTAAACTAATTGGATATTGGTTCGTTTGCTTGAAATCCGTTTGTTTAATCATATTTAATTCCTTTATTTACATGTAGATACATGCACAATTTATACAATATAATGCTAGCAAATGGGTTAATTCAAGTTCTTTCAGCATTAACCATTTAAAGCGACATTACATCACAACAAGCAAATAAAATGCATATTTTCACGTATAAATTCATAAATACTACAAATTCTTCCGAATACATTCGAACACTAACATTGAATCAATAAACAGTGTTTTTGTGGATTGAAAGTATGATTTCGTATAACGGTCATCCATGCTCCTGAATTGACGTTTGTTTGTCATCGGAGTCAATACTAAACGCGAGATAATGTCGTTTAGAGATCATTAAACTAAATATATTCTACAAATAAATAGGCACAAATGTGAGATATAACGGTACATCTGTACCATAAATCGTGTTATTCACGACACACTAGTTGTATTATTCAAGGATGTTTACATTATTTTGTTATGTCAACAAACCGCGTATACGACGTTTGCTTATTAGTTGAAATACTCATTATTTTAGGCAATATTTGGAAAAAAATTATACAATAATATTATAATAAACAAATACATTCTGTAGAAATTAGTGTTTTCACTGATGTAGTGTCGCTTTAAGCATTGAATCCCAAATGTAAATTTGAATGATACAATGCTTAATCAGCGAAATGAATAAACAGAAAAACATGTACACTGCAATTAGCTGTAACGAAATAATGTTATCCATATAAATCATATAGTAGTTAATACAAATTTATTTGAGCTCGGTTGCGAAACAAGTTCTTACAACTAATATCAATCACTCTCTAGACCTCATTCCTGATGGAATCTATCGCCACGAGGGAGAGAGAAGAGGCTACGTGGAATTAAATGCCTTGCCTAAGGGACAATCGTAACGGCTCCAACGGGGTTCGAATTCCGGACCTTTGGCACCTGAAGCGAACGCGTTACCAGGACTATCACGACTTCCACAGATCATATTATGCAAATCTTTATCAAAAAATAACTGTGACTTTTCCAAGTTAAGAGTCTGTTCGAAAGTGATAGAGGATATTTGTGCTTATTAGTGTAAGATAGGATTTTATTTCATCTCGTGATCACCGCATTTTGTGTTTGTATCGAAATAAAATCCTATCTTACACTAATAAACACAAATCGTCTTTTCTTTTACGATTTTCAATGATTTTGGCTAGCATATAGATACTATTCGTTTTCAACTCATTTTAACTGCTCCTGTCGGGAGCCTCATTGCACTACAATACACAACCACACAACTACTTATGTTAGTGTGAACGTCCGTAATAAGAAATAGTTCCGGTATAACTTAGTTTTTGTTTGCTGTCACAATTAAAAACTACAGATAAAACAAATTCAGAATATAGTACTATTCATGAGTGTCAAAAACTCGCTAAACTACAAAAGTACACCCAACCGCGGAGGAATACGAAACCCGTGCAGTGACAGATAATACGTTCACTGTTCAAAGCAGTGGAAGGTGGAGTTTTCTTTCACTCAGAAAACTGTAATCATGCATAGGAAAACATAAAAGACATTGACATCCCTAGTGTTTACTGTAACTGTTGTTCTCTAACCCGATCTGTGTGAATTTATCAAAACCATGAAATGAAATGGTATGACATGAAAATACTATGTACATCGTGACTACATGGAAATGCTACAAACATCGTGACTACATGGAAATGCTACAAACATCGTGACTACATGGAAATGCTACAAACATCGTGACTACATGGAACTGCTACAAATATCGTGACTACATGGAAATGCTACAAACACCGTGACTACATGGAAATGATACAAACATCGTGACCACATGGAAATGCTACACACATCGTGACTATATGGAAATGTTACTAACATCGTGACCACATGGAAATGCTACTAACATCGTGCCTGCTACTCCTTCTTCTTGTACAAGGTAAGGCTATACTATTTACTATTGTCCTACTATTTAATTGTTAAAGTTCATACTAGATAATAATGCAGTGCTGACTCCAAATACTGATGCTATACCTTAGTGCATCATAACATGTGATTTTCGTTGTTTGTCTAAGTATGTATAAAAGTGTGTTTGTTTATTATAGTGTCACTCCTATTTAAAGAGCCAGCCATTTCTGACTTATGAGACACCTCTTTTTTATGAACATCAGTACTTCCCGAATCCTATGCTTGTATGCCAGGCGCAAGGCTGGTATGCACTAGGTAACCATTATTTAACTAGCTGGCGGCTCACCAACGGCCATATCAGAACGAATCCCTGACGAGAGTCGAACCTCTGACCACCCGCTCCGTAAGCGGACACATTAACCAATAGGCCACGGAGACGGTGTATACTTATGCACATATAAATACTATTTAATAACAATGGTCATTGGTAATATTCCTTGACAACGGCAATGTTGTTTGTTTGTTAGATCGGGTCATACGCCTGCACCAGCACCATTTTGGGCTATATCGCTGGCGGGCTGTTTACCTAACAACACATTTCCTGAGAAGGCGCCAGCGGTTAACCAGTAGTTCATAAGAAACTGTCAACTTTTTATATGAATGAGACACGGCTGAGCTCGAATCCGTGATCATCAGTGATTATAGGTTACAGTGGTATGCATGTCACCTACCGTAACCACTCGACCACGGAGGCGGATACAATGGCCATGTGTATACACCATTCCGTATAAGTATACATAGTGTATACGCCATTCCGCATAATTATTATGTACACACAGTGAATACATCATTCCGTATAAACACACGCCGTGTATACACCATTCCGTATAAACATACATCGTGTATACACCATTCCGTATAAACATACACCGTGTATACACCATTCCGTATAAATACACACCGTGTATACACCATTCCGTATCAATACACACAGTGTATACACCATTCCGTATAAATATACACAGTGTATACACCATTCCGTATAAATACACACAGTGTATTCACCATTCCGTATAAACACACACCGTGTATACACCAGTCCATATAAATACACACCGTGTATACACCATTCCGTATAAATACACACAGTGTATTCACCATTCCGTATAAACACACACAGTGTATACACCATTCCGTATAAACACACACAGTGTATACACAATTCCGTATAAATACACACAGTGTATACAACATTCCGTATAAACATACACCGTGTATACACAATTCCGTATAAACACACGCCGTGTATACACCATTCCGTATAAATATACCCAGTGTATACACCATTCCGTATAAACACACGCCGTGTATACACCATTCCGTATAAATACACATCGTGTATACACCATTCCGTATAAATACACACAGTGTATACACCATTCCGTATAAACACACACCGTGTATACATAATTCCGTATAAGTACACACAGTGTATACACCATTCCGTATAAACACACGCCGTGTATACACCATTCCGTATAAATACACACAGTGTATACACCATTCCGTATAAACACACACCGTGTATACATAATTCCGTATAAGTACACACAGTGTATACACCATTCCGTATAAATACACACAGTGTACTTCAATTTGAGAACTTTTCAGCATTCACCATCTTGAAGCTCCGTAACAACTCTTCTAACATAGCACATGGCCGGTGTTCGACTCGCCTCCGGGTCAAAGGTCATATTGCGTAAATCGAGTCCGAACTCTGGCTGTTCAGGTGTTACTCGGGTACGACGGGTTAACCCGAGAGTTCCAACAGAAAACGCTCTATGCCTAGCATTAATCCCAGGGTAACTGATCTCCCTTTAAATAGTGCTATGCATTCTTTACTTTAAATATGATGGCTAAAGTAATCGATTTATTGCTTGTTCGTACCTCCACACCGTGCACGTCGGGAACAAGGCACAGCTCACAGCAGGAAATTGGATCACCTGTTCCGAAGTGACCAATCCACGCCGCTGACGCATACAGACGAGGACCCGCATCGACTCTTTTTGAGTGTATTACACTTACCTGGATCAACGAGAGTTAACACTGGGGCGTTGAAGAGGCGACGAGTGACTGGGCAGGAGAAGACGGCAGTCGTTTCGCGTGGATGGCGCATTCGTCGCCTCGAACTCTTTTATCTGTCTCCAACTACGGGCGAGCGGTTGGAGACGGAGGGATGCGACCTCGACCCCGGATGCGTCAACGGGGTGGACAACGACGGAACAACCGAACCATTTTGCTGCTGTGAGCCGACTAATCGTGGAGGATGTGGCCCTAAAAAGGATCGCACACAGACCAGGACTTGTCACCCTGGCACAGAAAGAAGGAAGGAGCCATCTGAGGATGTCACCATAAGCATCACAGAGAATAATCATCTTAGAACGCTCGCCCATATGGTTTACCGGTGGCGAGGGTAAATAAACGTATATCATCATCATCGATTATTTGAATTTTTACCCGTGCTGGAGGTAAATGTTATCATTAAATAAATTAAACCGTTAAACTTAACATGTACGTGGTGTTTACTTTTAAGTGTTCAACATCAATGTGAGTAAATTGACACATTTCAATGACCGCATCACTTTATTGTTGATGTATACGTCATTGATGCGTGTATACATAGGCTGGCATACATAATGTGTGCATCAAAAGCATAAGAAAAGTGAGAACATAACTCTGGCACCCCCATAGAGTTGCAGAAAAGAAAATCCCAGCCTCAGGATGAAGATGAGTGCAAATAATGAGGCTCTGATTTCCTTATCTGCAACTCTTGGAGGTGCCAGATTCACTTGATCTCAAACCCCAATACGGTGTGAAAACCTGTCTATAGGTGAGAAATAATATTCCACTACAATGTATGTTTATCCATTATGTTGGCTTTCCCAATGCACGATACAGTAATTAATATCAGATGCTGTTTTACAGGGATACGGTGTTTCTGTAAGAAGGATGAACTGCGGTGTATCGATGGCAAATGTGTGTCTATAAACAAGTTGTTGAATGGGGTTAACGATTGTGTGAATGGGATGTATGACGAAGGTAAGCTCAACCCAAGCACATGTGCTATGCTGAAATATGGAATCCACCTAGTAAACGGGGGGAGAGGGCGGTTCATGCCAAGTTCGACCCCCACCAACGAATGTACGGATGTAGTATTCTTATGCAATACACGTAAATCAACGTGTTATATTCCCTCTTCCTGGTGAGAGAGAGAAGAGAGAAGAGAGAGAGAGGAGAGAGAGAGAGGGGAGAGAGGGGAGAGGGAGAGAGAAGAGAGAAGAGAGAGGGGAGAGGGGAGAGGGGAGAGGGAGGGGGAGAGGGGAGAGGGGAGAGGAGAGAGGAGAGGGGGGAGATATAAGAGAGAAGAGAGGAGAGGAGAGAGAGGAGAGAGGAGAGAGAGAGGAGAGAGAGGAGAGAAGGAGAGAGGAGAGAGGAAAGAGAGGGGAGAGGGAGAGAGGAGAGAGAAGAGAGGAGAGAGAGAGAGGAAAGAGAGGGGAGAGGGAGAGAGGAGAGAGAAGAGAGGGGAGAGAGGAGATATAAGAGAGAAGAGAGGAGAGAGAGGACAGAGAGGGGAGAGGGAGAGAGGAGAGAGAAGAGAGGAGAGAGAGTGGAGATGAGATAGGGGAGAGAGGAGGGGGAGAGAGAGAGAGAGGAGAGAGACGAGAGAGAGGAGAGAGAGGGGAGGAGAGAGAGAGAGGGGAGAGAGGAGAGGGGGGAGAGAGAGAAGAGAGACGAGAGGAGAAATGGGAGAGAGAGAGAGAGAAGAGGGAGAGGGAGAGAGAGGGAGAGAGAGGGGTGAGAGGGGAGAGAGAGAGGGGAGAGCGAGGGGAGAGAGAGGGGTGAGAGGGGAGAGAGAGAGAGGGGAGAGAGAGGGGAGAGAGGGGATAGAGGGGAGAGAGTGGGGAGAGGGAGAGGAAAGAGAGATAGAGAGAGAGAAGAGAGGAGAGGAGAGTGTGCGAGAGAGAGAGAGAGAGAGGTGGGAGATAGGAGAGAGGAGAGAGAGAGGCGAGAGAAAGAGAGGAGAGAGAGGAGAGAGAGAGGAGAGAGAGAGAGAGAAAGAGAGAGAGAGGATAGAGAGATATATAGAACGAGAGAGGCCCTTGTGAAAATACAACAAGCATAAACATATATATAATACAATGACGCAACAAGAAGATATACATATGCAATACAATGACGCAACAAGAAGATATACATATACAATACAATGACGCAACAAGAATATATACATATGCAATACAATGACGCAACAAGAAGATATACATATACAATACAATGACGCAACAAGAAGATATACATATGCAATACAATGACGCAACAAGAAGATATACATATACAATACAATGACGCAACAAGAAGATATACATATGCAATACAATGACGCAACAAGAAGATATACATATGCAATACAATGACGCAACAAGAAGATATACATATATAATACAATGACGCAACAAGAAGATATACATATACAATACAGTGACGCAACAAGAAGATATACATATGCAATACAATGACGCAACAAGAAGATATACATATGTAATACAATGACGCAACAAGAAGATATACATATACAATACAATGACGCAACAAGAAGATATACATATGTAATACAATGACGCAACAAGAAGATATACATATACAATACAGTGACGCAACAAGAAGATATACATATGCAATACAATGACGCAACAAGAAGATATACATATGCAATACAATTACGCAACAAGAAGATATACATATGCAATACAATGACGCAACAAGAAGATATACATATGCAATACAATGACGCAACAAGAAGATATACATATACAATACAATGACGCAACTAGAAGATATACATATGTTTACATATGTCATTGTTTATATATATACCTCTAATGCACTGATAGGATTACTCGCCCTGATAGGATTACTCGCCCTGATATGATTACTCGCCCTGATATGATTACTCGCCATGCTAGGATTACTCGCCATGCTAGGATTACTCGCCATTATATGATTACTCGCCCTGATAGGATTACTCGCCCTGATAGGATACTCGCCCTAATAGGAATACTCGCCCTGATTGGATTACTCGCCCTGATAAGATTACTAGCTCTGATAGGATTACTCGCCCTGATAGAGTACTCGTCATGCTAGGATTACTCGCCCTGATAGGATTACTCGCCGCATGTACCTCTATTGTCTTGGTCAGGTGCATGCTTGTGTGTTTCACGTTTATTTATCGTCGCTACCGGTTGCCCATATGAGCGACACCTCCTGAAGAGATTAGTCATTTTTAATTTTTGGAAGATAGTTTAATGATACAGACAGAGACCCATTCCAGAGTCTCCTCTGGTTCTTTTACATGCACGGTGTAAAGCACCGACACGAGACCTCGGTTTATAATCCCATCTGAAATACTGTTCATTTTATCAGGATCAGACGGGGGATCGAACCTGCGATCCATGGATTACGTGTCCAACAGATCCGTCTGTAGGTGCATGCTGTTATAGAGTATTTCATTTGTATACACTCGGCCGCCTGACTATGAAACAATATCACGCGCAGGAAATTATAGTACTTTTAGTTTATACAAATTTATTTTAGCTCGATTGCGAAACAAGTTCTTACAACTTACATTAATCACTCTCGAGACCTCATTCCTGATGGAATCCATCGCCACGAGGGAGAGAGAAGAGGCAACGTGGAATTTAAATGCCTTGCCTAAGGGCACACTCGTATCGGCTCCAGCGGGGCTCGAACTCCGGACTGTTCGCACCTGAAGCGAACGCGCTACTACTGTGGGGTTTTATTACTTTAATTGCCTCACCCTACTATATATTGACTGGTCGTGTGACTTGCTTTGCCTCGGAACTAATCACATGATAAATCGAACAAATGAAAACGCGTTTGAGCACTCGAATAGTCATTTCCGTTTCACGGAACACGGACACGTGTTAACATTTATTTCTGTTGCACATACCTGTAAAACAAAAAGGAGAACATTCGCGATTCGTGAGCGTTAGTGTTGCGGAATTAAATGTTTTACAACAACTAACTTTCTTAGGCAATACAATAACTGTTTCATTGCCGTTCGGGGAACAGTCAAAACTATTTCCCCGCGGTGCTGTGGACGACTCTATGAGACAGGCAATGAAACAGTTATATAATATCACAGAGCAGTTAACGTAAGTGGTGCGGAGCTAAATGAAGTAAATGAAGTACCATTTACAGTTCCATAAAAATTACGGTACATTCTTGATCGACTCCTTTTATTAGAATTCCACAAATCTCCAATAGCGTACATATTACACGTATACGTTCCTGGGAGGTTTGCTCTTCTTAATATCCGTAACTATGCAAACAAGTTAACAGGTAATACCTAGGTACATCTGCGTCTTCCCTAATTACTCTGCTATAATGTAGTGCCAACATACAGGTACAAATCTGCGTATTTCATCCGTTAGATATTTGTAAACTTGCCAACTTGCATGGTACGGAAAGGTTGGTGGTTAACTGGAGTATCATGTCTGCATCTCCAGAAGAGAAATTGGTTTACAGTTTAATACCAGTTATATTCGCACATATCGTCAAAGGAGACTTGCCATAGACGTTTATTTGTTTGATTGGTTTGGGGGGGGGTTAAAGTCGTGCAAAAACTTAGGTCATATGGCGCCTCTCCAGATACTATTGATGGAGAAAGACTCCAGGTTGCCACCCCATACTCCACGTTGCCACCCCAGATTCCAGGTTGCCACCCCAGACTCCAGGTTCCCACCCGAGACTCCAGGTTCCCACCCAAGACTCCAGGTTGCCACCCAAGACTCCAGGTTGCCACCCCATACTCCAGGTTGCCACCCCAGATTCCAGGTTGCCACCCCAGACTACAGGTTCCCACCCGAGACTCCAGGTTCCCACCCAAGACTCCAGGTTCCCACTCCAGACTCCAGGTTCCCACCCCTCATTTGTGCAATATTTCAGGAGTGGACGGACACCGGGGTAAATCCACCGACTTGCAGAAGGTCGGTGGTTCTACTTGGGAGCCCGTCCTCGCATGAAACACTGCTATGGAGGGACACCTGGGGTCTTCCTCCACCAATAAAAGCTGGAGAGCTATGGGTCAAGCTATTTATGTGACTTTAAATCCAAAGCGACAAGTACAGAAATGAATCAAAGTGAAAGCAAATAATATATAGTTCGCAGTAACCGATTTACCAGGTTATTTAGTTTAAATAAATCAAAGTGAAAGCAAATATATAGTTCGCAGTAACCGATTTACCAGGTTATTAAGTTAAATAAATCAAAGTGAAAGCAAATATATAGTTCGCAGTAACCGATTTACCAGGTTATTTAGTTAAATAAATCAAAGTGAAAGCAAATGTATAGTTCGCAGTAACCGATTTACCAGGTTATTAAGTTAAATAAATCAAAGTGAAAGCAAATATATAGTTCGCAGTAACCGATTTACCAGGTTATTAAGTTTAAATAAATCAAAGTGAAAGCAAATATATAGTTCGCAGTAACCGATTTACCAGGTTATTTAGTTTAAATAAATCAAAGTGAAAGCAAATATATAGTTCGCAGTAACCGATTTACCAGGTTATTTAGTTTAAAGTTATATGTTATATTTCGGGTTTTACGCCTGCATCAGCACCATTTTCGGCTATATCGCCGGCGGGCAGTTTACCTAACAACACCTTTCCTGGGCAGGCTCCAGCGGTTAACCAGTACTTGGGTGCACCAACCTCCGTAAGAAACTGCCAACTTTTTCATATAAATGAGACACGTTCTGAGCGGGGCTCGAACCCGTGACCATCAGTGATGATAGGTTACAGTGGTATACAAGTCAGCGACCTTAACCACTCGACCACGGAGGCGGACGTTATTTAGTTTAAATAAATCAAAGTGAAAGCAAATGTATAGTTCGCAGTAACCGATTTACCAGGTTATTTAGTTTAAATAAATCAAAGTGAAAGCAAATGTATAGTTCGCAGTAACCGATTTACCAGGTTATTTAGTTTAAATAAATCAAAGTGAAAGCAAATATATAGTTCGCAGTAACCGATTTACCAGGTTATTTAGTTTAAATAAATCAAAGTGAAAGCAAATATATAGTTCGCAGTAACCGATTTACCAGGTTATTAAGTTTAAATAAATCAAAGTGAAAGCAAATATATAGTTCGCAGTAACCGATTTACCAGGTTATTTAGTTTAAATAAATCAAAGTGAAAGCAAATATATAGTTCGCAGTAACCGATTTACCAGGTTATTTAGTTAAATAAATCAAAGTGAAAGCAAATATACAGTTTGCAGTAACCGATTTACCAGGTTATTTAGTTAAATAAATCAAAGTGAAAGCAAATGTATAGTTCGCAGTAACCGATTTACCAGGTTATTAGTTAAATAAATCAAAGTGAAAGCAAATATATAGTTCGCAGTAACCGATTTACCAGGTTATTAAGTTTAAATAAATCAAAGTGAAAGCAAATATATAGTTCGCAGTAACCGATTTACCAGGTTATTTAGTTTAAATAAATCAAAGTGAAAGCAAATATATAGTTCGCAGTAACCGATTTACCAGGTTATTTAGTTTAAAGTTATATGTTATATTTCGGGTTTTACGCCTGCATCAGCACCATTTTCGGCTATATCGCCGGCGGGCAGTTTACCTAACAACACCTTTCCTGGGCAGGCTCCAGCGGTTAACCAGTACTTGGGTGCACCAACCTCCGTAAGAAACTGCCAACTTTTTCATATAAATGAGACACGTTCTGAGCGGGGCTCGAACCCGTGACCATCAGTGATGATAGGTTACAGTGGTATACAAGTCAGCGACCTTAACCACTCGACCACGGAGGCGGACGTTATTTAGTTTAAATAAATCAAAGTGAAAGCAAATGTATAGTTCGCAGTAACCGATTTACCAGGTTATTTAGTTTAAATAAATCAAAGTGAAAGCAAATGTATAGTTCGCAGTAACCGATTTACCAGGTTATTTAGTTTAAATAAATCAAAGTGAAAGCAAATATATAGTTCGCAGTAACCGATTTACCAGGTTATTTAGTTTAAATAAATCAAAGTGAAAGCAAATATATAGTTCGCAGTAACCGATTTACCAGGTTATTAAGTTTAAATAAATCAAAGTGAAAGCAAATATATAGTTCGCAGTAACCGATTTACCAGGTTATTTAGTTTAAATAAATCAAAGTGAAAGCAAATATATAGTTCGCAGTAACCGATTTACCAGGTTATTAAGTTTAAATAAATAAAAGTGTAAGCAAATATATAGTTCGCAGTAACCGATTTACCAGGTTATTTAGTTTAAATAAATCAAAGTGAAAGCAAATATATAGTTCGCAGTAACCGATTTACCAGGTTATTTAGTTTAAATAAATCAAAGTGAAAGCAAATGTATAGTTCGCAGTAACCGATTTACCAGGTTATTTAGTTTAAATAAATCAAAGTGAAAGCAAATATATAGTTCGCAGTAACCGATTTACCAGGTTATTTAGTTTAAATAAATCAAAGTGAAAGCAAATATATAGTTCGCAGTAACCGATTTACCAGGTTATTTAGTTTAAATAAATCAAAGTGAAAGCAAATATATAGTTCGCAGTAACCGATTTACCAGGTTATTTAGTTTAAATAAATCAAAGTGAAAGCAAATGTATAGTTCGCAGTAACCGATTTACCAGGTTATTTAGTTTAAATAAATCAAAGTGAAAGCAAATATATAGTTCGCAGTAACCGATTTACCAGGTTATTAAGTTTAAATAAATCAAAGTGAAAGCAAATATATAGTTCGCAGTAACCGATTTACCAGGTTATTTAGTTTAAATAAATCAAAGTGAAAGCAAATATATAGTTCGCAGTAACCGATTTACCAGGTTATTAAGTTTAAACTTTATTTGTTTTACAACGACTGCGAAGCAAGTTTTAACAACTTATATTAATCACTCTCGTTGGCTCGGATTAAGCGTAAATGTGGTAATTCGTGTGGGAGTACCCGGAGAAAAACCACCTGTCCGATCTTGCGACCACCGTACCATCTCACATACTTCCCTTACCAGGTTATTAGAGCCGACAGCCCCCTGGCCCAAGACAATATAATGTTCCTTGCATATACCAAAGAGCTTTCAGTTGCTTTCCTGAGTATCAGTCTACTAATCAGAAGAGAAACTCGCATATGCGTAGCGACATCCCAATTGTAATGTATCCAATGACATCGTCTTAATGGTTGCAATAATTGTCAATTGCTGTGCTTTTAATTAATATATACTTACGCTATTTGAGTTAGTAACTCTCCACTATGTTATCGTTTTCAGTCAGGTTTGGGCTTGGCTCTGGAGTGCAATTCTTGGGAAACCGGACAGTGGATTGAGCAAACTAGCACATGTCTTTGAAAATTCACAGACTAACTATATTAAATCTTGTAAAATGCATTATGTACATGTTTTCAGCACTAAATACGCCAATCACATTCTCTTGTTCTTAAATTATTTTATCAGGAGGGAGGGCCAATCACTAATGTTGTTAGAACTTGTGGCCCAACACATTTGCTAAATTTCTATTTGTACAACGATTGTGATTGTTATATACATGTATATAGAGCAATGACATATCATCAAGCAAATTGTCAATTGCTGCTCTTGTAATTAGATTAAATGCTACCTCTTATGTCATATGTATATTATCCGGCTTTCATTGCTGGGGACGATCCCGGGTATTTGTGTGTTTTACGTTTATTTATCGTCGCTACCGGTTGCCCATATGAGCGACGCCTCCTGAAGAGATTAGTCATTTTAGATTTTGGAGGACAGTGCATGATACAGACAGAGACCCATTCCAGAGTCTCCTCTGGTTCCTTTACGTGCACGGTGTACAGCACCAACCCGAGACCTCGGTTTAACGTCCCATCTGAAAGACTGTTAATTTTATTAGGATCAGACGCGGGATCGAACCTGTGATCCCTGTATTACCAGCCCAGCGTGTTACCACTGGACTACAGATCCGTCTGTCACAATCCCGGGTGCCTCCCTGAGCAGTATCTTAAGCACATGTTTGCACCCGGGTAGAACCAACGACATCTTACATGCCAGTCGGATAGCTTCCTCACATGGAAGAATTCGACACCGCGGTAGGATTCGAACCCACAGCAGTGAGGGGCAAATGATTTGGGTTCAAACACATTAACCACTCGGCCATGGGACATCCACTGAATAATATACATGCAGGACGTCGCACACACGCAACTATGTTACATACCATCTGGTTCCAGGCTTCATAATTGATTTGCAATATGTATCCACAGATTTTAATCATTGGTGCCAAGCTTCTCAGATGAACTGTGCGGATGGTAGATGTATTTCGCGGGGAAAGTTTCAAAATGGCGTCAATGATTGTGGCGATAATTCGGACGAAGGTATATTTTTTCTATTAAGTTTATGTATCATCGCTACAGTTTACCTAGCAATACCTTTCCTGGACAGGCTCCAGCGGTTAACCAGTACTTGGTGTACCAACTTCCGTAAGAAATTGCCAACTGTTTCATATAAAGACACAACGTCTGAGCGGGGCTCGAATTCGTGACCATCAATCCGTGACCATAAGTGATGCTAGGTTACAGTCATATACAAGTCAGCGACATTAACCACCCGACCACGGAGGCGGAGGCAGACGGACGAATATAAAACCAACACTGTACTATATATACGCATTAATATCAGTTTGTGGATATTGTAACAAAATGAGGGTAACGCTTTGTTTATTTGTACGCTTATTTATCGTCGCTACCGGCTGCCCATATGAGCGACGCCTCCTGAAGAGATTAGTTATTTTAGATTTTGAAGGATAGTGCATGATACAGACAGAGACCCATTCCAGAGTCTTCTCTGGTTCTTTTACGTGCACGATGTAAAGCACCGACACGAGACCTCGGTTTAACGTCCCATCTGAAAGACTGTTAATTTGATTAGGGTCAGACGGGGGATCAAACCTGCGATCCCTAGATTACCAGCCCAGCGTGTTACCACTGGACTACATATCCGTCCAAAAAAGTAACGCTATTGACCACTATCCAGTATGGCCTCTTTAATCAATGGAATTATGGGTATTATTTCGTATATCGGAAGGATATTTGTTAAATTTATGCCAAATGGGAACGAATGATGTCATATAAGATGGGGATCATTGGCATATTATTATATACGACATACAAGGGGACGTCTCGTGTGCTTTATTGCAATGTTGCCATTGCCATGCGAATTAGATTTATCATGTTTATAAATTGGTTTCTCCGCATCATGGCGATTAATCCCGGGCCATGTTTGGAAACGTGCTAAATAGTATCTTCCCATATACACCAGCCGATAAAGCATGGAAATTGCGTGCATTTAGTGTGTTTACGTTTATTTATCGTCGCTACCGGTTGCCCATATGAGCGACGCCTTCTGAAGAGATTAGTCATTTTAGATTTTTGGAGGATAGTGCAATGATACAGACAGAGGCCCATTCCAGAGTCTCCTCTGGTTCTTTTACATGCACAGTGTACAGCACCGACACGAGACCTTGGTTTAAAGTCCCATCCGAAAGACTGTTAATTTGATTAGGGTCCGACGGGGGATCGAAGCTGCGATCCCTGAATTACAAGTCCAGCGCATTTAGTCCAACGGCAGGGCTTTATTGATATGACTAACACAATTAGCGAACGGTCAGTTCTCTAGGTACATATTTGAGTGTGTGGAGATATATACAACGGAAATGGCGATAGTTGGATAAGCTACAATTCATTATATTGTAGAATGTTTGAAGCATATAATAATACATTTATATGTTTATGCAGGTATTTGGTATAATTTGTCCCACTTATCCGGTATATATGTATATTGCATACTTTGATGTATTGACCTGAATTATATATTACGTGGTCATAATGATCCTAGTGATTTACGACGTTGATTAGAAAAAACGTGTCTTATTGTCCAGTTAAATATATCCATAACGTACACAGAGCATCCTAAATACTTTTGATATGATGACATTAACGTTCTAAATGCAATTTCATTTTCCGTATGACATTAACGTTCTAAATACAATTTTATTTTCAGTATGACAGTAACGTTCTAAATACGATTTTATTTTCAGTATGACAGTAACGTTCTAAATGCAATTTTATTTTCAGTATGACATTAACGTTCTAAATGCAATTTCATTTTCAGTATTACATTAACGTCCTTAACGCAATTTTATTTTCAGTATGACAGTAACTTTCTAAATACAATTTTATGTTCAGTATTACATTAACGTTCTAAATGCAATTTCATTTTCAGTATTACATTAACGTTCTAAATGCAATTTCATTTTCAGTATGACATTAACGTTCTAAATGCAATTTTATTTTCAGTATTGCAGTAACGTTCTAAATACAATTTTATTTTCAGTATTACATTAACGTTCTAAATGCAATTTTATTTTCAGTATTACATTAACGTTCTAAATGCAATTTTATTTTCAGTATGACATTAACCTTCTAAATGCAATTTTATTTTCAGTATTACATGAACGTTCTAAATGCAATTTTATTTTCAGTATTACATTAACGTTCTGAATGCAATTTTAGTTTCAGTATAACATTAACGTTCTAAATGCAATTTCATTTTCAGTATGACATTAACATTCTAAATTCCATTATTATTTTCAGTATGAGATTAACGTTCTAAATACAATTTTATTTTCAGAATAACATTAACGTTCTAAATACAATTTTATTTTCAGAATAACATTAACGTTCTAAATGCAATTTTATTTTCAGTATGACATTAACGTTCTAAATGTAATTTCATTTTCAGTATTAAATTAACGTTCTAAATGCAATTTATTTTATTTCAGTATTACATTAACGTTCTAAATGCAATTTTATTATCAGTATGACATTAACGTTCTAAATGCAATTTTATTTTCAGTATTGCAGTAACGTTCTAAATACAATTTTATTTTCAGTATGACATTAAGGTTCTAAATGCAATTTTATGTTCAGTATTACATGAACGTTCTAAATGCAATTTTATTTTCAGTATTACATTAACGTTCTAAATGCAATTTCATTTTCAGTATGACATTAACGTTCTAAATTCCATTATTATTTTCAGTATGAGATTAACGTTCTAAATACAATTTTATTTTCAGTATGACAGTAATGTTCTAAATACAATTTTATTTTCAGTATGACAGTAACGTTCTAAATGTAATTTTATGTTCAGTATAAAATTAACGTTCTAAATGCAATTTTATTTTCAGTATCACAGTAACATTCTAAATGCAATTTTATTTTCAGTATTACAGTAACGTTCTAAATGAAATTTCATTTTCAGTATGACATTAACGTTCTAAATGCAATTTTATTTTCAGTATTACATTAACATTCTAAATGCAATTTTATTTTCGGTATGATATTAACGTTCTAAATTCAATTTTATTTTCAGTACAACTATATTGAGGTCTAAAATGCAACTTTATTTCAGTATTACATGCTTTCAGTACAATTCCCGTGCACACCGCCGCAATATTCGTGTCAAGGCATGCCGACTGTCTGCATTGAACTGTCTAACATCAATGACGGCATCGTACACTGTCCTGATGCAGCCGACGAAGGTATATATTTGGATAATGAATCCGTTTTTTTTAAATATAATTTATGTTTTACGTACATAGTGTTGATGGGGTTTAACTTTGGGGTTTAAATTCACAACTACAACATGACGACTCTCAAGTTATTATCGGTGATGGACAACCTTTGATGCCCCTCTGAGTAGTATTTCAGCCACGGACGAGCACCCGGGTGAACCATCGACCTTCTATAAAAAGCCAGCTGATAGCTTCCTCAAATGAGAGTTCGATATCTCGCCCCAGTGGGATTCGAACCTACAGCGGTGATGGGCAATCGATTTGAAGTCAACGACCGTAACCGTTGAAGTCCCGTTTCTCAGATCGGAGCACATTCTAAGTAAGCCAACACATTATGAATATTAAGCTCTCTAAACGATATGATGAAGATTTCCTGGAAATACAGAGACAGACTATAACGCGACATGTGTTGACCTTGTTGTATAGGTACACGATACAGTTGGCTATGATGCAATCTAACACGTGGACCTTATTATCATGTCATTAACATTGATATATCAGACAGGTAAATAGAGCCACAGAGTTGAGTTAGCTATGATGATGCTGCTGATTGATCTTATAAGCCAATCACCGCCGGCGAACTATACGGCGAGCGAATAGATTGTTATTTTCTTATTCACCTGTAGATATATCTTCTGCTCCTCCAAAATATATCTTCTGCTCCTCCAAAATATAAAATGCATCATTATATATGTTGCTATCTCGCTAGTTTAGCCTCTTACATACATGCATATTAATGTACACTGTGTCATATATGGGTGATGAAGAACACGTTTTTAATTAGGGAATGAATCGCGGGTTAATAGTTTCCATCGGGGTATGAACTATATTGTGCGTAGTTAAAGTGTGTGGAGACCAAAGGCATGCACGTTAACTTTAAGTACGGCCAATATAATTCATACCCCGATGGAAGCTATTGACCCACGATTCATTACTTATATTTACATTAATTATTCTTTTCAATGACACAAAGAAAAAATAGCACACTTTGCATTTTAAATGTTTTTTTAGTCCAAATTTGCAACCTACCTTCAATCGGAACAAGTAAATAGATCATCCTTGGAACAGCGTAAACTGTGTAAGACACGCCTTTTCTCGCGACGTGCGCGTGTCACCTACATATCATTAGTTGGGAATCCCCATGTGAACTCAGGGCACATACGTTCATCGAAGGAAATTCAATAGCGATGTAAATATTCGTTCTTAGATATCGGTTAACCCATTCAACACCAAGTAACTCACATGGACTGGTCCATGATATTCATAAACCAATAACTGAATCAGAAAATCACATTTGGACAAGTTCATTTATCAAAATGGGTAATTATGTCTAAAAATAGTCATATCACTGGCAAAAAGTGCAGATCCTGATGAGACGGCTCGTCACGAGCCGGCTCATCTGGATCTACACTTTTTGTAAGCCTATTTAGAGGTATGTGGTGTTGAAAGGGTTAATGGAAATTTTTATACAAAATTTGAAGTAACCGGCTATGGTGACGTGATGTCATTTAACTTTAAACAACAGCAGTTTCGTTTATTCAGTGTCAGGCTACAAGGTGACAGCATAAAATGCAACAACATATTGTACAAGGTCATATATATATGGGGACGGTGATTTTTTATGACAGAAAACAGACGGATCTGTAGTTATATGTTATAGTTCGGGTTTTACGCCTGCATCAGCACCATTTCGGGCTATATCGCCGGCGGGCAGTTTACTTAACAACACCTTTCCTGGGCAGGCCCCAGCGGTTAACCAGTACTTGGGTGCACCAACCTCCGTAAGAAACTGCCAACTTGTTCATATAAATGAGACACGACCTGAGCGGGGCTCGAACCCGTGACCATCAGTGATGATAGGTTACAGTGGTATACAAGTCAGCGACCTTAACCACTCGACCACGGAGGCGGACTGGGTCTGTAGTCCCGTCTGACCATTATAAAATTCTTTCAGATGGGACTTAAAACCGAGACCTCACCGCTGTACACCGTACACGTAAAAGAACCAGAGGAGACGATGTAATGGGTCTCTGTCTGTATTATTGCACTATCCTCAAACAATCTAAAATGACTAATCTCTTCAGGAGGCGTCGCTCATATGGGCAACCGGCAGCGAAGATAAATAAACGTAAAACACACACTTATGACTGAAACAAAGTTGCAAGTGTTAAACGTTGAAATGGGAATTAAAATAACACTATACTACGACTTAATAGAAATATAATGCTCGGGTACATACAGGAATGTCATTGACCACTCTATTTATTGACAATATATTGTACGATAAATGGGTTGATACAAATGGCGGATAGTGATGTATTGTAATATGTCTAATAAAACGAATTCACCGGTTTGTGAAGAATGACAAAATTATCATAATAAATAATCAATTAAAATATCAATTATATTCAGCTCTGAGCGTAGGTAATCAATTTGTAATACACATAGAGACGCGTATCATGTTTCTTATTGCATACATTTGCTTTAAAGTGACACTACATCGGTGAAAACGCAAATATCTACAGAATAGAATGTTCTATTAAATGGTATATTTTCATCCCCAATATTTGTAATCAGAGTATTTCAACTATTAAACAAGCGTCGTATACGACGTTTGTTGACGTAACAAAATAATGTAAATAGGGTCAACATATATGCGTACAGCAACTCGTGTATCCTGAATAACACGAGTTATGGTACAGATATACCGATATAACTCGCCCTTTGTGCATGCGCATATTTATTTCTTCGACAAATCTGATTTAAATTATCTCTTTAACGACAGTTTCATACGCTTCGTATATATGTCAAGTCACTTAAGGAGTGTTGCTGACCGTTATATGAAATCGTATATGCACGTTTTAGAATGTATAGACCGCAATAGCACTGTTTATGTATAGCATATAAGCCGAAAACGATCCAATATGTAAACTAATGGACTTTATGAGGCGCGTTGCGCCGAAGACAGTACCACTATTTTATATATTGCATCCGTTTACGGCTTATATCTTATTTAAAGCACACATTTATATAACAAGATCCTACTAATTAGAAGTGCTAATTTCGTACATGTACACGTAGGATTTAATATAATACTCTGGCATTTTGACAGCAGTCCGATATTAATAATAATACACTGCAAGTACAAAGGTATGACGTACCGACAGTGTTTTAATGAAGGTTAGTGTTCGAATTATTTCGAAATAATTTGTAGTATCTATCCTGTTATACGCAAAAATGAATATGAATGTTTGTGTTTTTTGCGATGTACTGTCGCTTTAATGACTTGAGAAAATGATATTAAAACCGAAATGCTACATAAATTATAGTATGCTTAAAATACCACTTAAAGTGAAAACTAATGCTAAGAATTGTGGGTATGCTTATCGACAAAGGAAACAGAAACGGAATACTACGCCATCTTATGGTTATTATAGTTTAGTGCTGCATATGTAATATTCCTAAACCCATTGCAACCCATTCACTCATAAGACACATATTGACCAACGCTATTATAACTAAATCGAACGCATGCAGTTACAAAGTGCCAATAGCCTGGAACTAAAGAATCACACTAGTTTAAATGAAATATTTTATTTCTGAATTCCAATAGGCTCAAAAGCCCATGAGGACATATACAGGCATACTTTATGGCAAACAGTGATACTAGCATAAATTATATAAATACTTGTACAATGTACATAGATATCAAACATAAAGAAATATATAGTTGTTCAAATGTGGAGAAGGTTATACGTATTCATGATCATATTTTACATATAGTATGCATACATTTACAGTAATTACTCACATTTTAAATATTGCTATATTGCTATATTTTAGCAGTTACTATAATATTATAATGTTCCAGGTTATTTATGTTGCTTAGCTGTTCATTCGCTATTTCAATTTTCTCTATAACTAATAATAAATAGACTTTTTTTAAATGAAACCAATATGACGTTGACCTTAGACGAAACGAAACAGAAAGACCAACACATTTAAATATAGTTTAGTTCGCTCAATTGTTGCCATGTAAGTGTATGTCATTTTGATCAAGTGCCATGCTGATTGTATTTGGCGTATTCACAATGACAGCATTGGTCAGAATGTTAAATAACTGGCCGTTGTCTTCCATTTTAACATTTACGAAACACACTCACGACATAACAATTACTATGGAAGGATATGATATTTGAAAGAAATGTATTTATTATTAACGGAACAGCGGTACATGTCTAAGCTAACGAATGTGTTACCTGCATTTATTAGAATACACATAAGTAGCTTGATTAATATGATTAATTGAACACCAGGTGCTTGGAAATGTTAAGAGGAACAGTTAGGAACTACTTAAAACTAATGGAATAAACAAACGGGAAACTTGAACAAGAGAACGGGGGAAAAAGAACGACGTAGAATATATTAAATAATTTATGGTCAGGACCGTAACCACACTGAGGCATACCGAGGCATACCAAGGCAGTTGCTTCGGTTAAAATTTCCGAAGCCAAAACAAAAATTAAAAATTAAAAAAATACAATGCACCTTTGCTGTGTAAAAATGTTGATTGCTATAGAGAGCTGAACGATCAGTACATAATTATACGTCTGAACTCATTAAATCAGAAAACGCAGGAAATCGCTTATATACCCCATCAATTGCCTCGGTTGAAATTTGTCGATGGCTACGCGGTACTGGTGGTATTAAGTATTACTCAACGTTTTCCTATATATACAAAATGCATGTAGAGAATTTGTGGAAGTGTTTTTCATTTCATATAAACTTTTATTAAACCAGTTCCGAAACGATGTTATTAAGCGAACATCTGAAATGAAAATGGTGCAAATTGACCTTATATCACGTAAAATGGTGCAAATTTACCTTATCACGTAAAATGGTGCAAATTTACCTTATCACGTAAAATGGTGCAAATTTACCTTATCACGTAAAATGGTGCAATTTACCTTATCACGTAAAATGGTGCAAATTTACCTTAATACGTAAAATGGTGCAAATTTACCTTATCACGTAAAATCGTGCAAATTTACCTTATCACTTAAAATGGTGCAAATTTACCTTATCACGTAAAATGGTGCAAATTTACCTTATCACGTGAACAACGGCCATTCATGCAATTCTAAAGGTTTTCCCACGATCGATGATGATTGAGCTTATTTACCCTCGACTACGGCGAACCATATGGGCGAACGTTCCCACGATCCAGCAATATTAATTGACCTAACAAAACATTCATGAGTATATCTACGCGTAAAGTAGTTCCCAATAAATGGTAGGATTTGATTTCATATTGGCATGTATTCAACAAATCTTAAAAAGCAATTAATTGTTAGTCTTCAATTTGATGGCATGTGAAGCACACTGAAATCGAGCTGTTCGTCAATTCGTTTGTAATGACAAGCTGTGAGTCGGAGCCAGTTGATTTCCTATATTATACATTTAGTTTAGACATATAGTTTATTTTAAACCATATAGCATAATATTATATTATTTCAAACCATATAGCATAATATTATATTATTTCAAACCATATAGCATAATATTATATTATTTCAAATCATATAGCATAATATTATATTATTTCAAACCATATAGCATAATATTATATTATTTCAAACCATATACTAGCATAATATTATATTATTTCAAACCATATAGCATAATATTATATTATTTCAAACCATATACTAGCATAATATTATATTATTTCAAACCATATAGCATATTATTATATTATTTCAAACCATATACTAGCGTAATATTATATTATTTCAAACCAAATAGCATAATATTATATTATTTCAAACCATATACTAGCGTAATATTATATTATTTCAAACCAAATAGCATAATATTATATTATTTCAAACCATATACTAGCGTAATATTATATTATTTCAAACCAAATAGCATAATATTATATTATTTCAAACCATATACTAGCGTAATATTATATTATTTCAAACCGCATGGCATACTATTATACAAATATACAGTTTACACACAATTTAGATACATGAATGAAAAGGGATTAGAACCGAAAGCCAAGGTACTTAATGCGATTGCGATATGACAGTGTTGTAATATGTTCTAAACATTTGAAATAATGATAGGTAAACGTTTTAATCATGAACTGTAAATTAGAATATCAATAAGATAAAGAAATTATTAAGGTGAAACAAGTAGTGAGTGAGTATTTGGTTTAGCGGCCCATCAGCACAGTTCAGGCTATATCGCGATGGTGAAACAAGTACATATAGTAACTAATTTAGAAGGTTGAAATTGAGATTGACTCAGAAGAAAGAAGAAATAATAGAATAAGGAATTATTGTAAATTTAATTTGTATAGTATGGTAGATACATGCGCACTGATGTTGGGGTAACATATTTGTTAAGATCACAGGGAATGTGATATACAGAATACAAAGCTCGAACATTAACCCTTTCAGCACTACACATATCTAAATAGGCTTACAAAAAGCGTAGATCCAGATGAGCCGTCTCATCAGGATCTGCACGTGTTGCCAATAATATTACTATTTTTTAGACAAAATTACCTATTTTGATAGATGAACTGCTCCAAATGTAATTTTCTTACTAATTTATTGGTCTAAAAATATCATGGACCAGTCCATTTCAGTTACTTGGTGTTGAATGGATTAACATATTGGTTTAAACAGTATTTATTCCAATAAATTTACATGTATAACACAAAAAATGTTACAAATTACATACATTGTGAATGGTTTGGATTGGAAAACAAATTTTCAGAAAACTTATATTAATTCCTCTCCAAACATATTGAGGAATTATTACTCCAGCTAGCTGTGTATGGACATTTTACTTCAAATAAATTGTGTGGGTGAAAATATATTGAGAACATTTATTTATTATTTTGGTAATTTATTTTGTTCTTTCATAACATACAAACATTTTTTTACATGTTAACAATATACATAGCATACATATATATATATATATATATATATATATATATATTAACATTGTTGCTTACATTTATTTCACAAATTCATTTCTATATAAGCAGTGTGCATGTTATAAAAATGTAAGTTTGTATTGTGCTCCCTTGTCTGATGGGTACATTTCCCCTTGTCTGATGGGTACATTTCCCCTTGTCTGATGGGTACATTTCCCCTTGTCTGATGGGTACATTTCCCCTTGTCTGATGGGTACATGTCCCCTTGTCTGATGGGTACATTTCCCACAAAATATTGAATCATGAAACAATTTAATTTATCATAATTCTGAGAAACAAATCCACGTGCGTATAAAAAAATTGAATATAAAAAACAATTTCTATTTTTATGATAGCCTATGTAAAACAACAGAGGGGGTTATGATAGCCTGTGTAAACAACAGAATGGGTTATGATAACCTGTGTAAAACAACAGAGGGGGTTATGATAGCCTGTGTAAAACAATATAGGGGGTTATGATAGCCTGTGGAAAACAACAGAGGGGGTTATGATAGCCTGTGTAAAACAATATAGGGGGTTATGATAGCCTGTGGAAAACAACAGAGGGGGTTATGATAGCCTGTGTAAAACAACAGAGGGGTTATGATAGCCTGTGTAAAACAATATAGGGGGTTATGATAGCCTGTGTAAAACAACAGAGGGGAAACTAAAACAAATAGGGGGTTATGATAGCCTGTGTAAAACAACAGAGGGGGTTATGATAGCCTGTGTAAAACAACAGAGGCGATTATGATAGCCTGTGTAAAACAACAGAGGGGGTTATGATAGCCTGTGTAAAACAACAGAGGGGGTTATGATAGCCTGTGTAAAACAACAGAGGCGATTATGATAGCCTGTGTAAAACAACAGAGGGGGTTATGATAGCCTGTGTAAAACAACAGAGGGGGTTATGATAGCCTGTGTAAAACAACAGAGGCGATTATGATAGCCTGTGTAAAACAACAGAGGGGGTTATGATAGCCTGTGTAAAACAACAGAGGGGGTTATGATAGCCTGTGTAAAACAACAGAGGCGATTATGATAGCCTGTGTAAAACAACAGAGGGGGTTATGATAGCCTGTGTAAAACAACAGAGGGGGTTATGATAGCCTGTGTAAAACAACAGAGGCGATTATGATAGCCTGTGTAAAACAACAGAGGGGGTTATGATAGCCTGTGTAAAACAACAGAGGGGGTTATGATAGCCTGTGTAAAACAACAGAGGGGGTTATGATAGCCTGTGTAAAACAACAGAGGCGAATATGATAGCTTCAGTTTCAGTTTCAGAGTTTATTGGCATTAAACACAATTGTTCGTCGCCTATACAACATGTACGACGGACAGTACATAATATACAATTACAATATAATATATGAGAAAAGCATGAACAAATTGAAAACAAAATTAAAATTAATGGGTATCGTAGTTTGAAAATATATAATGAATATACATACGTAAATGTGTTCATTGACAACTACCATCTAATAACAGATGCTTGGTAAATATATTTTGATAATATTTTTATAATACTACTTTGTGAACATTGTAACAATGACTTAAACTTATTCAAGTTAGGCCAATGACAATAATAATGTGGTAAACAGTTGTTTCTTACTTCTCTATAGAATGGACATACTAATAAAAAGTGATATTCAGTTTCAATACAATTCATATTACATTTCGTACAAATTCTCTGGTTTCTATCAATATTTCTATGACGACCTTCTTCTATGAGTAAATTATGAGCAGAACATCGAAATCTAGACAAGTTAATTCTATAACTAACATTTTTAGCACAGGATAAATACTTTTCTGGTTGGAAATATGTTTTAAACATGCAATAGGTTTCAAGTGTAGGTATATTTCTAAAGTCTGAGAACCACTGCTGTAGATATTGATCATGTATACACTTTATTACACTCTGTATTTGTACATTTGTTACAACTGCACTATTCCATAAATAGGAAAACCCTAGGTTGTCTAAGAGTGTTTTAACATCGTTTGACCATTTATTTAAATAATTACCATTCATATCACGCATATTATACAATTTATACACAAGACAATTTGGACATTTAGATATTTTATACCAATATCTAACTATTCTAACCTTACGAATTACAGATAATGGAACACGTCCAAACTCGCCATATACTGTTGCATTTGTTGTCTGCTGTCGCACTTGTAATATTTGTTTAAGAAATTTTAAATGCAAACGTTCGATGTCAGGAGCTTTATGGAAACCCCATACTTCACATCCATAGTTTAGAATTGAGGCGATCATCGAATCAAATAACTTAACTTTTCCCGACAATTCAAAAGATAAAACATCAAACAAGGAATTAAGAGAAAACAAAGCTCTCATTGCTTGCTGTGAAAGCGCTTTTTGTGTTTGGTAAATACTACTATTAGCAGATAATGTTACACCTAGGTATGTGAATTTTGTAACAATATTTAACTTGTAATGATTATATGACACTACAATATGTTCAGGTCTGTTGCCCTTTTTAAACACCATAACAACAGTTTTATCAATATTTACACTAATGCCCCAATTGTTGCAATACATATGTAGATTATTTAACAAACGTTGTAAACCTTCTTTAGAATAAGACATTAGAACAGTATCATCAGCAAATAATAATAACAACATACGAAGTTCATCAATACTAACGGTGTCTATTGTATTATCGTAAATTGACTGGTACATATCGTTGATAACGAATAAAATAGCAACGGTGATAATGGTTCGCCTTGCTTTACACCTTTGACACAGTCAACATTGTCAGTGTAAGTTCCATTAATACGTACACATGATTTTACACTCTCGTATATTTTTTGCAACATATTAACTAATTTAGTTGAAGCTCCATACTGTAATAGCTTAAACCAAATACCGTTTCTGTACACAACATCGAAAGCTTTACGAAAATCAACGAAAGCACAATAAAGTTTCTTCTTTTCTTGAGAAATAACTTTGTCTATAATCGAGGTTAAAACAAAAATACAATCTACAGTGCTTTTGTCATTACGAAAACCAAACTGAAAATCTGATAATAGTTCATTTGCCTCAGCCCATTTTCGAAGACGTTTATCCAGCACAATTGAAAATATTTTCGAAAAAATACTGGTAAGCGTAATACCCCTATAATTATGTACATTATTTAGATCTACTTTCCTAGGAACAGGAACAATAACACATCTGGTCCAACTAACTGGATACATACAATTTATATACATGTGGTTAAAAAGCTTACATAATAATGGCGCCAATACACATTTCACATAATGGCATTCAATACACATTTCAGGAGTTAAGCAATCAATACCTCCACTTTTACCTTGCTTTAGTGCAGATATTGCTTTATAAATTTCATCAACGGTAAACAAATTATCAAGTTGATCGACGGTAATTAAATTATTATTTAGCACATCATTGTCAACATCATTATTAGAGAAATCAGTATTATCTGAAAAAACATTCTTAAAATGTTTAAAAAAGTTATCTGAACTTATAGTGCTTCCTTTTTTCTTATTTGATTTTAATTTTCTTATTTCTTTCCAAAATTGCTGTGGTTGTGACGAAGCTAAGCTATGCATATTATTTCTTTGTTTGGCCTTAAAAATACCACGGGCTTTTCGCTTAGCAAAACGGTACATGCGGTGTTTGTCGACAAATAGATCGCCGTTATGACTGGATTTGTTTTTCCTATAAATTGCCTTCGCTGAGCGAAATTCACGTCTAGCCGTTTCACATTCCTGTGTATTACCACGGACTTTTATATTTACGCTTACTGTTAGGCTTCGTCAAATTTATAGACCTACCAAAAACAGTATAAGCATTTGTGTATAGGATATTGGCAAAACTATCTACACCTGTATCAATATCAGTATTAGATAACATAATGTTATCAACAATAGATTCAAGGTTAATTATTTCATAATCATTCATCATCTTATAAGCCTGAAGTATGTAAAACAACAGGGGGGGGGGGGGTTATGATAGCCTGTGCAAAACAACAGAGGGGGTTATGATAGCATGTATAAAACAACAGAGGGGATTATGATAGCATGTATAAAACAACAGAGGGGGTTATGATAGCCTGTGTAAAACAACAGAGGGGGTTATGATAGCCTGTGTAAAACAACAGAGGGGGTTATGATAGCATGTGTAAAACAACAGAGGGGGTTATGATAGCATGTATAAAACAACAGAGGGGGTTATGATAGCATGTATAAAACAACAGAGGGGGTTATGATAGGCCTTTCAGTTTTTTCAGGAGAGGTGATTATGAACGGAAGGCATTTTGCGTGTATCCCTTCTAGAAGAGTTATTATGTTATATCGACCGGAATATTGTTATTGAGCATAATCTATTTCGTTGACGCTACTGTGTTATTTATTTTTCTAGTGAAACATCTGTACGACAGTTGCGGAATAAACAACGAGTGTAATGGCAATTGCACGTGTAACAGGTTCATAGAGCATTCCGTGTGCACGAATGGAACGTGTGTTTGTGATAGTGGCTATAAACGTTCTGGCAACAAGAAGCGATGCATTGCAAGTATGTGCATAGTAATAACAGTAACTAATACATGTACATGTATATAGACTAGATGTCGGCATATTGTTGTCGTCTGTTTGTCCTTGGTGTTATATTTAGGTTATACGACGACTATACAGCTGTTATTGGTGGGTGAAGACCCCGGGACCACCCCGAGCAGTACTGAAGGCACGGGCGGGCTCACGAGTAGAGCAGCCCATCTGGATTGAACCCTTACATGAAATATTATTGATGCCGTACACATATTATATACGGATCTATTGGTGTCGTACAAAGATATACGGTTCTATTGATGCCGTACAGAGATATTCCGTTCTATTAATGTCGTACAAAGATATACGATTATATTGGTGTTGTACTAAGATATACGGTTCTATTGGTGTCGTACTAAGATATACGATTATATTGGTGTCGTACAAAGATATACGGTTCTATTGATGTCGTACAAAGATATACGGTTATATTGGTGTTGTACAAAGATATACGGTTCTATTGGTGTCGTACTAAGATATACGATTATATTGGTGTCGTACAAAGATATACGGTTATATTGGTGTCGTACACAGATATACGGTTCTATTGCTGTCGTACAAAGATATACCGTTCTATTGCTGTATATGTATGACACGCCATATGTACACAATAACATCGGACGTTACACAGACGTTTGTTAACATTCCGCAGCCAGAATGTTCGCAGTAACCAATAACATCACCGTACTAACACTAGTCACGGGAAACAAAGTCGTTGCTAATGTCCAAAACGCGCTTAACGTACATTTCTTTGTTTTTTTGATTTTGGTTTAAAGTCGCATCAAGGATACATGGCGACTATCCAGCTATTATGATGGGGGTATACCCCGGGTGTCCCTCCGAGCAAGGTGTTTCGGGAACGGACGGTCACCCGGGTAGAACCACCGACCTACACCGAAGACACCAGAGACAAAACTCGTTTTTAATTTAATCTTAGTTTTTATAGTTTAATATGAGAATGATCAAAACCGTACTAAGCTAAATCTATATTATATAGCCACACCTACCTAATATGTATTTTAATAACCGGATATTACAAGAGGTATTAGTGGACGTCGTGATAGCGCTGAGAAGCATGCATGTGGCTGTCCGATTAGCGCAGTGGTTAGCGCGCTCGCTCCACACCAATGCAACCCGGGTTCGATCCTCGGACCGGGAAGTATGTGAGATGGTACGGTGGTCGCCAGATCGGACAGGTGGGTTTTCTCCGGGTACTCCGGTTTCCTCCCACACGAATGACCACATATACGCTTTCATCCGCACCAACGAGAGTGATTAATATAAGTTGTTAGAACTTGCTTCGCAATCGTTGTAAAATAAACAGTTTTAAAAAAAAGCATGCACGTTTTAAGTGTGTTACGCCCGGAGTTCGAGCCCAGCTGTAGCCATGACGATTATGTTCTTGGCCAATGCACTCGACTCCACATTAGCTCTCTATTTCTGGGTGGGTTACAACGGGATTGAGCGCCGCTGGTTACCGTACATATCTTCCAGGGGGAATAACTGTCCAATGTCTCTAATTGATGTAACATGTTGTCACTCCATCTAGTATGCAGGAATTCACACGACTTACCGCAGTCATTACACAGTGTTTATGTATAGGATATAATGCGAAGACGATCCAATATGTAAAATAGTGGACTGTGTGAGGTGCATAGCGCCGAAAAACAATACCAATATTTTACATATTGGATCCGTTTGAGGATTATATAATTATGTTACTTAAAACACACACTTATATAACACGAGTCGATCCTTATAAGTAGTTAATTTCGTACATGTACACGTAGTATTTAATATAATAATCTGGCATTTTGACACAAGTACAATATTTAAAAAAAGTACAAAGGTGTGACGTCACAACAGTGTTTTAAGCCTAGTAAATATATCCTAATAGCTTCCACGTGTATACCTACTTCTTAATTTACCGACATACCTAACATTTCTGTTTGTAGCATAGCTGTGTGGTACGTAGCTTGGATATAACAAGTGTATCTGGGGTCTCAGTAACATTGTGACAGTGCAAAACGTGCAGATCTATAAGTTCTACAAGGGAATGGCTCTGTCACAATATTATGTTACTTCACATAATATTATACGCTCGATTAGTTTCAGCTGCATTACTTATAGATAACATAAATACACGCAAAAAGAGTGTGTATCTCAAGTATTACACTCACAGTTAATTGTTACACGCAAGGTCAAACAATTCGTGATAGCGCAGAGATAGTGCGTTCGCTTCGGGTGCGAAAGGTCCAGAATTCGAGCCCGGCTTGAGCCGTTACGATTGTGCTCTGATGCAAGTTATGCATTTACATTCCACGTTTACTCTTCTCTCTCCTTAGTGGCGATTGATTCTACCAGAAATGAGGCCTCGAGAGTGATTAGGACAGCCTGTTAACAACTGTTCGTTTAAGATTACGAGGACAGCGTGTTAACTACTGTTCGTTTGAGATTATAAGGACAGCGTGTTAACCACTGTTAGTTTGAGATTACGAGGACAGCGTGTTAACTACTGTTCGTTTAATATTACGAGTCCAGTGTATTAACCACTGTTAGTTTGAGATTATGAGGACAGCGTGTTAACTACTGTTCGTTTAAGATTACGAGGACAGCGTGTTAACTACTGTTCGTTTGAGATTATAAGGACAGCGTGTTAACCACTGTTAGTTTGAGATTACGAGGACAACGTGATAACCACTGTTAGTTTGAGATTACGAGGACAGCGTGATAACCACTGTTAGTTTGAGATTACGAGGACAGCGTGTTAACCACTGTTAGTTTGAGATTACGAGGACAGCGTGATAACCACTGTTAGTGTGAGATTACGAGGACAGCGTGTTAACTACTGTTTGTTTGAGATTACGAGTCCAGTGTATTAACCACTGTTAGTTTGAGATTACGAGGACAGCGTGATAACCACTGTTAGTGTGAGATTACGAGGACATCGTGTTAACTACTGTTTGTTTGAGATTACGAGTCCAGTGTATTAACCACTGTTAGTTTGAGATTACGAGGACAGCGTGATAACCACTGTTAGTGTGAGATTACGAGGACAGCGTGTTAACCATTGTTAGTTTGATATTACGAGGACAGCGTGTTAACGACTGTTAGTTTGACATTACGAGGACAACGTGTTAACCACTGTTAGTTTGAGATTACGAGGACAGCGTGTTAACCACTCTTAGTTTGAGATTACGAAGACAGCGTGATAACCACTGTTCGTTTGAGATTACGAGGACAGCGTGGTAACTACTGTTCGTTTAAGATTACGAGGACAGCGTGTTAACCACTGTTAGTTTGAGATTACGAGGACAGCGTGTTAACCACTGTTAGTTTGGGATTACGAGGACAGCGTGTTAACAACTTTTAGTTTGAGATTACGAGGACAGCGTGTTAACCACTGTTAGTTTGAGATTACGAGGACAGTGTGTTAACCACTGTTAGTTTGAGATTACGAGGACTGCGTGTTAACCACTGTTAGTTTGAGATTACGAGGACAGCGTGATAACCACTGTTAGTTTGAGATTACGAGGACAGCGTGTTAACCACTGTTAGTTTGAGATTATGAGGACTGCGTGTTAACCACTGTTAGTTTGAGATTACGAGGACAGCGTGTTAACCACTGTTAGTTTGAGATTACGAGGACTGTGTGTTAACCACTGTTAGTTTGAGATTACGAGGACTGCGTGTTAACCACTGTTAGTTTGGGATTACGAGGACAGCGTGTTAACTACTGTTCGTTTGAGATTACGAGGACAGCGTGTTAACCACTGTTAGTTTAAGATTACGAGGACAGCGTGTTAACTACTGTTCATTTAATGTTGCTTGCAAAGGATTTCGTACTAAAATATAATATTTTCAGGAAAATTGGATGACGTGTGTTCCATAGATATCGATTGTATGGAAGTAATAAATAATAGCATATGTTATGAAGAACGTTGTCAATGTGGGCGTGGTTACATATCTAATGGACCAATCACGTGTAGACAAGGTAAGTGGACATTTGGAAATAGTCTTATCCTGCTTTTAGTGTCAATTTAGAAATTTGGAATATTTGTGTCCATTTGCAGTTTTTATCGTCGCTACCGGTTGTCCATATGAGCGACGTCTCCTGAAGAGATTTTGGAGGATAGTGCAATGTTACAGACAGAGAACCATTCCAGAGTCTCCTCTGGTTCTTTTAAGTGCACGGTGTAAAGAACCGACACGAGACCTCGGTATAAAGTCCCATCTGAAAGACTGTTAATATTATTAGGGTCAAGCAGGGCGATTAATCTAAAGTTGTAAGAACGTATACAAATAGCGCAATCGAGCTAAATCGAACTTTGTAGAAACTAATCGCTCATCTCTACCGCTCGCCGACGGCGGCTCAATGTAATCATATTAATGTCCGGTGTGAAAGCAAGTATCTCCGACGGCTCAATGTAACAATATTACTTTCGAATATATGAAAGCAAGTAAAGAACCGAAACAAAATAAATTGCACAAAAGAAACACAATGATTTTATAATAAAATCTTTTCGCATCCTTTGCAAATGCTATAATACTAGTATGTATTCAACTAATATGTGCATACATTTGAATAACTACGGTATCAAACCACAATTGATTATGCCTATGCAATTATAGTTGAGATGGAAGACCCGTGCAATGAAGATATGGAGTGTTTGATGTTCAACAATAACAGTAGATGCCTCTCCAATACATGCGACTGTGCTCTAGGATTCTACAACCAAAACATGACACGGGAATGCATACCGCGTAAGTAGACATGCTATAATAAATGCGACTGTGCTCTAGGATTCTACAACCAAAACATGACAAGGGAATGCATACCGCGTAAGTAGACATGCTATAATAAATGCGACTGTGCTCTAGGATTCTACAACCAAAACATGACAAGGGAATGCATACCGCGTAAGTAGAAATGCTACAATAAATGCGACTGTGCTCTAGGATTCTACAACCAAAACATGACAAGGGAATGCATACCACGTAAGTAGAAATGCTACATTACACATTTTATTGTCGCTCATTTTTATCAATGGGCAATGAAGTGCTTTCTTATATATTCATTATGAGTTTCATGCTGTTGTTTTGTTTGTGTTGTGCTTTTACAGTTGCGCATGCTGTTGTTTTGATAGTGTTGTGGTTTTACAGTCGTACATGCTGTTGTTTTGTTAGTGGTGTAGTTTTACAGTCGTACATACTGTTGTTTTGTTAGTGGTGTGGTTTTGCAGTCGTACATACTGTTGTTTTGTTAGTGGTGTAGTTTTACAGTCGTACATACTGTTGTTTTGTTAGTGGTGTGGTTTTGCAGTCGTACATACTGTTGTTTTGTTAGTGGTGTAGTTTTACAGTCGTACATACTGTTGTTTTGTTAGTGGTGTGGTTTTGCAGTCGTACATACTGTTGTTTTGTTAGTGGTGTAGTTTTACAGTCGTACATACTGTTGTTTTGTTAGTGGTGTGGTTTTGCAGTCGTACATACTGTTGTTTTGTTAGTGGTGTAGTTTTACAGTCGTACATACTGTTGTTTTGTTAGTGGTGTGGTTTTGCAGTCGTACATACTGTTGTTTTGTTAGTGGTGTAGTTTTACAGTCGTACATACTGTTGTTTTGTTAGTGGTGTGGTTTTGCAGTCGTACATACTGTTGTTTTGTTAGTGGTGTAGTTTTACAGTCGTACATACTGTTGTTTTGTTAGTGGTGTGGTTTTGCAGTCGTACATACTGTTGTTTTGTTAGTGGTGTGGTTTTACAGTCGTAAATGTTGTTTGTTTGATAGTGTTGTGGTTTTACAGTCGTACATGCTGTTGTTTTGTTAGTGGTGTGGTTTTACAGTCGTACATACTGTTGTTTTGATAGTGTTGTGGTTTTACAGTCGCACATGCTGTTGTTTTGTTAGTGTTGTGGTCTTACAGTCGTACATGCTGTTGTTTTATTAGTGGTGTGGTTTTACAGTCGTACATACAGTTGTTTTGTTTGTGTTGTGGTTTTACAGTCGTACATACTGTTGTTTTGTTAGTGGTGTGGTTTTACAGTCGTAAATGTTGTTTGTTTGATAGTGTTGTGGTTTTACAGTCGTACATGCTGTTGTTTTGTTAGTGGTGTGGTTTTACAGTCGTACATACTGTTGTTTTGATAGTGTTGTGGTTTTACAGTCGCACATGCTGTTGTTTTGTTAGTGTTGTGGTTTTACAGTCGTACATGCTGTTGTTTTATTAGTGGTGTGGTTTTACAGTCGTACATACTGTTGTTTTGTTTGTGTTGTGGTTTTACAGTCGTAGATACTGTTGTTTTGTTAGTGGTGTGGCTTTACAGTCGCACATGCTGTTGTTTTGTTAGTGTTGTGGTCTTACAGTCGCACATGCTGTTGTTTTGTTTGTGTTGTGGTTTTACAGTCGCACCAACAGCTTATGTTGTATGGTGACTCACCATATATTACTGGTAGGGGACGACACCTGGTGCCACTCCGAACAGTCCTTAACCCATTCAACACCAAGTAACTGACCTGAACTGGTGCACCCATTCACCACCAAGTAACTGACATGAACTGGTGCACCCATTCAACACCAAGTAACTGACATGAACTGGTGCACCATTCAACACCAAGTAACTGACATGAACTGGTGCACCCATTCAACACCAAGTAACTGACATGAACTGGTGCACCCATTCAACACCAAGTAACTGACATGAACTGGTGCACCCATTCAACACCAAGTAACTGACATGGACTGGTGCACCCATTCAACACCAAGTAACTGACATGAACTGGTGCACCCATTCAACACCAAGTAACTGACATGAACTGGTGCACCCATTCAACACCAAGTAACTGACATGAACTGGTGCACCCATTCAACACCAAGTAACTGACATGGACTGGTGCACCCATTCAACACCAAGTAACTGACATGAACTGGTGCACCCATTCAACACCAAGTAACTGACATGAACTGGTGCACCCATTCAACACCAATAACTGACATGAACTGGTGCACCCATTCAACACCAAGTAACTGACATGAACTCGTGCACCCATTCAGCACCAAGTAACTGACATGAAATGGTGCACCCATTCAACACCAAGTAACTGACATGAACTGGTGCACCCATTCAACACCAAGTAACTGACATGAACTGGTGCACCCATTCAACACCAAGTAACTGACATGAACTGGTGCACCCATTCAACACCAAGTAACTGACATGGACTGGTGCACCCATTCAACACCAAGTAACTGACATGAACTGGTGCACCCATTCAACACCAAGTAACTGACATGAACTGGTGCACCCATTCAACACCAAGTAACTGACATGAACTGGTGCACCCATTCAACACCAAGTAATTGACATGGACTGGTGCACCCATTCAGCACCAAGTAACTGACATGGACTGGTGCACCCATTCAACACCAAGTAACTGACATGAACTGGTGCACCCATTCAATACCAAGTAACTGACATGAACTGGTGCATGATATTAAGTTATTAACCCATTCAATACCAAGTAACTGACATGAACTGGTGCACCCATTCAACACCAAGTAACTGACATGAACTGGTGCACCCATTCAACACCAAGTAACTGACATGAACTGGTGCACCCATTCAACACCAAGTAACTGACATGGACTGGTGCACCCATTCAACACCAAGTAATTGACATGGACTGGTGCACCCATTCAACACCAAGTAACTGACATGAACTGGTGCACCCATTCAACACCAAGTAACTGACATGGACTGGTGCACCCATTCAACACCATGTAACTGTCATGAACTGGTGCACACATTCAACACCAAGTAACTGACATGAACTGGTGCATGATATTTTCAGACCAATAAATTAATAAGGAAATTACATTTGGATCAGTTCATTTATCAAAATGGGTAATTATATATTTGTCTAAAAATAGTAATATTACTGACAAAAAGTGCCGATCCTGATGAGACGGCTCGCCACGAGCCGGTTCACCTGGATCTACAACTGTTTGTAAGCCTATGGAGAGGCCTGTGGTGTTGAATACCCGGGTAGAATAATGAAATGTATATTCATATAATTTAGTGTGGAGTCAATATGATGTATTCCGTTTGCATACCCAACTACGTCATAGTTCGCTGACCTGTGTTGTGTGTTTTACGTTTATTTATCGTCGCTACCAGTTGCCCATATGAGCGACGCCTCCTGAAGAGATTAGTCACGTTAGAATTTGGAGGATAGTGCAATCACACAGACAGATCCATTCCAGAGTCTCATAATATGGGCAACCAATAACGACGATAAATAAACGTAAACAAATACGATTGCCCAGTTCTGAAGTTCTGACCAATCGGTGAAGACCCATCAGTATATTTTATTGTGCATTTTATGGCATCCCAATGACCAATCAGTGAAGACCCATTAGCAGTACCGTAGCCAGAGGAAAATTGCAACCGAGGCAATCTAGGGGATCCGGGGGCATGTTGCCCCTTAAACGTGTTGGGGTATAGAACGATTTCCTGCGTTTCTTGATTTGAGCTTACTAATAGACGTATACATATGTACTGACCTTTCAGATCTCTACTCTAGCAGTCAATAGTTTATACAGCAAAGGGATATTTTTTGCTGTTTATTTATTTAATGTTTCATTTTTTTTTGGCTTTGGAAATTTTAACCGAGGCATCTACCTCGGTGTGCCTCAATGTGGCTACGTGTCTGATCAGTATACTTTATTATGTATTTAGGGCATCTCAATGACATCTGCAATATAACGGAGGATTGTTCTAGTGTCATAGATGATAGCCTGTGTTTAAACAGCACGTGTTTGTGTGCAGTGGGTTTCTATGGAAACGAATATTCAAACATCTGTACCAAAAGTAAGTATTTTAGAACTATGTTACATATTGGTCATTAATTGAATATTACGTTCAAACCGTATAACTTCAATTTCAATTATTCTTTTTAATAATAATAATAATAATAAATATTTTATTTTACGAGAGAACTCATTTAAAGCGACACTACATCGGTGAAAATGCAAATGTCTGCAAATATTTGCCTCAAAAACTGAGTATTAATAACAAATAAACAAACGTCGTATACGCGGTTTGTTGACATAACAAGGTATTGTAAATAGGGTCGATATACATGCGTAATACAACCTGTGCATCCCGATGAACTCTATTTATGGTACAGATTTACCGTTATATCTTACATTGGTGCCTATGCATATTTATGTGTAGACTAATCTTAGTTAAATGTATTATCTCTAAGCGACAGTATCAAGCGTTTAGTATTGATTACAATGACAAAGAAATGTAAATTCAGGAGCGTAGATGACCGGTATATGAAATCCTACATTCACTTTTGAAAATTTGTAGTCCACAATAACACTGTTTATTGATTCAATGTTAGTGTTCGAATGTATTCGGAAGCATTTGTAGTAGCTATGCATTAATACGTGAACAATGCATTTTTGGCTTTTTGCGATGTAATGTCGCTTTAACAAAAAATAATTTACCATGAGGCCCTCAACATATATACAAATCAAATGATAGGACTATATAAGTGAAAACTGCATATTGTAATTATATGTTTGTAATGTTAAAGATGAAAAGATAATTTCGATTAATTAAAGATTATTAGATAAATTTATTTGAACAGAAAGCCAAATGCTCACAAATAATTATATAGAATATTATACACTCAGGATGGTCAGTGGAATGTCATGGAACATTCTCAAATATATATATACTTTATTTATTTTACAACGATTGCGAAACAAGTTAAAATTTAATAATAATAAAATTTTATTATAATATAAATTTATAAATAATAATTTTAATTTTAACTATTTTAACAACTTATATTAATCACACTCGTTGTCGCGGATGAATACGTATATATGTGGTCATTCGTTTGGGAGGAAACCGGAGTACCCGGAGAAAACCCACCTATCCGATTTAGGGACCACCGTACCATCTCACATACTTCCCGGTACGAGGATCGAACCCGGGTTGCATTGGTGAGAAGCGAACGCGCTAACCACTCAAATATCTAAGAGGTGTACATGTACCAATTACTCTAATATGTGCGGAGAAAAATGTTTAATAGAATAAATGGTTTCTTTTATCGAAGGCTATTGCAACACTGAAATAACGCTTATGTGGTCAGAGCTGCTCTACACATTTTTGGAATGTTTGGTCGTTTCCAGAACTGTTTCTTTATACATTACGTTCTTGCGTTTCTTAAATATGTACCCACACGATATACTATGATGGCTATCAACACAATATACAATAGTTATGGTAGTTGTGATAGCGCAGTAAATGCACGTTCGCTTCAGGTGCGAAAGGTCCGGAGTTCGAGCCCCGCTGGAGCCGTTACGATTGTGTCTTTAGGCAAGGCATTTAAATTCAACGTTGCATCTTCTCTCTCCCTCGTGGCGATGGATTATCAGGAATGAGGTCTCGAGAGTGATTAATATAAGTTGAAAGAACTTGTTTCGCAATCGAGCTAAAATAAATTTATATAATAGCACAGATAACTTCAGTTCACTTCCGTTACATGACTGAGATGCAAATACAAGTTGGTAGATTTAGAACTCGACACTATCCTAGCATATATGTTATGTTATATTTCGGGTTTTACGCCTGCATCAGCACCATTTTGGGCTATATCGCCGGCGGGCAGCTTACCTAACAACACCTTTCCTGGGCAGGCTCCAGCGGTTAACCAGTACTTGGGTGCACCAACCTCCTTAAGAAACTGCCAACTTTTTCATATAAATGAGACACGGCCTGAGCGGGGCTCGAACCCCAGTTATGATAGGTTACAGTGGTATACAAGTCAGCGACCTTAACCACTCGACAACGGAGGCGGACTACACTATCCTAGCAGAATATTGAATGGGACAGCCATTTACGGCCTATGAGAAACCCATTGTTATAAGCACCAGTACCTCACATATGATATTATTAATATCCCACTGGAATAAGAATTAACCCATGGTAAGGCTCGAACCATAGAAACCCCGGGTCTTTGCGCACGTACACATAGAGTTTGTATATTATTATTTTTTTAAATATTTTTTATATTTTTTATGTTATTATGTTCTATTCATTATTGCGACATAATGATATATTTTTACCATCCTTTTCCAGGAAAAGTATTCGATGGTTGTATCGAAAATGAAGACTGCAGTACAGTTATCAACAGCAGTTTGTGTTTCCAAGAAGTATGCGTTTGTGAGGGAAATAGAAAGTCTAACCACCGTGGTACATTATGTGTTCAGAAAGTTGTGGGAGATGAATGCCATTTTGACGTAGACTGTGATTTGATCGAAAATAGTTTGTGCGCAAATGATATATGCGCATGTCAGTTGGGCTACCATGATCACGCTACCAACACATCCTGTCATAGACGACGAATATTTGACCAATGTGATCTAGATGAAGATTGTTCATTTGCCGTGAACTCGAGTTTGTGCCAAGATGAAGTTTGCGAATGTGAAGTAGGAATGATAGTGGCAGAAAATAATACTGCGTGTCGTTTTAGGATATTGGGCGACACATGCAGTACTAGCATTGACTGCTCGGCTTCAATACAATATTCGGAATGCACAAATAACACATGCACATGCGTACTGGGGTACAATGCGGCTGGGAATGATTCACACTGTTTGTTAAGGAAGATAGGCGATGCCACGTGTTTCACAAACGTTGACTGTGATGCTGCCGTGATAGACAGCGAATGCACGGATAATACGTGCCTCTGTTTACCAGGATATATTGACCGATACAATGGTTCTATCTGTTCACGACGTGAGTATTTTTGTATGTTATTTTATTGATTATGATTATATAGCACATTTTGCATATGGATTGGTTTAACTCTTTCAGCGCCGAATAAATTCAGAGCATGTGCAAACAACATAGATCCAGATCAGACGCGGCGTTACAGGATCTATGTTGTTTGCTATTCGGACAGGTGCTTCAACTCCACTGTCTGAAGAGCAATCAGCATATAGCCTGATCAGACGGCATGTTCTGTTCTGTCTGATCGGGTTATCTACTTTTTTTTTAAAAGTCGCTTTTATGCGACATTGGCGGTGAAAGAGTTAAACAATAGTATTGCAAAACATAAATCACATATATATAACATACAACGACATACATAATGCAATGTATCAAGGAATCTAAAAGTAGCTTTGATAAAAACATTTTCCTTAAAAATATATATGGGGTAGTTGTATGTTTGAGAATGTGTATGTATGTATGTTCCATTAATGTCAAACCCCTTGCGGGGACCTATACATGTTTTCCTGGGCATGCTTAGCCGACCATAGTGGTTAACCAGTACTAAGCAATGTGTGTGAGGTGCCTTGCTCAATCACACTACATACGTGGCCTGACTGAGTATCGAACCCGTGTTGCGATTGTGTAACCGATTCTGAAAGTTGTGACATTTGTGTGGCTCGCCTTGTCATGTACAATATATGTTCTATAACTTATAAGCGACACTTTGTTAGCATTTTCCATTGAGTTAGTGAATACACTACCATTGCGCATGCGCGAAATATCAGATTGGCCGCTTGATTATTATTTTTTAAACTTTATTTCTTTTACAACGATTGCTATGCAAGTTGTAACAACATATATTAATCACTCTCGTTGGCGCGGATGAAAGCGACATATGGTCATTCGGATGGCAGGAAACCGGAGTACCCGGAGAAAACCCACCTGTCCGATATGGCGACCATCGTATCATCTCATATACTTCCCGGTCAGAGGATCGAACCCGGGTTGCATTGGTGAGAAGCGAGCGCGCTAACCACTGCGCTTGATGACTTTGTTTACTCTCATTAATTAATACTTAGCGTTTAATATGGTTACTTGTTTGTATCATTGCTCTACTTATAGCAAATATTGTGCTGCTAAATATAATCAACAAAATATACACCATATCCGTTTTATTGTAGCATTACATACTCGGCAACGTCACATTATTGTACAAGTAAATTTACGTTAGTTAGATTCTCATCAACGTCATTATATATTGCAATTAGTGTTACGTCAGTTAGATACTCATTAACGTCATTTTATATTGTAATTAGTGTTACGTCAGTTAGATACTCAGCAACGTCACTGTATCCTACACGTAGCGTTACGTCAGTTAGATACTCATCAACGTCATTTTATATTGCAATTAGTATTACGTCAGTCAGCTACTCGGCACGTAACCTATCGTGCAAGTAGTGCTACGTCAGTTAGATTCTCATCAACGTCATGTTATCTTGCAAATACTATTACGTCAGTTAGATACTCAGCAACGTCACTGTATCCTACAAGTAGCGTTACGTCAGTTAGATACTCATAAACGTAATTTTATCTTGCAAATAATATTACGTCAGTTAGATACTCAGCAACGTCACAGTATCCTACAAGTAGCGTTACGTCAGTTAGATACTCATATACATAATTTTATATTGCAATTAATGCTACGTCAGTCAGCTACTCGGCACGTAACTTATCGTGCAAGTAGTGCTACGTCAGTTAGATTCTTATCAACGTCATTTTATCTTGCAAATAATATTACGTCAGTTAGATACTCAGTAACGTCACTATATCCCACAAGTAGCGTTACGTCAGTTAGATACCCAGCAACGTCATTTTATCTTGCAAATAATATTACGTCAGTTAGATACTCAGCAACGTCACTGTATCCTACAAGTAGCGTTACGTCAGTTAGATACTCATCAACGTCATTTTATCTTGCAATTAGCGTTACATCCGTTAGATACTCATCAACGTCAATTTATATTGCAATTAATGTTACGTCAGTCAGCTACTCGGCTACGTAACGTTATTTTTATTTAAAGTAATGGTACGTCAGTTAGATTCTCAGCAACGTCATTGTTGAAGTCAGTCAGCATCTTTATTCTTGCTATAATATTCCAGGAAACGTCTCGTCACCATGTGACGATAACATGGATTGCAAACATGCTATGCCATATAGCTTATGTAGCAATGGGACTTGTGCGTGCAGATCCGGTTTCAAACCAATAAACAATGACACAGACTGTGAACTACGAACACTGAATGACACCTGTCATGTGGATAACGACTGTAGTGACGCAGTTACAAACAGCAACTGTTCGTATGGACACTGTTCGTGTAATTCTGGCTACATGTCGTTCGTAGTTCATTCTAACCTTTCACAGAAAGACAGTAATCCGTTCCTAAATGCAATAACGTATCAGCAGAATAGTACGAACCCGGGTGGGAATGATACGTATTCGTTGAGGAATCATACAGGCGTGTTTGTGAACAGATCTGAAGCGTATAGGGGCGAGATGGATTCAGTCTTCTATGATACAAACACGTCAGCAGAAATTGTCACTGCCTTAAACGAGACTGATAAGGAATCGTTCATAGCACTCACTGCCTCGACTGGGGATGAGAGTATTGCCATTAGTAAGGGGGGCAAAGGACTGGCTCTAAGTGTGCAATGTGTGATACGTGAAATTGAAGATGCCTGCATTGTTCATACTGACTGCTCAGATGCTGTGGCTGACAGTATATGTACAGCTGGTCAATGCACTTGCCGACAAGGCTTTAAAAATGGGGAAAACAAAACGATTTGCAACGCAAATAGAATAAACGATGTTTGCGGTGAAAACGGCGATTGTAACATGGCAGTAAACAACAGTGCTTGTACGAATTCAAAGTGTAAATGTATTACTGGGTTCCAGGTGAATAATGAGAAAACCGAATGTAATCGCCGGAAAATATTTGATAAGACATGCCATACGTCTATCGATTGTTTTATGGCAGTACCTTACAGCAGCTGCATTAAGAGACAATGCATGTGCAACTCTGGATACTATCCTACACACGGTAATGCGACATGTACAAAGTTTAAAATCGGAGACAAGAATTGCGTCACTATTTTGGACTGTAAGGAAGCGGTTGGTAGAAGCAGCTGTAGAAAAGGTGAATGCACGTGTATCAACGGATACATGGCGGACAAGAACAACACAGCTTGCAAGAAGAGTATGTATTTTATCAGTTTGTAGCATATACCGTTTCCGGCATTTTAAAATAGATCTACCACGCCCACATCACAAAAAATGGAAATTAGCATATGCGGAAATGAGTAATATAAATATTGACCAATTTATTGGATTGATTGGATGATTAATAATTGATATAAATTGGGATAATAAACATACAAGGTTCGTTAGTTCAACCTGTATTAGTGGTCACCTCTATTAAGCAGCCGCTATGTATTAAGCAGCCAGTTACCAGATCCCCAATATGTTGCTTTATTATATATTTGACCTCTATTAAGCATCCACCTGTGCTAAGCAGCAACTTTCTGTGATTCACTCGGTTGGCTGCTTAAGACAAGTTTGACTGTATTCGATTATTTTATTGAACTCGAATATTCCTTTACATTACTTGTTGGATATTAATAATAACCTCACTGTTACTTTAGGAATTATCGGTGATCCTTGTAACCAGGCTGTTGACTGCTCGGCAGCTGTGTTTAGAAGTTTCTGTAACAACGGATCATGTGACTGTAACGACGGGTATGACGCTAACCCGAAGACGCGATATGCAACGTGTGTAAAAAGTAAGTATTACGAAATGCCGAGCATACGATACGTAAATATGCACAGGATACCGTAAGCAACTTGTATAAAAAGGTGAATAGTACGATATAGTCAGGATACAATAAGCAATGTATGCTAGCTAACATTAAGTATATTTCAGGATACGATAAGCAATTCGTTTAAAGTTAATAGTATATGTACACATTTCCAGGTTGATGTACATATTTCCAGGTTGATGTACATATTGCCCGGTTGATGTACATATTGCCAGGTTGATGTACATATTTCCAGGTTGATGTACATATTGCCAGGTTGATGTACATATTGCCAGGTTGATGTACATATTGCCAGGTTGATGTACATATTACCAGGTCGATGTACATATTGCCAGGTTGATGTACATATTGCCAGGTTGATGTACATATTGCAAGGGTGATGTACACATTTCCAGGTGGATGTGCATATTTTAGTAAAATCATATTTTATTGCTAATAGATATTAAATAAGTCATGCACAAAAAGATACACAACACAGTATGAACATGCAAATGTGTTTTACGTTTATTTATCGTCGCCACCGGTTGCCTATTTGAGCGACGCTTCCTGAAGAGATTAGTAATTTTTGAGTTTTGGAGGATAGTGCAATGATACAGAAATAGACCAATTCCAGAGTCTCCTCTGGTTCGTTTACGTGTACGGTGTAAAGAACCGACACGAGCCCTCGGTTTAAAGTCCCACCTGAAAGACTGTTAATTTTATTACGTTCAGACGGGGGATCGAACCTGCGATCCCTGGGTTACCAGTCCAACGTGTTAACCACTGGACTTCAGATCAGTCTGCAAATGGACTGGGTTACACATATTTGAAACATTTGACAACGGCCCTCACCAGACACAAGTTTCGCAAGCAGTTTGTCTACATTTAATGTCATACACTAGTGTATGGGATTTATTTTTCAATAGAATAAAAAAATCACTCTAATGACAACACTAATACTTTCATATTTAAAGCGCCTGGCATCACTAATACGTTCATATTTAATGCGCCTGACAGCACTAATACTTTCATATTTAATGCGCCTAACAGCACTAATACGTTCATATTTAAAGAGCCTGACAGCACTAATACTTTCATATTTAAAGCGCCTGACATCACTAATACTTTCATATTTAAAGCGCCTGACATCACAAATACTTCCATATTTAAAGCGCCTGACAGCACAAATACTTTCATATTTAAAGCGCCTGACAGCACTAATACTTTCATATTTAAAGCGCCTGACAGCACAAATACTTTCATATTTAAAGCGCCTGACAGCACTAATACGTTCATATCCAAAGCGCCTGACATCACAAATACTTCCATATTTAAAGCGCCTGACAGCACAAATACTTTCATATTTAAAGCGCCTGACAGCACTAATACTTTCATATTTAAAGCGCCTGACAGCACAAATACTTTCATATTTAAAGCGCCTGACAGCACTAATACTTTCATATGTAAAGCGGCTGGCATCACTAATACTTTCATATTTAAAGCGCCTGGCATCACTAATACTTTCATATTTAAAGCGCCTGACATCACTAATACTTTCCTATTTAAAGCACCCAAACGTCTGCTGGATACCTGCAGTTTTGATGAACAGTGCCAACGCATGGATAACCTGAGCAGTTGTGGACATTTGCACGGGTTTGCGAGCAGAATTACCAGCTGCGTATGCCAACTAGGTTTCTTTGCCAGGTTCGATCAAGTTAACCATGGTCAGTGTTATGGTAAGTAGGTGTATGACGTAGTTCTGCATATTATTATTATTATTATTGTTAACAGGTATACAATCAACATCAATTATAATATTTTTGGTTCGGGATTTAGTCGCACCAACAGATTAGGTCATATGGCGACTTTCCCGCTATTATTGATTATTAAGACCTCGGGTGACACTTAGTATTTCAGACGTGCGGGCACCCGGGTAGAACCAGTCTGATAGCTTCCTCGCATATATTAATTTGATACTGCAAGTGGGATTCGAACTTACAGCGGTGAGGGGCAAGCGATTTGAAGTCAACGACCTTAACTACTAGGCCATTGATGCCACATTTATACTATTTTGACAATGTAAGTATTTGCAGAACGTGTTATCTGTACCTGAACTATTTATATAAGTATACGCTACGGTGACATCATCTAGCAATCAAAAATACCACAGCGCAATTACCCCAGTGCATCAACATTTAAGTAAAGCGATCTTCAATACATTAAGTCCATGCCTTGATTTTAGTATGGTAACAATTCTGATAAATATGGTATGATCGCCACATTATACAAATATAGTTGTTGAGAATATTAATTATAGAATATACGCGGTGCTCGATCCCGCACAGCTACGGCGACCAGTAATAACACAGCATTATACCACCGTTATTAATAATACACGAATTAGCCTATTTGTTGCCGTTATTTGACTACGACACTAATGTCTAACACCCATGTTGATACACTGTGTTTGCCAAAGGGGGTAACAGAACAGCCGGCAATGTCGCTCATTCCTGTATATGTTTTTACGTTTATTTATCGTCGCTACCGGTTGCCCATATGAGCGACGCCTCCTGAAGAGATTAGTCATTTTAGATTTTTGGAGGATAGTGTAATGATACAGAGAGAGAGAGAGAGAGAGAGAGAGAGAGAGAGAGAGACCCATTCCAGAGTCTCCTCTGGTTCTTTTATGTGCACGATGTAAATCACTGACACGAGACTTCGGTTTAACGTCCCATCTGAAAGACTGTTAATTTTATTAGGGTCAGACGGGGTCGCTCATTAATGACACAAGCATGATTATATATACGTTCAGAATTTGAAATAATTATGTTGTTGCTTGTTCAACGGTAATATCTGTTAAATTATAGCACCGCTGCAGATAGGAGACTACTGTGAGGATCGTGCCTGGTGCCAGCTCGGTGATAACGTGCACTGTGTGAACAAAGAGTGCATATGTAGATCTGCATATCTACCCAATGCAACGTATAACGGATGCGTCCATTGTGAGTGCTACCATACAGTTGCATTTACTGAATAACTTTAATGTTATGCCAAATACTACATTATTTAATTCGCATAGTTTAAAGCGCATTGCTGTCGTAGACAAATATGTAAGTTCTAAGCAAAGTAACATCTTTTCACATTATATCATATAAATATCTGACACAGAGACTAAGTTTTGATTTGTTGTGCATCTCACATGCAATATTACCATAGCCAATCGCTGACGTGGAAGTCGTGATAGCGCAGTGGATGCGCGTTCGCTTCAGGTGCGAAAGGTCCGGAGTTCGAGCCCCGCTGGAGCCGTTACGATTGTGCCCTTAGGCAAGGCATTTAAATTCCACGTTGCCTCTTCTCTCTCCCTCGTGGCGATGGATTCCATTAGGAATGAGGTCTCGAGAGTGATTAATATAAGTTGAAATAACTTGTTTCGCAATCGAGCTAAAATAAATTTGTATAAATCGCTGACCACGAACATGTGGTCATCCTGTTGCACAGCCACCATCATTTCTTAATATCTTTTCCGAAATAATTATCTTTTTTTCCAGATTTTAAAGTAAGGCGTTACTCAATATTTTGTTGCCTAATATTAGCTTAAATATTTGTAAATGATTCGTAGAGGTAATCATAGAAGCAGAATGTTTCTCCGCAAGCCTACATGTATGTACATGCTATGAATACCTGCTGATATATATTCAAGGAAATAAATAATGTTTAGACTACATGGACTAAATAATGTATCTTATAAACAAACGTCGTATGCGACATTTGTTGACAAATATATATTTTTAAGACAATAATCCTTTTATGTTTTGGAATGTTTCAGTCAGAGCCCAGTTCCAGGGTCTCGTGTGGTTCTCATACTGGTTTAAAGCATCGAAACGAAACTAGATAGTAATATCCGTATATGCAAACAACATAGATCCAGATCAGCCGCGGTGTAACGCCGCGACTGATAGTGGTCTATGTTGCTTGCTATTCTGACAGGTGCTTCAGCTCCACTGCAAGAGCAATCAGCATATATTCTGAGCAGACGGCACGTTCTGTTCTGTCTGATCTGGTTCTCTGCTATCTACAAAGTCGTCCTTCGGCCTTCGTGATATATTTCTACGCATAAGAACTTCAAACTCGGGTTATTCTGCGATATACCACGGTTGATACTTATTATTTCGATTCTATCACGACTTACTTCTAATAATTTTAAAGGAGTATTTTCTTCAAACGCCGCTGCATTTGGCTTTCGAAATTTCCTCCCGCGTAAGGGGTGATGCGTTATTTTATATGGAAAATATCAATCTAGTGCATAAATGAACACAAGTTGTAACTGATCAATAATTTTATTTATTTTGTCAAATAAAACTGTACAGAATAGTAACTGAAACGTTACTTAACAGAAAAACAAGACGGACAAGAAATTATCTGATTCTAAAAATAGCTCACTTCCGTGAATTCCCACGGTATTTTTTACAAACATCACGTGACTTTCATTCATAAAACCTTACACGCATTGTATAAATGGAATAGCCAAAACACGGTGCGCGCGCAGCATAGTTCAAGGTAAGTAGATTGCAGAATAACCCGAGATAGATTTTACTCTACAAGTATGTATGTTATTAGCTGGGTCGTGTTAGAATAACAAATAATCTACGACGTTCAAAATTCAATGCTTTAGCTTTCAAATTCCATTTAACTTAACACATTTAACTATATTAGGTGTATCCCAATAATATTTCTTGATGTAAAGTGTTCTCAAATCATTAAAACTATTTCAATAATATATTGTTATTCATCTTCTAGCTTATTAGTTATTACATATATTGCATTTAATATATATTGATAATAATATTGCACCAATGGCATAAGGCGGTTCGTGCATTGGGATGTTCTTTGGGGCAAATGTCCTACAATCGTATATACTATAGTAGTGCAATATGTTATAGACGAATGATGTATATATACATAGCATAGTCTCTTGTAACTCTGATTTGAGTGACAATGTACTTTTTAATATGTAAACTATATTCTATGTTTGTTATATGCTGTACATTGATGAGACTGAAATAAAGAATAAAATATATGCATTTGCAAATCAGAGGACAGAAACTATAAAAGTATTAGTTTAAACATTATATGATAGTATACTTCAAATAATACAACATATACAAATATGCATTTTAGACAAAACTTAGATACATGAATGAAAAAAGATTAGAGCCGAAAGCTATAACTTATAGACTAAGATGTCTTCTCCTATGGCAAGGTACTTAGTGCAGTTACGATATGACAGTGTTTTCAAATTTTCTAAAACTATTAATTTCAATCTGAAATCATGATTAGTAACCGTTTATTCATGAACTGTAAATTCGTTTACTTATAAAAGTGTTGTTGAGAGCTATGTATTGTTTGGCAATATTAAACTACTTCGTTAGTAATCGGATTTCCGAAGTAAAATATGAGCTTTAGATTATGGTACACTTACTTACTGACTTGATTCAAATATTAACGGTAAAAACCTAACGTATGTCCTGGTCGTAGTTCACGGAAACTTACGAAGGCTTTGGCGGAGATTAATGAGTCTCAGTTTAATGTTGCCAAGTAATAGCACGGGCATAACGACTTTTGTTTGTGTTTAATTATGAATCAATTGCATGTTATTATTACAATGTTCTTTGCAGATCCAAACGCCATTGGAGATTTATGTCGGCTTGATAACCATTGCTTAAAGATGAACCATTCCGAGTGTTTTGTCAGCAACCAAAACAACACGTGTCAGTGTCAATATAAATATAAGTCGAGTGAGGACAGGAAGGAATGTTTGCCTAGTAAGATATACTAATTCATTTAATATAAGTCGAGTGAGGACAGGAAGGAATGTTTGCCTAGTAAGATATACTAATTCATTTAATATAAGTCGAGTGAGGACAGGAAGGAATGTTTGCCTAGTAAGATATACTAATTCATTTAATATAAGTCGAGTGAGGACAGGAAGGAATGTTTGCCTAGTAAGATATACTAATTCATTTAATATAAGTCGAGTGAGGACAGGAAGGAATGTTTGCCTAGTAAGATATACTAATTCATTTAATATCACAGATCCATATCCTAAGATCCTGTGAACTACCCGGACAGTTGTCTTCTGTTCTGAATATCTAATCTTAATTTAGATGTTATATTGTATACCTGCATAGAAGGTGTGCATAGCGGCACTATAGCAAGGGTGCGAGCAAGTGGTAAATTCACAAACTGGATCAGCACTTTGTCAGATGTGCGGCAAGGGGACAGCACATCCCCAACTGTATGTTCTGTGTTTATCAATGATCTAGTTAATGAAATAAACGAGTTGGATGTTGGAGTAACTGTTGAAATGTTGGAGCAAGACAGCTGTCTATTATGTGTGTGTTTTCGTTTATTTATCGTCGCTATCGGTTGCCCATATGAGCGACGCCTCCTGAAGAGATTAGTCATTTTAGATTTTTGGACGATAGTGCAATGATATAGACAGATACCCATTCCAGAGTCTCTTTTACGTGCACGTTATACAACACCGACATGAGATCTCGGTTTAAAGTCCCATCTGCAAGACTGTTAATTTTATTATAATCAGACGGAGGATCGAACGTGCTGTCTATTCGCCTCTTAAACGAGGAATAACATACAAGGCATGCATGATAAATTACACGAGTGGTGCATAAAATGGCGAGTGGTGCAAGACGTGGCGTGTTCTTAACAATACCGATCAATCTAATGCATTTCTCTTTAAGATTCCAAAACAAAATAGAAGCAATTTCCAATTCAAAGTTGGAGGAAACGGTATACACTATGTAGAATAATATCAATACATGTACTTCAATGTTTTTGTTCACGAGAACATGGACTTTGCAGTCACTGCTAAAGTGCTAGCAACAGAGGCTGGTCGGGGTTTGGGGGGGGGAGCTATCTCTAAAGTTCATAAACTGAAATAGTGTGGATTGAATACATTTGAAATACGTTATAAATCATGTTTTATGCGCCAACTTAAGACTATGTTTCTTCGGTTTGTGGATCTAAGCTTCAAACCTCCGTCGAAGAATGTACAAAAACAGAGCATTCCATTATTTGCTTGGCATGCGTTAGGCTTGAAAAAATACAGTTGATAGAGAATATACAAATATAGCATCAAATATACACAATAAACGTCATCTTCTTCCTGCAAGGCCATGCAATTATGCCGACGACTCATTCAGTTATTGTTATCGACCACTGTACATTCATGGGCGTTTTCACAAAACAAAAATACACGTAGAGTAAATATTTGTTACAAGCATTCACCCATAGGGACCATAGTGTGAATAACGTCTACATGCACTCGCGAACATAGTTTAATGTATTATAGACAACATTTTATTTCATGCTGTACAATTAAATCTTAACCAGGTTACATTTGTTGATTTTAGTTTGTTCACATTGACACAATGTTGCTTCTTGCAGGGCCATTTGCTTTCACTCCACCAATTCCGGCCATAGAGATAGGCCTACAGTGTGACGTACGCTCAGGAAAACCTTGCAACCGGAAGGTCGAAGGCCGTAAATATTGGCGGTGCGGAAAGGAAGAAGGACGTCAGCATACACGATGTCTTTGTGTGCATGGATATGCCAGCAAATATAGCGCAGACAAATTTAAATGTGAAGGTATATAATGTACTCAATACTTCAACACATACCTTACCAGACTTGTCAGTAGTCCAGTGGGTAACACTGTGAATCCAGTGATCGCATGTGCGATCCCCCATCTGACCCTAATAATGTTTTACACAATGCACGTAAATGGCGAGTGGTACAAGAAGTGGCGTGTTGCTGAAGGTTGCATACGTGTCGTGATCGAGTATCGAAACCCGAACTTCTCGATTTCAAATCCGACAATTTTGTAACCACTGGACAATAGTTTAGTTTATACACATTTATGTTAGCTCGATTGCGAAACAAGTTCTTACAACTTATCCTAATCACTCTCGAGACCTCATTCCTGATGGAAGCCATCGCCACTAGGGAGAGAGAAGAGGCAACGTGGAATTTAAATGTCTTGCCCAGTGGCACAATGGTAATGGCTCCGGCGGGACTCGAACTCCGGACCGTTCGCACCTGAAGCGAACGCGCTACAACTAGCACTATCACGACTTCGGATATGGATTTGGACAATAGTTGCCACACCATATAATTATACGCTCTCATTGTGCATACTATTGTATCTCACCTAAACAAGTTTGCAAAAATCTTGCATTATATTTCAGAAATCCAGACATATTACTTTAACATAATACTAACCCATGAGCTGGGATGCGACAAGGGCGAGGACACGCCTCTGTGCTATTTATATCAACCAATCAGTGTGCGGAAGCAATATAATAACCAGAAAACAAGATATTTCTTGTACATCAGAGATAGGATTATACTGCAAGGGGTATACACTACTTGTTAATTAAAGCGACATAACATTCGGTGAAAAAAAAGCAAATTTCTACAGACTGTAATTTCCTACTTTATGGTACAATTATTTTCCAAATAGTTGCCACAAAAGTATTTAAATTACTAAATGAACGTGTTCTACGACGTTCGTTGACATAGCAAAATAATGTAAATATGGTCAACATACATACGTAGTACAACACGTGTATCCTGAATAATAATGATATGAGACACACATTTACTATTATATCTCATGTTTACGCATATGCATATTTAATTTTACACTAATTCGATTTACATATTTACCACTAAACGACAGTATCACGCTCTTAGTATAGACTCCAATAATAAATATACTTCAATTCATGAGCGTGGCTGACCGTTATTTTAGATCGTAGACCGCATACCTTACGGTTTATTGATTGAAAGTTAGTGTCCGAATTATTTCGGAGGAATTGGTCATAGCAATGCTATTTATACGTAAAAATGCATTTTTGTGGCTTTTTGCTTTTTACAAATTAAATGTAATGTCGCTTTAAAATTCATACTTCTGTCAATGTCGCTTTAAAATTCATACTTCTGTTGAAAATGATTATCATAATTGCTATCATTGAATTGTTCACGTTACAAAAGCTTGTGTTGTCTGTGTTTCAGTAAGGTAATTCAATCTTTTAAACATTTGTAATGTACTTAATTTAATATTATATTGACACGGATAGTCTTCTCTCGTTATGCGCTCTCAGTAGTTGCTCAGTAGCAACTGATAATAATGGATACTGCTGAAACCACTTCTAGAAAGATTCATTAAGATTGATGACAGAAGAAGGGCCACTAGCACACAGTAAAAGTTCGTCTTTCTTAAAGATATACTCCGCATCAAACGGATTGGCCCACTGTCTAAAAAATGTTACTGTCATACATTTGTATTCATTACACAGATTTCGATGTTCTGCTCATAATTTACTCATAGAAGAAGGTCGTCATAGAAATATTGATAGAAACCAGAGAATTTGTACGAAATGCAATATGAATTGTATTGAAACTGAATATCACTTTTTATTAGTATGTCCATTCTATAGAGAAGTAAGAAACAACTGTTTACCATATTATTATTGTCATTGGCCTAACTTGAATAAGTTTAAGTCATTGTTACAATGTTCACAAAGTAGTATTATTAAAACAATATCAAAATATATTTACCAAGCATCTGTTATTAGACGGTAGTTGTCAATGAACACATTTACGTATGTATATTCATTATATATTTTCAAACTACGATACCCATTAATTTTAATTTTGTTTTCATGCTTTTCTCGTGTATTATATTGTAATTGTATATTATGTACTGTCCGTCGTACATGTTGTATAGGCGACGAACAATTGTGTTTAATGCCAATAAACTCTGAAACTGAAACATTCATTACACACTCAGTAATCAGTAATTACATGTTTCGCTGTAAAGATATCAACTCATTTGGGCCGTTTTAACATTTTTTAATGTACTTGTGTTAAAAACTATATAATCTTATTTCGACTAGTTAATCGTTTATTCATTAGACTATTTATAGCTCCCATTATCCATAGCAAATCATAACAGCAATGCAATTAAGGTGCTTACAACAACCTTAGCATGTTTCATTTATGGTGCTGGCATAAAAAAAAACGGGACACTCGCATACAATGACATTTTAAAAAACCCCACCGGAATATGTCTTTAAGGATATTAAATAAATTATCTTGTACATGAAAAGGAATATTGAGTTCACAGGGGTAGTTGTGACTGAGCATAGTACACGTGTAGCATCGTTAAACGTCTTAACAAATCCGCTATACGTCTAAAGATCGCTAAACGTTAGCGGAGTGTTGGCGTTTAACTGTGCTACATACTTGCCGCACATAGCCTAGTTTATAATGCATATTTCAGTTTGCTCATATGTTTAACGACACGTCACCACACATCCGGGATAGATATATCACAAGCGAGGTTCTGAACATCACCGGAACTGCTACGGGCATGAAGGTCGGTGTTCTTGTATATTTGTTGGCGGACTATTACAATATTATCGACGAGGCCGAGTTGGAAGCAGAGATGATTAAAAGCCTTATAAGGTGGGTTGTTGAAATAACACAGTTCAGATATAAACTCCTTTCAGAGCACACACTGAAACAGATTTCCCCGAAATAGAAAGATATAGAACAGAGAACAGAACAGACCATAAGTTTATTCATGACGTATAAATACGTCATGATATATACATACACTTATATACAAATAAACAAGTGCTCAATAAATCTGTCGTATTGCTACTGTATTCTAATTAACTATTTAGAGGATGAACATTCTAGTTGGTGTTGTATTATGCAATTAACAAGATAAAGCATTCAGTATGGAGTTACTATGGTTAAAGCATTCTTAAGACAGACAGACAGACAGACAGACAGACAGACAGACAGACAGACAGACAGACAGACAGACAGACAGACAGACAGACAGACAGACAGACAGACAGACAGACAGACAGACAGACAGACAGACAGACAGACAGACAGACAGACAGACAGACAGACACGACAGACAGACAGACAGACAGACAGACAGACAGACAGACAGACAGACAGACAGACAGACAGCAACAGACAGACAGACAGACAGACAGACAGACAGACAGACAGACAGACAGACAGACAGACAGACAGACAGACGACAGACAGACAGACAGACAGACAGACGACAGACAGACAGACAGACAGACAGACAGACAGACGACAGAAGACAGACAGACAGACAGACAGACAGACGACAGACAGACAGACAGACAGACAGACAGACAGACAGACAGACAGACAGACAGACAGACAGACACGACAGACAGACAGACAGACAGCAGACAGACAGACAGACAGACAGACAGACAGACAGACAGACCGACAGACAGACAGACAGACAGACAGACAGACAGACAGACAGACAGACAGACAGACACGACAGACAGACAGACAGACAGACAGACATACAGACAGACAGAACAGACAGACAGACAGACAGACAGACAGACACAGACAGACAGACAGACAGACAGACAGACAGACAGACAGACAGACAGACAGACAGACAGACAGACAGACAGACAGACGACGGACAGACAGACAGACAGACAGAACAGACAGACAGACAGACAGACAGACAGACAAACAACAGCAGACAGACAGACAGACAGACAGACAGACAGACAGACAGACAGACAGACAGACAGACAACAGACAGACGAACACCGACAGACAGACAGACAGACAGACAGACAGACAGACAGACAGACAGACAGACAGACAGACAGACAGACAGACAGACAGACAGACAGACAGACAGACAGACAGACAGACAGACAGACAGACAGACAGACAGACAGACAGACAGACAGACAGACAGACAGACAGACAGACAGACAGACAGACAGACAGACAGACAGACAGACAGACAGACAGACAGACAGACAGACAGACAGACAGACAGACAGACAGACAGACAGACAGACAGACAGACAGACAGACAGACAGACAGACAGACAGACAGACAGACAGACAGACAGACAGACAGACAGACAGACAGACAGACAGACAGACAGACAGACAGACAGACAGACAGACAGACAGACAGACAGACAGACAGACAGACAGACAGACAGACAGACAGACAGTTTATTCAAAACCATTAGGCTCTAAAGCCCATGAGGTCAAAACATATGCATGATAGAGATAGCGAACAGTTAAACTACAGTTTGTAGTGACAATCTACACAACACACGTAATAAAAAAGTAAACGACCCAAGTTTAATAACACATTCCATTATCATTCTATTATCAAACATGCTTGATACATGCTAGATATATTCATCATTTTAAAGAATGTGTTTGTACAAATTAACATTAGCTCGATTGCGAAACAGGTTGTTACAATTTACAACGTTACACTAGTCACTGTCGAGACCTCATTCCTGATGGAATCACGCGATTGCGCATGTCCGTATCGTCGTGTGCGCATGACCGTAACTTCGTGTGCGCATGTCCGTAGCTTCGTGTGCGCATGTCCGTAGCTTCGTGTGCGCATGTCCGTAGCTTCGTGTGCGCATGTCCGTAGCTTCGTGTGCGCATGTCCGTAACTTCGTGTGCGCATGTCCGTAACTTCGTGTGCGCACGTCAGCTTCGTGTCACTAGTAAGGATATTCACACGAATATAGATACACACAGGGAAATCGAAGAAAATGCAATAATGATGTAAATATTTAGTGAATAAGAATATATCTACCAAAAGATGATAATAGCAACAAGAGAAATATATACCATTAGTTTGTAAGGTAACAACTATTCAATGCAAAATTCCCATAGGTCAACTGACACTATCATTTACTATTTTCGCTTCCGAGATAATATTGACCGGTCAATATGTTCGGTAATATTACCTGCCTGGAATGTCGTACTTTCACTCTCAATGTGCTGCATTTTAGAAACACACCGTTTACTGACTGCAAATAATTATTCAAATCACAATGGCATAATGTGTAGTAGCATTAATTGCTCCTTGTAGGTAAAATTTCAAATTAAAAAAAAATGATTCCATATTTTTATGTATGAATTGTTCTCGTTCTGTATTATGCATACTGTTCTTAAGATCCCACGGTGAAATAGGAAGCAGTCAACTGAAGATGTCCTGGTCATTTGATAACGCCATAGAATATAAAGGTACATTTACACTAAAGCAACCAGCATGTATAGGGACACTTATGATGCTGTCCGATTAGTGCCGTGGTTAGCGCGCTCGCTTCTCATCAATGCAACCCTGGTTTGATCCTTGGGCCGGGAAGTAAGTCTACACTTTATTTATTTTACAAAGATTGCGAAGCAAGTTCTAACTTATATTAATCACTCTCGTTGGCGCGGATGAAAGCGTATATGTGGTCATTCGTGTGGGAGGAAACCGGAGTACCCGGAGAAAACTCACCTGTCCGATCTGGCGACCACCGTACCATATAATTATGTTGGTGTTAGCTCATTCATATCGTATAATAAGTTAGTAATACATTTATATCAGATGTCTATACACTCAATGAATTGTTCACATCTGAAAGCACATGTATTAAACGACTGATCATTATTGTATCGTTACTGATAATCAAGATATATGGCCATGTATTATCTACTAAGGGGATTAACTCAATTGTGGATTGATCGACTTTGCAGTATTTTACAGAGTAACTCCGCTTGCCCAATGATGATTTTAGTTGTGTATGCACACGATAGGAATATTGATATTGTATGGTTAGTAGCTTAGGTTTGATCCCCCGTCTGACCTTAATAAAATTAACAGTCTTTCAGATGGGACTTTAAACCGAGGTCTCGTGTCGGTGAATTACACCGTGCACGTAAAAGAACCAGAGGATACTCTGGAATGGGTCTCTGTATGTATCATTGCATTTTCCTTCAAAAGTCTAAAATGACCAATCTCTTCAGGAGGCGTCGCTCATATGGGCAACCGGTAGCGACCTGATACTAACATAATTAACAGTCTTTCGTAAAAGAAACAGATGAGATTCTGTAAATGGGTCTCTGTTATACATTGCACTATCCTCCACACATCTAAAATGACTAATCTCTTCAGTAGGTGTCGCTCATGTGGGCAACCGGTAGCGACGATAAATAAACGTAACACACTTAGGTCGTATAGCGATTCCCCAGCTCTTACGTGGCACAGGAAGACTCGGGTGCCCATCCCGAACGAGTATTCCAGACATGTTTAGTATACATGTATACTAAATTATTTTAGCTCGTTTGCGAAACAAGTTCTTACAACTTATATTAATCACTCTCGAGACCTCATTCCTGATGGAATCCATCGCTACGAGGGAGAGAGAAAAAGCGTGTGGAATTTAAAAACCTTGCCTAAGGGTTCAGACATGGAAAGGGTACCCCAGGTAGAACCATCAACCTTTCCCAAGCCAGTTGGATAGCTACATGAACCTACAGCGGTGAGGGGAAAGTGATTTAAAGCCACCATTCTTAATTACTATATATCACTGTATATACTTATTGAAATGTGTATACAATAGGCAATAATTCTAGTTAATTATTGGTGAATTGTTTTAAATGTAATACATGTGTTACTTTCAATTTAGATTTTGATGAATGTACGGAACAAGGTGGGCGGTTTTCAGATTGTTCACCTATTGCCTGGTGTTTGAACACACGTGTATCGTACATGTGCTCGTGTCGACACGGCTACGAGGACTGGTCACCGGATAGTGATAGAAGACCAGGCAGAATATGCACCAGTAAGTAGTAGACCCAGTCTATGCAAGCTGATACAATACATTGTCTTTACTGATATAACAAAGCACGAAATTTGAGCAGAATTAGCCTCACCATTTTGGATTTCGTGTTCTGTTGTATATGCACACATCAGATTTTCACAATTTTTTGTATACTGGTTTTAAAAAATGGATAAATATAAAATTAAAGTAGTTTGCTAATGCTCTTGTCGCATACATTTAAATTTCCGGCTTCATTAAACTATATACAGAACTTGATACATTTAATTAATTTTCTCGTCATTGATCTATACAAAGAACGTGACACATTTAATTAATGTTCTCGTCATTGAGCTATGCAAAGAACTTGACACATTTAATTAATTTTCTCGACATTAAGCTAAACAAAGAACGTGACACATTTAATTAATTTTCTCGTCATTGAGCTATGCAAAGAACGTGACACATTTCATTAATGTTCTCGTCATTGAGCTATGCAAAGAACTTGACACATTTAATTAATTTTCTCGACATTAAGCTATACAAAGAACGTGACACATTTAATTGATGTTCTCGTCATTAAGCTATACACAGATCACAATTAATTATTTCTAATTAGGAAATGTGTTACTACAAATCTGCAATTATATTTTTCAGCAAACTAATAGTATGCCACGGTGGGTGGGAACAGCATTTAACATGTATCAGCATATCCGTTGTGGTGCTTGTCGAATAGTTCGGGCACCTGTTGATATATTAGCATAGCCGAGTTGTTAATGTCCATTACCTGGATTCAATGGTTTTATTTTGAGATCGAGAAACTGAAAAAAAATCATGCTGGTTTAAGTAAAATGTTTACAGCCCTCGAATTAGTTTGCCATTAGTTTGCCAAACTCTCATAAGCTGACAAAGAATATACGCGTTGTGTAATCTTGTCATAGACTGACATATTACTATTCCATTATCAAATATCGTATCAAATCATTCCCCAGTAGAAACAATGTTAAATTAGCCACGCCAAACCCCGATGTATTGAAATATGTATAACATTTACAGAGTAATTTCACGATTGATACTATGATCAGCACCCGACATTTGACGAAAGCTGTCAAATCTCGCGACTCATGAAAGACAAAATGGCAACGTGTCAAATCTTTTCTGGTGCAACGAATGCGTCATTTTACTGCCGTTCGTTGAAGAATTTGGCCCTTTGGAAGAAGTTATGCATTATTTGACAGAAAGAACAAACAAGCTCTGAATTAGACAACTAATAGGGTGCATCAAAACTCCAACGGGTTGTGACATATCATGTGAGTTGTTTAATTCTAAATATATTGCATATAAAACATATAATTATAAAGCAGACTCATATGGAATGATAAGAGCCTAGCATGACTATTCGGATACATTCGAAATAGTTTGACGACTCTTTTGAATCATACCTATCAGCCATTCTCGCTGAAACGATTCACGCACATTTTGAATGTTATGCTGGAGTTAGACTTTCGCGATTTTGTTCTACGATCACCTGACGATGAGTAGGCGTTTTGTATGCGGCGGAGGAATATTCCGTGTCAGGGGGCCATGCCTTCCAAATGACGGCTGTTTCTTGCTGTTCCGGAAGCTGAAATAGCCAATGATTACCAGAATGGCACCATTGACGTGTGCTTACTAAAGATGTCTATCGTAACCAAACACAACGCACCCATGCTATAATGTAATCAAACATAAGATTACAGACCCAATTAGAAAACTAATTAATATATACGTGTACCGCCCGCCTATCCATGAAACCTCATGTTGTCATTCGTGTGGGAGGACACCGGAGTACCCGGAGAAAACCCACCTGTCCGATCTGGCGACCATCGTACCATCTTACATACTTCCCGGTCCGAGGATCGAACCCAACTAGAAAACTAATTAATATATACGTGTACCGCCTATTCATGAAACCTCATGTACATCCATAAATCCCTGGGTTAGTAAGTTCTTTCTTAAACAAATGTTTAAAGTTTATTTATTTTACAACGATTGCGAAGCAAGTTTTAACAACTTATATTAATCACTCTCGTTAACGCAGGATGAGAGCGTAAATGTGGTCATTCGTGTGGGAGGAAACCGGAGTACCCGGAGAAAACCCACTTGTCCTATTTGGCAACCATTGTACCATCTTACATATTTCCCGGTCCGAGGATCGAACCCGGGTTGCACTGGTGAGAAGCGAGCACGCTAACCATTGCTATTTCTGGATATTGTATGGGATCGCTCGCCCACATGGTTCGCCGGAGGCGAGGGTAAATAAGCTCATATTCATCATGTATGGGATTCTCTATATTCTCAAACTATTTAATAGTGGAAGTCGTGATAGCGCTGTGGTAGCGCGTTCGCTTCAGGCGCGAAAGGCCCGGAGTTCGAGCCTCACTGGAGCCGTTACGATTGTGCCCTTAGGCAAGGCATTTAAATCCCACATGGCCTCTTCTCTCTCCTTCATGGCGATGGATTCCATCAGGAATGAGGTCTCGAAAGTGATTAATATAAGTTGAAAGAACTTGTTTCGCAATCGGGCTAAAATAAATTTATATAAACTAAGCTAAACGTTATAATAAAGTCTAAATTATTTGATTGGTTTATATAATATGTATACACATACTAGACATGCTGATAGCTATATATATATATATATATATATATATGTATGTCTTGCCATACAGTTCCACCTGACGTTACTACAGACAGCTTAAGGTATGTTTTCATTGTCGACTGGCTACTACGCTGATGGAACTCGTCTTCTCATTGGCTAATTGTGTTTCTGTGTTAGATGATAGCTCTGCTGGAATGGCCAACTATCAAGAACCCTATTAACACTACTTACCTAATGATAGGTTTGCAAAACGTGGTGATCCAGATGAGTCGGTTCGAAACACACCCTCTCACCAGGATCTGCAGTGTTTGCTAGTCATTTTACTAGTTTTAGTAAAAATTACCCATTTTGATATAAATAGTCCAAATAATTAAATAGAGGATATTTGTTTTGTTTGAGTGAATATGGAATATATCACACTGAGAAGTGATAAAATTTCAAATATTTAATATGAAAATGTTCTCACTTCGAGGTGAGATATATTCCATATTCACTCAAAACAAACACATTTTCTTTTTATTTTATGCTAATTGGTGAAAAACAAACACAAAATGAAGAAATTAAAATAGCTGGCCGCCGTGTTTTTGCGCGGATGAATACATTGACGACTATACGTCGTGAGTCGATACACAAATCTGCCGCCATCTTGAATTTAAAGTTGAATCGAGGAAAAATACATGAACACATTTATTGGATTTATTGTTACAATTTGCAGTGACAAAATTCGAGACATTGTCAGTTGCATTTCGCCTTCGATTTGTTTCATAACAAAAACAATAATACAGGTAAATAGTGTCATTGAAGCCAGGTAAACGGTGAAAATTAAATGACACGTGTGACACGGTGAAGAATAGTGTATTAGGAAGGGAGATAATAAAAAAAAAAGTAGTCTGGCAAAATACAGTGAGTGATATGCAGTGAGTGATAAGGATTATATCTCACTGATAGAACACTGTATTTCATCAATTAGCATAAAATAAAATTATCTAATCAATTTATTGGTCTAAAATGTCTTTGTATATTCTGTGGTATGACGTCATAATATTTCGTCACGAAAATATGCTGACGTCGGGTTATGGTATATATTATGGCCTGGCTTGGGGATATTACGCCATTAAAGTACACCATCATCTCGCATAGGTATACGTTCATATTTGAACTGTTCATATAGTGTAGTGGCTAGTCGAAATAATAAGATGTTATTGTGTTGAGGTTGATACTTAGTGAATCAAGCAATTTGTAAATGGACTGAACATTTCAGGCACTTTACAAATTGACTGAATTTACACATTGACTGTAACATATATAAGTACTGTATTTGCATTGTTGTGACATATACCTGTATGTTTGTGTGTGCGTCCTTTTCCTGCTGTGTTGCGAATCATGTAATATGCATATATTTTCTTTTTTGGAATATGTTTATCGACAATCCTCCACCCCACCCCTGCCCTGCTACCCCTCCCTGCCCCGTCTTGCCCCCTTGGGGATAGTGTAAGATACAGAAGACTCTGAACATACAGATGCATATCCTGTTCCCATCTAAAAGTCTAAACGTTAATATTACTAGAGTCAGACGTGGGTGTTGAACCTGCGACCCGTGGATTCGCTTTCCAACATGTTACCACTGGACCACTGACAAGTCTTATCTATGCACGTTATCGATCTGAAATAAGATTATATGTCAAATGTGTGCAATGAAGCCTCAGCCGTCCCTGAGTGGGACTCGAACTCGTGATACTCAGTGCGATAGGTTATATTCATGGTCGATGGTGCAGATGCTCTGTTGTAACGGTAACATAGCCTTCTTCCATTTGCTGAGGTATGTTGTATAATGTAATGTATTGTGGCTAGGAAACCAAACGTTATTGACCCGAGTGCTCTTGGCGCACGTATGAGTTTATGAAAGCTATGTAAAACGTGAGCAAACGATGATGGTTCACCAGTTGAGACTTGGTTGTCGCATGCAAGGCCACACTGCATACCATACGTTGCTATGCTTCCATATTCCATAGTTTACATACATAGTAAAGCATACCGAGTAAGTTGTGTCCAGTCATTGCTAGACGCTGCTGAGCACACACTATGCGGTATATATACAGTTAAATCTATGTTAGTGATCACTTTCATTAAGCAGCCGATCTGTATTAAGTGGCCAGTTTCCAGATATGTCTTTTTTTAATGTGCCCTCTGTTAAGCAGCCACCTGTGCTAAGCAGCAAATTATGTGATTCCCTCGACTGGCTGCTTAAGACTGGGTTGACAAGAAATGAAGATTCAAAGTGATGTACGCGGATGAAAGGAACATTATATATACTACTTATGATTGCTTTCCTCATGCTACATGATAAACTCGCGTGTAACTGTTCTAACTGGCTATAATATTTGCAGTGTATATTCTGAGCCTCCCCCCCCCCCGACATATTAATTTTATAACATAACTGTATGGGAGTTTATATACACCATTTTTATCTTAAAAATTAATTGATTATCGATAACTTAACTAACTATATAAGTTTATTTAAAGTCGCCATCGCATAAATGCATTTGGGCGACTGATATTATCGATAACGCTGCCAGGTCTGGAGGTTATACAACTTTTCTCCAATCTCAAACTCAGTCCCGAGCTTCTGATTGGTTGAGCCAAGAGCAAATAACCAATCAAATTTCTTGAGCTCGAGTTTGAGATCTGAGAAAAGCTTTATAGCCTCGGGCCCTGGGCCTCCATTTGTTATTAGTATTGGCATGTAATATAGCAGTAAAACACATGTATTGCTGTAGGTCGGCCCAATGTCTTTGATGTCTATAAAGTGATATAGTAATATAAAACTGGGTCAAAGGTTAGATAACAATGCAGCTTCAGGGATGGACATTTGGTGTCACTATATACGTATTCAACTGTATTGCATACGTTACTATAAATAGTAACAAATTTAATGGTAGAAAAGCAAACTATCTGGTCGACGCGGGCAATATATTTCGATTTTCGGCTCTGCCGGGCCAATATTGGCCCGCGCGTGCCGGGCCAATATTCGATATTGGCCCGGCACGCGCCGAGAACGAATCACGAGCACGTGTCACAGGTAGCAACAACAGAGTAACTACATTGTGTAAACATGGCCGCCTGGGGCCGTTAAGGTATGCAATAAAGAAGTTATTAAACGGCTGTGGTGGGCCATTTGTGGATATTGGCGCACCTATCCGATATTGGCCATCGGGCCTAACGGCCCTCGGGCCAATATCTCCATAGGGTGCGCCAATATCCACAAATGGCCCACCTCCGCGGTTTAATAACCTCTAAGTATATATCATTGGATTACAATGAACAATAGTGTACGGATATTATAGTTTGTTTGTTTGTATTTGGTGGATGAAGACCACAGGTGCCCCCTCCGAGCTGTGTTTCAGGCACGGACGGGCACATTGGTAGAACCACCGACCTATTACAAGCCAACTGGATAGCTTCCTCAATTGAATGAATCTGAGACCCCAAGTGGGATTATATTTCAAGCACGGACGGGCACCTTGGTAGAACCACCGACCTATTACAAGCCAACTGGATAGCTTCCTCACTTGAATGAATCCGAGACCCCAAGTGGGATTATATTTCAGGCACGGACGGGCACCTTGGTAGAACCACCGACCTATACAACCAACAACCCCACAAAACCAACCCCAAAAATTTCAGGCACGGACGGGCACCTTGGTAGAACCACCGACCTATTACAAGCCAACTGGATAGCTTCCTCACTTGAATGAATCCGAGACCCCAAGTGGGATTATATTTCAGGCACGGACGGGCACCTTGGTAGAACCACCGACCTATTACAAGCCAACTGGATAGCTTCCTCACTTGAATGAATCCGAGACCCCAAGTGGGATTATATTTCAGGCACGGACGGGCACCTTGGTAGAACCACCGACCTAATACAATACTAATAAAATATGCAAAATGTTACGTATGCACACTAACTTCTTTGTGGAGGTCGTGATAGCGTAGTGGATGTTCGTTCGCTTCAGGTGCGAACTATCCGGAGTTCGAGCCCCACTGGAGCCGTTATGATTGTGTCCTTAGGCAAGGCATTTAAATTCCACATTGCCTATTCGCTCTCCCTCGAGGCGATGGAATCCATCAGGAATGAGGTCTCGAGAGTGATTAATATAAGTTGTAAGAACTTGCTTCGCCATCGAGCTAAAATAAATTTGTATAGACTAACTTCTTTGCTTTCATTTCTTTGTTACGGAGAAATGGAGGTCGGAAAGAGTCTAAATATAAAACGACTGTCCAAGTAAAATAAGGTTAAATATGTTTCACGTAACCATTTCCCTGTTGAGTAAATAAAATCATTTTACAAACAACATAGGTGTATTTGGTTTAAGTTTATTTAACGTCGCTACAAGTTGCCCATTTGAGCGACTGGCAATTTAATAGGTTACAGTTGTATAGAAGTTAGCGACCTTAATCACTCGACCACGCAATATGCCATTACTTTACCAAAAGCTAGCCGGAAGAACTGCACAATGTCCTTAATGTATCCAAAAACTGGGTGGAGGAACTGCACAATGCCGTTAATGTACGCACAGTTGGGTGGAAGAACTGCAAACTCTCTTTAATGCACCCACAGTTGGGTGGAAGAACTGCACAATGCCGTTAATGTACGCACAGTTGGGTGGAAGAACTGCAAACTGTCTTTAATGCACCCACAGTTGGGTGGAATAACTGCAAAATGTCTTTAATGTACGCACAGTTTGGTGGAAGAACTGCAAACTGTCTTTAATGTACCCACAGTTGGGTGGAAGAACTGCAAAATGTCTTTAATGTACCAACAATTGGGTGGAATAACTGCAAAATGCCGTTAATGTACCCACAGTTGGGTGGAAACTGCAAAATGTCTTTAATGTACCCACAGTTGGGTGGTAGAACGGCACACTGTCTTTAATATACCCACAGTTGGGTGGAAGAACTGTATAATGTCTTTAATGCACCCACAGTTGGGTGGAAGAACTGCACTGTTACTCTACACAGTTCTTTGTTTTCAACACTAGACAATGTTTGATGAATAATACCCCAGCATGTCCTTTAATGTCAATATGCACTGTATGTATCCCAATAGCTCATGGTCTGTTTGGATACATTTCGTGTGTACCACCCTGTATTCATGCATGTACTAGACATGCTGCAAATACGGTGAATATATATATCTCGCTTATTTAACGTGTCGTCTTTTATTACGCAAACGGCATGAATCGGTTCCACCTACCCAATCCAGCATGTATTTTGAATATTGTCGGGACGAACAACATAGCATGCATTTTGACGTTCGTTGCTATATTTTGCAACATTTAACTCTATCACCGCCGAATAGATTCGAAGCAATGTGCAAACAACATAGATCCAGATTAGCCGCGGCGTAACGCCGCGTCTAATCAGGATCTATGTTGTTTGCTATTCAGACAGGTGCTTCAGCTCCACTGTCTGAAGAGCAATCAACATATAGCCTGATCAGACGGCACGTTATGTTCTGTCTGATCGGGGCCTTTTGCAAAAGGCGCGTTTTTACGACATTGGCGATGAAAGAGTTAAGGAAACGTTTGAAACATTACACAAAATACCGAATACACGAGTTGCATGTTGATTGTTTGCCCAATTTTTACACATTGTATGCATTTTTGAATACCATGCCATGCACCGTTCATTCTGAGTGTACTGCATAACTGCGCATGCGCGTGCTATTTGAATATGTTGATTTGCTGTAATTGTAACCAAACCTTTTAAAACTGACATTAAGTTTGTCAATTGAAATTGTTGCTGGATTCACAACGCTGGTTTAAATAACTCGTACAACAATAGTCAGATAATTAAACAATACACACAGTATCTATCTATATTGCACTATATTTTAACGTTTCACAGACAGTCTTCCGGTTTTGCAAGTTCTACTTATTTCCGAAATAAAACATTATTACGCTGTCTGGGGCTATTTCGGTATATGACTTTGTACACGTGGATATGACTGCTATATTTTCAGTTGTTCCGATGGTAAATGTGAGAATCAATGGGAATGTAAGTGCACTGTATATGTGTTGTGTATTTGTTGTGCATTTGTTGTGTATGTGGTGTGTATTTACTGTGTATTTACTGTGTATATGCTGTGTATTTGTTGTGTGTATTTGTTGTGTGTGTTGTGTGTATTTGTTGTGTGTGTTGTGTGTGTTGTGTGTATTTGTTGTGTATGTGTTGTGTATTTGTTGTGTATTTGTTGTGAATGTGTTGTGTATTTGTTGTGTATGTGTTGTGTATTTGGTGTGTATTTGGTGTGTATGTGTTGTGTATTTGTTGTGTATTTGTTGTGTATGTGTTGTGTATTTGGTGTGTATGTGTTGTGTATGTGTTGTGTATGTGTTGTGCGTATTTGTGGTGTATTTGTTGTGTATTTGTTGTGCATGTGGAGTGTGTATTTGTTGTGTATGTTGTATGTGTATGTGTTTTGTATTTGTTGTGTATGTGTTGTGTATGTGTTGTGTATGTGCTGTGTATGTGTTGTGCGTATTTGTGGTGTGTTGTTGTGTATGTGTTGTGTATTTGTTGTGTATTTGTTGTGTATTTGTTGTGTATGTGTTGTGTATTTGGTATGTGTTTGTTGTGTATTTGTTTTGGTGTCTTAAGCTATTTTATCTTCAACACTAATTATTATATTGTAAGAATAAATGTGTCTTCTCGATTAAGCCCCTCGTACCGACAATATCCTTGTAATTGTGTAGGCAACTGCACGGATCTGAACCTACACCACAGCAGAGACGTCGTCTAGTGATACAAACAACGTGACCACTCAACCACTAAAGCACACTACACGAAATCTTAATGTGTTGCCGTATGTGCAAGACTTGTAGGACAGGAAATACCACAACCTATTTAGATATGTCCAAGCAGGGCATCGAACCCACGACGTTCAGACTGTTAGTGAAGAGTGTATTCCGTTCAGTTATTGCGCATCGCATATGTCTTTTTATGTCGGGTTCGCTTATGCTTGTAGTGATCAATTGTATGAACATCGAGTGACACATGCGTTGCGAAAGTCCATAATCTACTAGAAGGCTGTCTGTTCTGCTATTGTATACCACATTGTAAAATATATGGAGCCACGTGCTTTAAATGAAACAAGTACACATTAGAATTATGACAAATCGACCCACCACTTTTATACTTGACAAAGAAACCTGGACTATGACTTGAATCGTAGTTTGGAGAGTATCAAATTGAACTTGACATGGTGCGGCAATATACAATGTTTATCCTCATCTGAAACATCTGAATACAACGTGTCCATGAATACATGGTGCGGCATCAATATACAATGGACACAAGCTTACTTGCGTACCCTCTTGTATTTCACTTTCCATACCATTGCCACCAGCGTACTTGCGTACCGTCTTGTATTTCACTGTACATACCATTGCCACCAGCTTACTTGCGTACCGTCTTGTATTTCACTTTCCATACCATTGCCACCAGCTTACTTGCGTACCGTCTTGTATTTCACTTTCCATACCATTGCCACCAGCTTACTTGCGTACCGTCTTGTATTTCACTTTACATACCATGGACACCAGCTTACTTGCGTACCGTCTTGTATGTCACTGTACATACCATTGCCACCAGCTTACTTGCGTACCATCTTGTATTTCACTTTACATACCATTGCCACCAACTTACTTGGGTACCGTCTTGTATTTCACTTTCCATACCATTGCCACCAGCTTACTTGCGTACCGTCTTGTATTTCACTGTGCATACCATTGCCACCAGCTTACTTGCGTACCGTCTTGTATTACACTTTATATACCATTGCAACCAGCTTACTTGCGTACCGTCTTGTATTTCACTTTCCATACCATTGCCACCAGCTTACTTGCGTACCGTCTTGTATTTCAGATATAAGTTTGGCACTGGTTGGGTTTGGTTTTGTATTATTCATCTTTATTGGTTATGAAATATATACCAGAAAGAAGAAACTTGAAAAGAGGTACAAAATCTTTATGTAAAATTATCTATATATTTGCTTGTAGATATACATATACCATCACAATTTAATACAAGTAGAGATTTTATTACAATCAAGAAAAGATTCATTTTTGGTTTTTGGTGTTGAAAGTTGCACACACAGCGTAGGTCATATGGCGGTTCTCCGGCTATTATCGGTAGGGTAATGGCCACTTGTGTCCCTCTGAGCAGTATTTCAGACAAGGAACTACACGTGGATAGAAGAACCATCTATGAAAGCCACATGAAATAATTCGAAATATCCAGCTTGATTAGAACCTACACTGGTGATGAGCGAGTGATTTTATGTCAAATACTGCAACCACTCGGCAATGGAGGTCCCTGAAGAAGTGAAAACATTAATTGAACATGTACAGTGTTGAATTTCCCAACATATTTTCACATTATTTATTTTTAGCTTGAAATGTTGCAACTATTCCATCAAATTCAATGTAATGTATGCTTAGATTATGCAAATATCAAGATGAAAACTATTTATACTAAATAAAATTAAATAAATAAAACTATTGTCAATATCGTATGGTGTCTCATTATGTTTATGGTTTCATGTTACAGTGATATTTATTACAAATTACAAAAGGCGGCAAGGAAGGCGAAGATAAAAGCGTTCCGCGAAAGACGGAAGAGTATCAAGCAACGAAGGAAGAGTGAAGGGAAACTTAAAAAGAATAAACACATCCAACAGAATCAAGTAGAAGAAGAACAGGACGATTCGCGAACCGACACGATTGAAGATGGACAAGAAATAGAACTAGAAGAAGTGGTAGGCGAAAATGTGAGAGGTATTGATGGAGTAGAAGATGAAGGGGAATTTGTTGAGACTGTATGTGAATCATGATATCGCACTGGGAGATGACATAGAGACATAGAAAGCGTATGGACATATTTGCTAAAATGTAACTAGGTAGATTCAATGACAGTGTTTGCTCTAGTGGTATGTATAATAGGTCCATATAGTGGTCCACATACGAAAGTGTATACTACGCCCGCCTTCGTGGTCCAGTGGTTAAGGTCGCTGACTAGTATACCACTGTAACCTATCATCACTGATGGTCATGTGTTCGAGCCCCGCTCAGACCGTGTTTCTTTATATGAAAACGTTGGCAGTTTCTTACGGAGGTTGGTGCACCAAGTACTGGTTAACAACTGGAGCCTGCCCAGGAAAGGTGATGCTAGGTAAACTGCCCGTCGCTAATATGGGCAACCGGTAGCGACGTTAAATAAACAAAACAAAGTGTTATCCCATATACTCAAGAATATGTTTCAAATACTAGTCTTTACTCTCGCTTATACGGACACACATACTATGTACACTCCGGTATACGGTTATACGTGCAATGTACACAGTATATTATTCACTTGGCATTTTTCGTAGCTGCTTTTCTCTGTACTAGCTCATGTGAATAGCAATTAAAATAAACGGGGGTACATTATTTTTAACATTTATTCTTAAAGATACATTTCCGAAAAAAATAGAAATTGCATTATATGCTAGTGTCTAGGTTTTTATACCAAAGATGTTTATAAAACAACTTCTTGGCGTCATTGCCAATACGACATACATTTACAATGTTCATAATTAAGGCCAGAATCTCATGTAGAGGTGGGATGGATATGGTGACTACTTATCCACTGCATGATAGCTAAATGGCTGTCGTTTGTATGGAGATATAATAGTATATTAACCTAAATCTCTATGAAGGAAAGGGTTAATTCCATTACTGTTATGATGTGTTATGGCGAAACGAACAAACGAAGAAAGCCGAATAAAAAACAGAACCTAGTAAAAATAAAATTATATATACTCACACGAAAAAGAAAGTGTGCACTTGGTTAGAGGGACAATTTGATACTTATATTCACACGTAAAACAATGTTCTGATAATAGCCAATACAGTTTTGCACATTTTGATACCATGATTTGATGCCTATATTTTTCTTCTATAGATCTATATAAGTATGATCTATATATGTATAAAATTCTCCCTCTAACCAAGCCAAGTGGCGTCCGTGGCCCAGTGTTAGAGCGTCGTATTTGGAATCGAACTATCCCGGGTTCGATATTCCGGTCAGGCCACGTATGTAGTGTCATTGAGCAAGGCATCTCATACACATTGCTTAGTACTGGTTAATCGCTTAGGTCGGCTAAGCCTGCCCAGGAAAACATGTCTAAGTCCTCGAGAGGGGTTTGACATTAAAGGAACATACAAGTGCATACTTTCTTTTTCGTGTTAGTATTAGTATATTTTTCAACACTGTTCAAGTAGATTAAAAACTGTTAAAGGGAATGGATTTCTTGTGTAATAGCGATATTAAAACGAATACAATTGTATGATAGCAACTCATTTGTACAAAGTGTGACCATTTGAACAGTAATATATCTTTATATGCAGGCATAAAATACGGGACACTTCCAAGTGTAATTTCGTTATTTGAACAGTAATATGACTTTAATTGCTTTTGCAAATTTCCTCCAAACTATGGAAATGGTATATCAGTAGCTTCCTAGCATGAACTACTTCCGACTACACCACACATGGGATTCGAACCAACAGCGACGAGGAGCAAGTGATGTGAGTCACCGACATGAACCGCTAGTTCACGGAGGCCATTCCTAATTGGATAAGCTACAATTTAATTTTACAATGATTGTGAAACAAGCTGTAAAAACATATAGTAATCACTCTGGAGCCGATGCCAGTGTATATGTGGTCATTCGTGTGGGAGTACTCGGGGCAAATCAACATGTCATATATGGCGGCCACAATACAATCTCACATACTTCCTGGTACGAGGATCGAACCCATTCATATTATCATGGTGGTAATATTTCTCGATATAATGTATTAATGTTTCCCTATTAATGTGTTCTATGCAACAATTAAATCACAAGAATTACATGAATTAGTTAAATCGTTTTATTAAAATCAAATGTTGTCTATGAATCCATGGCATCTAGAGATATACAGTGTTGCTGACATACCAGCATATGTATATTTATATATGTACATGTTGGCTATGAATCCATGACATCTAGAGATATACAGTGTTGCTGACCTACCAGCATATGCATATTTATATATGTACATGTTGTCTATGAATCCAGGACATCTAGAGATATACAGTGTTGCTGACCTACCAGCATAGGTATATTTATATATGTACATGTTGTCTATGAATCCATGACATCTAGAGATATACAGTGTTGCTGACCTACCAGCATAGGTATATTTATATATGTACATGTTGTCTATGAATCCATGACATCTAGAGATATACAGTGTTGCTGACCTACCAGCATAGGTATATTTATATATGTACATGTTGTCTATGAATCCATGACATCTAGAGATATACAGTGTTGCTGACCTACCAGCATATGTATATTTATATATGTACATGTTGTCTATGAATCCATGACATCTAGAGATATACAGTGTTGCTGACCTACCAGCATATGTATATTTATATATGTACATGTTGTCTATAAATCCATGACATCTAGAGATATACAGTGTTGCTGACCTACCAGCATATGTATATTTATATATGTACATGTTGTCTATAAATCCATGACATCTAGAGATATACAGTGTTGCTGACCTACCAGCATATGTATATTTATATATGTACATGTTGTCTATGAATCCATGACATCTAGAGATATACAGTGTTGCTGACCTACCAGCATAGGTATATTTATATATGTACATGTTGTCTATGAATAAATGACATCTAGAGATATACAGTGTTGCTGACCTACCAGCATATGTATATTTATATATGTACATGTTGTCTATAAATCCATGACATCTAGAGATATACAGTGTTGCTGACCTACCAGCATATGTATATGTATATATGTACATGTTGTCTATGAATCCATGACATCTAGAGATATACAGTGTTGCTGACCTACCAGCATATGTATATTTATATATGTACATTTTGTCTATAAATCCATGACATCTAGAGATATATAGTGTTGCTGACCTACCAGCATATGTATATTTATATATGTACATGTTGTCTATGAATCCATGACATCTAGAGATATACAGTGTTGCTGACCTACCAGCATATGTATATTTATATATGTACATGTTGTCTATAAATCCATGGCATCTAGAGATATACAGTGTTGCTGACCTACCAGCATATGTATATTTATATATGTACATGTTGTCTATGAATCCATGACATCTAGAGATATACAGTGTTGCTGACCTACCAGCATATGTATATTTAGATATGTACATGTTGTCTATGAATCCATGACATCTAGAGATAAACAGTGTTGCTGACCTACCAGCATATGTATATTTATATATGTACATGTTGTCTATGAATAAATGACATCAGCTGCCCAAATACACGGACAGTTTTCCAGTTCGGAAGTACGTTGGTAAGTTGGTAAGTAAGTATATTCATAGAGGATAATTGGTGGACGATGACCCCAGGTGACCCTCCGAGCAGTATTGCAAACACGGATTGGCACCCATGTAAAACCGCCGACCTTTCGCAAGACAGCTGGATAGATTCCTCACTTGAAATAATTCGACACCCTCAGAGTGAGATTTAAACCTACAGCGGCAAGTGATTTGATGACAACGATTGTAACCATTGCGGAGGACCCAATCTAGAGTTTCATTAATTAGCCATACTTTTAAAACGTCTAAGCACTGTATTTGGACCAATGGTTAAATTAACAAAGAGGCATGGCGAAAGTACTATAGATGATTTATATTATTTATCAGTATGTAAATTGGTTCAATATCTAACTCATACTAGAACTATTACATCCTTATGACATTGGAACTAATATTAAAACTTGGAGATCGGATACATACTTAACAAGACGCCACATACAAACAGATCTCGGCGTGGAACCGAGGCTACAGTAAGTCGAGCAAGACGCAACATCCAAACAGATCTCGAGGCGGAACCAAGGCTGCAGTATGTCGAGAAGGACACAACATCCAAACAGATCCCGACGTGGAACTGAGGCTGCAGTTAGTCGAAAAGGACACCACAGCCATGCATATCTCGACGTGGAACCGATAGTGCAGTAAGTCGAACAGGACACCACATCCAAACAGATCCCGACGTGGAACTGAGGCTGTAGTATGTCGAGCAAGACACCACATTAAAACAGATCTCGACGTGGAACCGAGGTCAGAGTAAGTCGAGTAGGACACCACAATCCAAACATATCTCGACCTGGAACCGAGGCTATAGTAAGTCGAGTATGACACCACACTCCAAACAGATCTCGACGTGGAACCGAGGGTAGAGTAAGTCGAGTATGACACCACACTCCAAACAGATCTCGACGTGGAACCGAGGGTAGAGTAAGTCGAGTATGACACCACACTCCAAACAGATCTCGACGTGGAACCGTGGCCACAGTAAGTCGAGCAGGACACCACATCCAAACAGATTTCGACGTGGAACCGAGGCCGTAGTAAGTCGAGCAAGACACGACATCCAAACAGATCTTGACGTGGAACCGTGGTCGCAGTAAATCGAGCATGACACCACAATCCAAACATATATCGACGTGGAACTGTGGCCGCAGTAAACCGAGCAGGACACCACAATCTAAACATATCTTGACGTGGAACCGTGCCGCAGTAAGTCGAGTAGGACACCACATCTAAACAGATCTCGACGTGGAACCGTGGCCACAGTAAGTCGAGCAAGACACCACATCCAAACATATCTCGACGTGGAACCGAGGCTGCAATAAATCGAGCAGGACACCACATCCAAACATATATTGACGTGGAACCGTGGCCGCAGTATGTCGAGCAGGACGCCACATCCAAACAGAACTCGACGTGGAGTGGAAATGATGCAACAGTAAATCGAGCAGGACACCACATCCAAACAGATCTCGAGGCGGAACCAAGGCTGCAGTATGTCGAGAAGGACACCACATCCAAGCAGATCCTGGCGTGGAACTGAGGCTGCAGTAAGTCGAATAGGACACCACAGCCATACAGATCTCGACGTGGAACCGAGGCTGCAGTAAGTCGAGGAAGACACCACATTTAAACAGATCTAGACGTTGAACCGATGCCAGAGTAAGTCGAGTAGGACACCACATCCAAACAGATCTCGACGTGGAACCGAGGCTAGAGTAAGTCGAGTATGACACCACAATCCAGACAGATCTCGACGTGGAACCGAGGCTAGAGTAAGTCGAGTATGACACCACAATCCAGACAGATCTTGACGTGGAACCGAGGCCGCAGTAAGTCGAACAGGACACCACATTCAAACAGATCTCGACGTGGAACAGTGGCCGCAATAAATCGAGCAAGACACCACATCCAAACAGATCTCGACGTGGAACCGAGGCTGAAATAAGTCGAGCAGGATGCCCACATCCAAACAGATATCGACGTGGAACCGAGGCCGCAGTAAGTCGAGCAAGACACCACATCCAAACAGATCTCGACGAGGAACCGAGGCCGCAGTATGTCGAACAGGACACCACATCCAAACAGATCTCGACGTGGAACAGTGGCCGCAGTAAATCGAGCAAGACACCACATCCAAACAGATCTCGACGTCGTGATCAGCGACCAAAATGCATTAAGAAATATGGAAGTTTTATGCCTAAAGAGTTCAAAGTTTAGTGGAGGAATTATAAATTTGCTGTTAATAAGCACGGACCCACAATGGGTTTCCTGGCGTAGTATAATACCGTATGACTTATTGACCTTCTTGAAGAAAATACACCCTCGTATAATCTGAATACGATACGAACCCAAGTGAAACATTAGAGTAGTATTGGTTGTATAAATGGATTATAATAATTCAAACCCGATTGGTACCCTTTTGCAGTTGGCGATTTGTGAACATCTACTGACAAAAGGCAACAGAACATTTCATTTCAGCTTAGTTTATACAAATTTATTTCAGCTCGATTGCGAAACAAGTTCTTATAATGTATATTAATCACTCTCGAGACCTTACTCCAATGAAAGACATTACTGGTTTTTCTATTACCTCCCTTGATGGATAAAAGTAGTACGGGTGTCTCTTTACTTGTTGTGTATACGTCATCACTTGTTGTGTATACGCGTCACTATAGAGCCTATTGATGACGTATCGCGCAACTACCGAGCTCTTTGCTTTTTTGGTATACGCGTCACTATAGAGCCTATTGATAATAGCTTTATAAATAGCGATCGCCGATTACAACGGACTTAGATCTCAATCAGCTTCACGAACTTCAACGAATATACGGGTAAGTTCATTATATTATTCAAACTCGGCGTACGTTTTTATCGAGTAGGAAATCCTAATTATACGCAAACTTAACCTATGTACTTTAGCGAAAATGAATAATATATATCTTACATCGTTACGTATACTTCCATAAAAACGCGATAAATTATTAATAATCCGTAATGTACGTTATAGAGGGCGATGGATTCCACCAGGAATGAGATATCCAGAGCGATAAGTCGTAAGAACTTGTTTCGCGATCTAGCAAATATAATTTTGTAATAAAATAATATTATCCATCCAATATGAGACGCGGGATGGAACGATTAATATAAATGTGTAATACTCGATGTTCAAATTATAAAACCCGTCTGCGCGAACGTATGTCTGGTAGCAATAGAGGTTAGTCATATAAATAAGGCGTATATCTCCGAATAAATCATATCGGTTAGTATGACGCATCCTATCCTATATTGTCTGCTCAATACATCGGAATGAATGGGATATCCTGTCTGCTTGCATGTTTGTCTGTTGACCCTAAATAACCTTATCTGGGAAATGCGAGAACAATTTATAACCATCACCAACTCAGTAGGTACACAAAATGACATCGAAGTAATTAATACGTTTACATATCAAGGTTGCAACAGACACCCAACAACATTTCTCTAAGAAACAACTAGCGGATTAACTGATAAGCACAGAGTGCGCACATAACTTAATCGGGATGTCGATTTTGTTAAATGTCAAACACTCGTTTCGTTATCGCGCTAACATAAATGTGTAATTACATCCCCGGTTCATTAAAATAATCCACGCGTTCATAAAATATTACGTTAGTGTGTGTGTGTGTGTGTGTGTGTGTGTGTGTGCGTGCGTGTGTGCGTGTGTGCGTGCGTGCGTTCGTGCGTGCGTGCGTGCGTGCGTGCTTGCGTGTGTGATAAGAATGTAATATTTGGCAAGTTACTGATTCCCTCTATCAGGTTGTATGTTGTTTGCGGTTATTTTATATAATGTATATCTATTTACCTTACCACACGCCCGTCTGTCCGTCCGTCCGTCCGTCCGTCCGTCCGTCTGTCTGTATGTCTGTATGTCTGTCTGTCTGTCCGTCCGTCCGTCCGTTCGTCCGTCCGTCCGTCCGTCCGTCCGTCCGTCCGTCGTCCGTCCGTCCGTCCGTCCGTCCGTCCGTCCGTTCCGTCCGTCCGCCGTCCGTCCGTCCGTCCGTCCGTCCGTCCGTCCGTCCGTCCGTCCGTCCGGTCCGTCCGTCCGTCCGTCGTCCGTCCCCGTCCGTCCCTCCGTCCGTCCGTCCGTCGTCCGTCCGTCCGTCCGTCCGTCCGTCCGTCAGTCCGTCCGTCCGTCCGTCCGTCCGTCCGTCCGTCCGTCCGTCCGTCCGTCCGTCCGTCCGTACCGTCCGTCCGTCCGTCCGTCGTCCGTCCGTCCTCCGTCCGTCCGTCCGTCCGTCCGTCCGTCGTCGTCGTCCTCCGTCCGTCCGTCCGTCCCGTCCGTCCGTCCGTCCGTCCGTCCGTCCTCCGTCCGTCCGTCCGTCTGTCTGTCTGTCTGTCTGTCTGTCTGTCCTGTCTGTCTGTCTGTCTGTCTGTCTGTCTGTCGTCGTCTGTCTGTCTTCTGTCTGTCCGTCTGTCTGTCCTGGTCGTCAGTCCGTCCGTCCGTCCGTCCGTCCGTCCGTCCGTTCCGTCCGTCCGTCCGTCCGTCCGTCCGTCCGTCCGTCTGTCCGTCCGTCTGGCGGTCTGGCGGTCTGTCTGTCGGTGGAGCATCTTCTGCCTCGTGCATTGTCCTCCAAAACAAAGGCTTTGCCGATGCATATGTCGCATTACGCGCGAAACAGAATTATAAGATGTACATGTATGCTGTATGTAGGCCTACAGCGGTACTCAAATCAATCTAAAAACAGCAACAATTAGGGGGCGACGTTTCGCTATTTCTTTAGTATTTATACGGATATCCATGATTCGATTATTAGATATAGGGATAGCGCCGCGTACGATCTACGCTATTTATAGCGGAGCTAAAAGACTTGGCCTACGAATCTGACGTCATCAATTTTTCGGATCGGCGTTAGAGCGTAGAAATGTGTATACATCGACGTAGCTCGGCGAGACCTAGCCGACGATATCTTTCCTTTATTTATACGGCGATTAGTTTTCGAGATATAGAGGTTTAAAGAATTTATATATCCTTAAAGTCCGTTTTTCGAAAATGAAAAAAATATTTAAACGTAGCTATACTTTAGTTCTAATATACGCGTATCGTCGTCACGAGTCCGACGCTACCCTTCATTTTGATCTTTCGATATATCTATAATACTGATTATCTCCCTTTAATCGTAAATAAGTTTGAAGAAAAATGAACTTTCGAGGAAACTGGCCGTGTTTGGTATAGTCGGAAAGAGCTCGGCGAGACAATGACGAATCCGGGACTCAATTAATGGTCCGACCTCATACCGGAAGTAGTGATCCGAAAAACCGGTACAGATTATATTTATTATCTTCATTTCGATCGTAAGATGTTGATATTATATAATACGTATAAGTACCTAAATATCCTTGCACTTTGGAATCCGATACTTAAGTCGCAAAGGTTTGCGCGTGTTTATAGTTTCCGGAATATTGCACCAGTCAGTCGTTGGCGTCACGATATCATGCCCAGACACGTATAGACCTATCCTATAAATGAACTAAGTTGCTATAAATAGAAAACTAGTTAGAACTGGTATTGCTATTTTTATTTATCCGAGGAGAGCGTATTGCTATAAATAACAATTACCTACGTTACTATAAATAGAAAACTAGTTAGAACCGGTATTGCTATTTTTATTTATCCAATGACGTTATAACCGACCAATCAGAATCCAGGATAGTGACGTCCGTTACTAAAAATAATCGTCCGATGAAACGAGAGAACGTAGTATATACGAAGGATCTCTGCTCTATAAATTCATTATTTTACAAGAAACCAAGCCTTCAAGATGATTTCGGTAAACGATATTATAAATTCGTTCGACAACGAAAACGATTTGATGAACTTCGCCGTCACGTGGGGTCTTCAAGAATGCCCGGGGGTGAGGTTTCGGTTGTTTCAGTTACTAAATCCGGAGTACGGGGACGAATTTGTCACTGACCAGTTAGAAGGGCTGATTAGAAGTATGGCCACCTCCGAGGCCTCACCGTCGAGCCCCGATGATACAGAAGAGACGTTTAGAGTCTATTTATCGGATCAATTTATTTTCTATTTTATTTGGTTTAACGGCGCATCAGCACAGTTCAGGCTATATCGCGCCGGGTTAAGTACATTGTATACAAGATATCTACAACTAAAATTATTATGTAGATAACATTCTGTATGCATTATATTGCAATGACGAAAGGTCAATTGCAACAACATTTATCAAGCTGTAAAAATGATTATAAAACGTCAATTGTAAAACCTACAATTTATGGAAAATATGTGATTCTTTTAAAAATGCAATAATGTATTTAAAATCGACAGTGTCGAAAAGCTCCTTCATTGTCACAACTGTATAATATTTTTGACGAATGAGGGCTAAATCTACACAGTGAATTAAGATGTGTTCAACATTTATAGAGGAATGGCATGGTATACACCATGGTGGATCCTCTCTTTTTAATAAAAATGAGTGTGTAAAACGGGTATGTCCAAGTCTCAACCGTGACATTACTGTTTCCTCTCTACGGTTGGAGTGATAAATACAAGATGATTTGCCAATGTTTGGCTTAATTGGTTGTAGTTTATTGAATTGTATGTTATTCCAAGTGGATTGCCATTTTGAAGTAATGTAAGAAAGAATCGATTGCCTAGCATCAGTGTATGGTACATGTATTTTAGGATTTATACAGTCTAGTTTAAGTGCATCTTTTGCACTTTGATCAGCCATTTCATTGCCACGAATACCAATATGACTTGGTATCCAGCAATATATAATATGTTTAGTTGATGTAATATCTGTGTGCTTAATAAGTAATTTGTGGATAAGGGGGTTTTTAAAGTTCATGTTGTCTACTGATTGTAGTACAGATAAGGAATCTGAAAGAATCATAAATTTCCTATCACGTGATGCATCAGCAAAATTCAAAGCTAAATCAATAGCCTCTATTTCTGCTGAAAATATAGACGCATGATCAGGTAGTCGTAATTTAGAATTATGTAAATTACTGACAGCAGCACAGCCAACTTTGTTGTCAGCTTTAGATCCATCTGTGTATATATTGGTGTATAATCTGAAAACATGGTTCTGATTTCATTTAATTTTGATTTAAACATTAGAGGGTTAGTATATGATTTCAGGTTATCGTGAAGTTGTAAAATAACGTTGGGTTTAGTCAGGTCAAAAGGAGCTATATCTGATATAAAAGTTTCATGAACATTGTCGATGTCAAAATCTACGTTATGAACAGCTTCCTCGATGCGAAGCGCAAGAGGACGTATCGCCTTTGGCTTCGCCTCATAGGAAGTGTTATTGCTTAGATCAAACATGACTTTGTACGCTGGATTTCTTGGGTTTGATTTAAGCTTAAATGCATATTGTAGAGATAATTTTTCACGTCTGAGATAAAGGGATGGTTCATTTGCTTCTACATATAAACTAGCTATTGGTGATGTTCTGAAAGCTCCGAGTGCAAGTCGTAAGCCTTGGTGATGTATTGGGTCAAGTGTTTTGATATATGATGGTCTGGCTGATCCATACACAATTGATCCATAATCGAGTTTAGAACGAACTAGTACTCTATACAGCCGAAGGAGGACCTTTTGATCAGCTCCCCAAGTCCGTATGAGCTACTACTTTAATAAGGTTCATTGCCTTGAGGCATCTTGCTTTCAAGTACTTCAAGTGAGAAATAAACGAAAGTTTTTTATCAAAAATTACTCCAAGAAATTTAGTCTCAGGAATAACAGGAATGGGGACTCCATCAAGAGTTAATACAGGGTCATTGTGTAATTTTCTTGACTGACAAAAGTGAATACAATTTGTTTTGGCCTTCGAAAATCGAAAACCGTTATTTAAAGCCCATGCTTGGACTTTATTTAAACAAAGTTGAAGATGGCGTTCAATAGTAGCCATAGACTTTGAACGATAACATATAACAAAATCATCTACATATAAAGAACACTCCGTATCTTTGCCAAGGCATTTCACAATGTTATTTATTTTAATATTAAAAAGTGTAACAGATAAAATACTGCCTTGCGGGACACCCATTTCTTGTTCGTGATTGCTAGAGAGGGTAGAACCCACTCTAACTTTAAATTGTCTATCCACGAGAAAGTTAGATATAAATTGTGGCATGTGTCCTTTAAGGCCTAACTCGTGTAAGTCTTTCATAATACCATGTTTCCATGTTGTATCGTAAGCCTTTTCAAGATCGAAAAATATAGAAACTACGTGTTGTTTCTTGATAAAAGCATCACGGATAAACGTTTCCAATCGTATCAAATGGTCATTGGTACTTCGTTCATTCCGAAATCCACTTTGGAATTCAGAAATTAAATTGTTGGACTCCAGATACCAAACTAGTCTGGCGTTAATCATTCGTTCCATAGTTTTACAAACGCAGCTCGTTAATGCAATAGGGCGATAATTGTTTGGATTATCTTTTCCTGGTTTGGGTATTGGGATTACAGTGGCTTCTTTCCAGGAATCGGGTAATATTCCGGATTTCCAGATTTTATTAAAAACATCTAAAAGTGCAATTAATGAATACGTGGGCAAATGTTTCAAAAATTGATAGTGTATTTCATCAGGACCAACAGCGGTATCATGTGATTTATTTATTGCATCAGTGAGTTCATTTATAGAAAATATCTGATTGTAATTTTCTGAGTTATCAGAGTTGAACCGTAGTGTTCGTTTTTCCTCTCTGGTTTTAACCTTTTGAAATCGTTTATCATAATTTGTGGAAGAAGAGTTTTTGGAGAATGAATCTGCTAAAGTGTTTGCAATATCTTCCCTTGAGGTGATGTTTTTATTTAATATATTTAAATGTCCTAAAGAGTTGGATTTCGATTTTCCACTAATTTTCCTCACCATATCCCAAACCTTTTTAATTGAAGTCCTAGAGTTAAGTTTAGACACATAACGTTTCCAGGAATCCCTTTTACAGAGTTTCAATGTTCTGCGAGCTTTCGCACGAACTATTTTAAACGAGTTTAAGTGTTCTTTTGTTGGTCTAACGTTAATTTTTTTAAGAACTGCACGACGTTTTCTAATGGCAGTTTTACAGTTATCATTAAACCAAGGCTTTTTAAGTTTTGCTGAATTCGCCGAAGATTTTGGTATACATTCTTCTGCTATTCCATGTAAAATATTTGTAAAAGTTTTAATAGGATCTTCCGTATGAATTAAATTGTCAATAGTTATTAGATCTTCACACATTTCTTCAAAAGTGTGCCAATCAGCTTTATTTAATTTCCAGTGCTGAATATTATCATTTGCCACTGGTTGTAAACATTTAAGAAAAATTGGAAAGTGATCACTTCCGCAAAGGTCATCTCCTACTTTCCATTCAAAATCCAGAAAGATAGATGGATGGCATATAGTTAAATCAAGTGATGAATAATTTCCAGTTGCAGGATGCAGATAAGTATACGATTTGTCATTCAAAATACAAAGATCATGCCCATCTATAAAATGTTCAATAAGTTCACCTCTTGGGTTTATATCTTTACACCCCTATAGATTATGATGTCCATTAAGGTCACCTAAAATAATAAAAGGTTTTGGAAGCTGTTGAACTAAATTATCTAATTCAGCTATTGATGGTTTACTGCTTGGTGGAATATAAAGTGAACAGATGGTGATAACTTTGTGTAGTGTGGCCGAAATAGCAACAGCTTGTAGGTTAGTATTTAGTTTGATAGACCGGTGAAGAGTTTTATTACTGACAATGATGGATGAACCACCACATGCTCGTTCTGCATCTGGTACGGTATAATTATACATAGAATAATTTTTGAAGGATATGTTGTTAGTTGCTTTTAAAAAGGTTTCTTGAAGACAAAGTACAGAAGTTCCTTGATTCAATAACAGAAGAATTTCATTATAATTGGGTCTTAAACCACGGCAATTCCACTGAATAATATCTGGTTTATTATCCATTTGATTTATTTAAAACTTATGGAACAAAGTACACAATGAAAATAGAAACATGTTTATTAATGCTGCATGAGATCTTGAGGATCCAGCCTCGAAATCTTCTTGTTATCTTTATGGAGTGATGGGGTATCATCCTCATCCTCCATGTCGCTCAGGGCGTTATACCGATTTAGACTGAGCAAGGGATCATCATCACCCTTCCTCCGCCTATCGGTTTTTTTATTTAAATTTATTTTATTTCTTGGTGTTTGGTTCACCAGTGCGGGTTTAGAATTTGTATTAGTGGGTTTAGTATTACCCAATGATGTTGATGTTTTTACAGACTGTGATGACGATTTATGAAGAGGAATATTTTGTTTTACAGGTGGTGCTTTTGGAATAGTAGACTGAGGTGTTTGCAAACCAGGAGAATTTGATTTCTCATGGTCTGAATCAGAGGTTTGCGTAGACGCATCGATGCACTGTGTTGATTTATTTGCGTGTGATTTTGTGATAGAGGAATATGTTGCTGCTGGTGTATTGTATCTGGAATTGACAATTTTCCTAGCCTCTGGAAATGCAACACTCTGTGTGAATTTGACCTGGAGAACTTCACGCTCTATCTTCCAGGTCTTGCAGTTGCGAGATTTGGCTGAATGTGGTTCACTGCAATTAACACATGCTATTGGATGCCGACACGTGTCGTCGTTGTGAGAGTGACCATTGCCAGCACACATGTGACACACCTTTTCAGTTTTACAATTGGTCTCGTTGTGTCCAAATTTAAAACAGTTGTAACATTGAAGTGGATTTGGGACATAAATGTCCACTTTGGTAAGTAAATAGCCAATTTTGAGTGTACGTGGTAAGATGGGAGTGCAAAATGAGAGAATGATTGTGTTTGTTTGTATTTCTCTATTGTCTCTTTTAATTTTAATTCATCTAGCTGCAGTGACATGTTGTTCCCGAAGCTCATCCACAATCTCAGTCTCGGCAACGCCAGCAAGGTCAGGGCAACGAATTACCCCTCTTGATGAGTTCAGAGAGTGGTGTGGGTAACACTTGCACGGAACATTGAAGAAAGATGTGAGAGAAAGTAGATTTCGAGAGTGATGTAGATTGCCTACTTCAATAAGCAGGTTTCCAGTTCGGAGCTTTTTAACAGATTTAGGAACTCCTGCAATACTCTCGATTGTTTTTTCTATAACGAAAGGAGAGAGGGTCGTAATATTTTTATTTGTGTCGGTGGATTCGATAATTAAAAATCTTGTATAAATAGAATTTGATGGTTGGTGAGAAAAGTTCTCACCTCCCGTGTCATCACAGTCAAGTTCATTATGAGTTCGTTTTTTCTTTGGGGTATCCATATTCATTTATTGATAATTCATCACTTGTGGTCCCCACCCTCCACGGAGTCCAACACGGGGACACGTAAACGGAGCGGAATATCCGGCTCACACGTGTCAGGGATACTCAAGTAATATACTCGGACGGATATTTCACGATCCAAACATCACCGACTCGGCCATGAACCGACCCGGTTCAGGTTGGATCGCTAACGTACCCGCCCGATTAGCCCTGGGCCACCGCCTTCTAGAACAGAAAATTGAAAACTATTTGTGTGTAACATACTTAGTGTAAGCGAGTAATGGGCTAAGTTAAAAAGTCATATATGGCAATTATAGAAATGGTATACACTGCAAACGAAAAAAAAGGAAGATGTATATACTGATTAGAGTATTATAGTAGGTATGAAGATAGCAAAGCAATAACTAAAAAATTGAACATGTAAACATAAATATGGCTTGTCCTAGGGCTTGGCGTGACCAGCCGATTGATCGTACCGGACTAATACGACCACCACGTCTACACCGAATCAGAGGCCAAAGTAGTGTGTTGGGAACTACAATATCGTAATAGTGCAGTCCCCTCAACAACCAGGATCCTCTTCTCCGGCTTACGGGATGCCACCCACGGCAAACAGACGGCTCCCTTTTCGGGGGAGTTGCACCCCTCTGCAGGGAGATACAGCCGGCATTTTTTATCCCCCCCCCGGCAAGGGGCAATTTATCGGATCAAGAATAAATGGAGGAGACTGAGCGTATATGTTTGAAGGACGATTGGAACCCCCCTATCGCTCAAATAGGGGGTGGAGATGACCCTCAACCCGACACCCCACCTTCCGGGGGTCTACGGTATACGATAAGAAAAATGTCTGAGAGGACGTACGCTAAGAATGCGGCCTTGGATAAAACGTACCAGGTCAAGGTCGACGAAGAGCACCGTGGTCAACGGCTCAACGATGTCAGGGACGGGTTACATCGCATGTTAGACGACGTGCTGGACCAAGCTCGGGGCGATTTGGAGGGGAAA
>CM026390.1:69962703-70048352 GCA_014843695.1 Archivesica marissinica
GATGTATGGAGTAGTATGTGATGTATGGAGTAGTATGGGATGTATTGAGTAGTATGTAATGTATGGAGTAGTATGGGATGTATGAAGTAGTATGTGATGTATGGAGTAGTATGTGATGTATGTAGTAGTATGTGATGTATGGAGTAGTATGTGATGTATGGAGTAGTATGTGATGTATGGAGTATGTGATGTATGGAGTATGCGATGTATGGAGTATGTGATGTATGGAGTAGTATGTGATGTATGGAGTAGTATATGATGTATGTAGTAGTATGTGATGTATAGAGTAGTATGTGATGTATGTAGTAATATGTGATGTATGGAGTAGTATATGATGTATGTAGTAGTATGTGATGTATGGAGTAGTATGTGATGTATGGAGTATGTGATGTATGGAGTAGTATGTGATGTATGTAGTAGTATGTGATGTATGGAGTAGTATGTGATGTATGGAGTATGTGATGTATGGAGTAGTATGTGATGTATGTAGTAGTATGTGATGTATGGAGTAGTATGTGATGTATGGAGTAGTATGTGATGTTTGGAGTAGTATGGGATGTATGGAGTAGTATGTGATGTATGGAGTATTATGTGATGTATGGAGTATGTGATGTATGGAGTAGTATGCGATGTATGGAGTAGTATGTAATGTATGGAGTAGTATGTAATGTATGGAGTAGTATGCGATGTATAGAGTAGTATGTGATGTATGGAGTAGTATGTGATGTATGGAGTTGTGATGTATGGAGTAGTATGTGATGTATGGAGTAGTATGTGATGTATGGAGTAGTATGTGATGTATGGAGTAGTATGTGATGTATGGAGTATGTGATGTATGGAGTAGTATGCGATGTATGGAGTAGTATGTGATGTATGGAGTAGTATGTGACGTATGTAGTAGTATTCGATGTATGGAGTAGTATGTGATGTATGGAGTAGTATGTGATGTATGGAGTAGTATGTGATGTATGGAGTATGTGATGTATGGAGTAGTATGTGATGTATGGAGTAGTATGTGATGTATGGAGTAGTATGTGATGTATGGAGTAGTATGTGATGTATAGAGTATGTGATGTATGGAGTAGTATGTGATGTATGGAGTAGTATGTGATGTATGGAGTATGTGATGTATGGAGTAGTATGTGATGTATAGAGTAGTATGTGATGTATGAAGTAGTATGTGATGTATGGAGTAGTATGTGATGTATGGAGTAGTATGTGATGTATGGAGTAGTATGTGATGCATGGAGTAGTATGTGATGTATGGAGTAGTATGTGATGTATGGAGTAGTATGTTATGTATGGAGTATGTGATGTATGGAGTAGTATGTGATGTATGGAGTAGTATGGGATGTATGGAGTAGTATTTAATGTATGGAGTAGTATGTGATGTATGGAGTAGTATGTGATGTATGGAGTAATATGTGATGTATGGAGTAGTATGTGATGTATGGAGTATGTGATGTATGGAGTAGTATGTGATGTATGGAGTAGTATGTGATGTATGTAGTAGTATGTGATGTATGGAGTAGTATGTGATGTATGGAGTAGTATGTGATGTATGGAGTAGTATGTGATGTATGGAGTAGTATGTGATGTATGGAGTATGTGATGTATGGAGTAGTATGTGATGTATGGAGTAGTATGAGATGTATTGAGTAGTATGTAATGTATGGAGTAGTATGGGATGTATGAAGTAGTATGTGATGTATGGAGTAGTATGTGATGTATGTAGTAGTATGTGATGTATGGAGTAGTATGTGATGTATGGAGTAGTATGTAATGTATGGAGTATGTGATGTATGGAGTATGCGATGTATGGAGTATGTGATGTATGGAGTGGTATACGATGTATGGAGTAGTATGCGATGTATGGAGTAGTATGTGATGTATGGAGTAGTATGTGATGTATGGAGTAGTATGTGATGTATGGAGTATTATGTGATGTATGGAGTAGTATGCGATGTATGGAGTATGTGATATATGGAGTATGCGATGTATGGAGTAGTATGTGATGTATGGAGTATGTGATGTATGGAGTAGTATGTGATGTATGGAGTAGTATGTGATGTATGGAGTAGTATGCGATGTATGGAGTATGTGATGTATGGAGTGGTATGTGATGTATGGAGTATGTGATGTATGGAGTAGTATGTGATGTATGGAGTAGTATGTGATGTATGGAGTAGTATGTGATGTATGGAGTAGTATGTGATGTTTGGAGTAGTATGGGATGTATGGAGTAGTATGTGATGTATGGAGTATTATGTGATGTATGGAGTAGTATGCGATGTATGGAGTATGTGATATATGGAGTATGCGATGTATGGAGTAGTATGTGATGTATGGAGTATGTGATGTATGGAGTAGTATGTGATGTATGGAGTAGTATGTGATGTATGGAGTAGTATGCGATGTATGGAGTATGTGATGTATGGAGTAGTATGTGATGTATGGAGTATGTGATGTATGGAGTAGTATGTGATGTATGGAGTAGTATGTGATGTATGGAGTAGTATGTGATGTATGGAGTAGTATGGGATGTATGGAGTAGTATGTGATGTATGGAGTAGTATGTGATGTATGGAGTAGTATGTGATGTATGGAGTGGTATGTAATGTATGGAGTATGTGATGTATGGAGTATGTGATGTATGGAGTATGTGATATATGGAGTATGTGATGTATGGAGTAGTATGTGATGTATGGAGTATGCGATGTATGTAGTAGTATGTGATGTATGGAGTATGTGATGTATGGAGTATGTGATGTATGGAGTATGTGATGTATGGAGTAGTATGTGTTGTATGGAGTATGTGATGTATGGAGTAGGATGTGATGTATGGAGTAGTATGTGATGTATGGAGTAGTATGTGATGTATGGAGTATGTGATGTATGGAGTAGTATGTGATGTATGGAGTAGTATGTGATGTATGGAGTAGTATGTGATGTATGGAGTAGTATGTGATGTATGGAGTATGTGATGTATGGAGTAGTATGTGATGTATGGAGTAAGTGATGTATGGAGTAGTATGTGATGTATGGAGTAGTATGTGATGTATGGAGTAGTATGGGATGTATGGAGTAGTATGTGATGTATGTAGTAGTATGTGATGTATGGAGTAGTATGTGATGTATGGAGTAGTATGTGATGTATGGAGTAGTATGTGATGTATGGAGTAGTATGTGATGTGTGGAGTATGTGATGTATGTAGTAGTATGGGATGTATGTAGTAGTATACGATGTATGAAGTAGTATGTGATGTATGGAGTAGTATGTGATGTGTGGAGTAGTATGGGATGTATGTAGTAGTATGGGATGTATGGAGTAGTATGTGATGTGTGGAGTAGTATGTGATGTATGGAGTAGTATGTGATGTATGGAGTAGTATGTGATGTATGGAGTATGCGATGTATGTAGTAGTATGTGATGTATGGAGTATGTGATGTATGTAGTAGTATGTGATGTATGGAGTATGTGATGTATGGAGTAGTATGCGATGTATGTAGTAGTATGTGATGTATGGAGTATGTGATATATGGAGTAGTATGTGATGTATGGAGTAATATGTGATGTATGGAGTAGTATGTGATGTATGGGGTAGTATGTGATGTATGTAGTAGTATGTGATGTATGGAGTATGTGATGTATGGAGTAGTATGTGATGTATGGAGTAGTATGTGATGTATGGAGTAGTATGTGATGTATGGAGTAGTATGTGATGTATGGAGTAGTATGTGATGTATGGAGTAGTATGCGATGTATGTAGTAGTATGTGATGTATGGAGTAGTATGTGATGTATGGAGTTTGTGATGTATGGAGTAGTATGTGATGTATGGAGTAGTATGTGATGTATGGAGTATGTGATGTATGGAGTAGTATGTGATGTATGGAGTATGTGATGTATGGAGTATGTGATGTATGGAGTAGTATGTGATGTATGGAGTAGTATGTGATGTATGGAGTAGTATGTGATGTATGGAGTAGTATGTGATGTATGGAGTAGTATGTGATGTATGGAGTAGTATGCGATGTATGTAGTAGTATGTGATGTATGGAGTAGTATGTGATGTATGGAGTTTGTGATGTATGGAGTAGTATGTGATGTATGGAGTAGTATGTGATGTATGGAGTATGTGATGTATGGAGTAGTATGTGATGTATGGAGTATGTGATGTATGGAGTATGTGATGTATGGAGTAGTATGTGATGTATGGAGTAGTATGTGATGTATGGAGTAGTATGTGATGTATGGAGTAGTATGTGATGTATGGAGTAGTATGTGATGTATGGAGTATGTGATGTATGGAGCATGGGATGTATGGAGTAGTATGTGATGTATGGAGTATGTGATGTATGGAGTATGTGATGTATGGAGTAGTATGTGATGTATGGAGTATGTGATGTATGGAGTAGTATGTGATGTATGGAGTAGTATGTGATGTATGGAGTAGTATGTGATGTATGGAGTAGTATGTGATGTATGGAGTAGTATGTGATGTATGGAGTAGTATGTGATGTATGGAGTAGTATGTGATGTATGGAGTAGTATGTGATGTATGGAGTAGTATGTGATGTATGGAGTATGTGATGTATGGAGTATGTGATGTATGGAGTATGTGATGTATGGAGTAGTATGTGATGTATGGAGTAGTATGTGATGTATGGAGTAGTATGTGATGTATGGAGTATGTGATGTATGGAGTAGTATGTGATGTATGGAGTAGTATGTGATGTATGGAGTAGTATGTGATGTATGGAGTAGTATGTGATGTATGGAGTATGTGATGTATGGAGTAGTATGTGATGTATGGAGTAAGTGATGTATGGAGTAGTATGTGATGTATGGAGTAGTATGTGATGTATGGAGTAGTATGGGATGTATGGAGTAGTATGTGATGTATGTAGTAGTATGTGATGTATGGAGTAGTATGTGATGTATGGAGTAGTATGTGATGTATGGAGTAGTATGTGATGTATGGAGTAGTATGTGATGTGTGGAGTAGTATGTGATGTATGGAGTAGTATGGGATGTATGTAGTAGTATGGGATGTATGGAGTAGTATGTGATGTGTGGAGTAGTATGTGATGTATGGAGTAGTATGTGATGTATGGAGTAGTATGTGATGTATGGAGTAGTATGTGATGTGTGGAGTAGTATGGGATGTATGTAGTAGTATGGGATGTATGTAGTATGTGATGTATGGAGTAGTATGTGATGTATGGAGTAGTATGTGATGTATGGAGTATGTGATGTATGGAGTAGTATGTGATCTATGGAGTAGTATGTGATGTATGGAGTAGTATGTTATGTATGGAGTAGTATGTGATGTATGGAGTATGTGATGTATGGAGTAGTATGTGATTTATGGAGTAAGTGATGTATGGAGTAGTATGTGATGTATGGAGTAGTATGTGATGTATGGAGTAGTATGGGATGTATGGAGTAGTATGTGATGTATGTAGTAGTATGTGATGTATAGAGTAGTATGTGATGTATGGAGTAGTATGTGATGTATGGAGTAGTATGTGATGTATGGAGTAGAATGTGATGTGTGGAGTATGTGATGTATGTAGTAGTATGGGATGTATGTAGTAGTATACGATGTATGAAGTAGTATGTGATGTATGGAGTAGTATGTGATGTGTGGAGTAGTATGGGATGTATGGAGTAGTATGTGATGTGTGGAGTAGTATGTGATGTATGGAGTAGTATGTGATGTATGGAGTATGTGATGTATGTAGTAGTATGTGATGTATGGAGTATGTGATGTATGGAGTAGTATGCGATGTATGTAGTAGTATGTGATGTATGGAATATGTGATATATGGAGTAGTATGTGATGTATGGAGTAGTATGTGATGTATGGAGTAGTATGTGATGTATGGGGTAGTATGTGATGTATGTAGTAGTATGTGATGTATGGAGTATGTGATGTATGGAGTAGTATGTGATGTATCGAGTAGTATGTGATGTATGGAGTAGTATGTGATGTATGGAGTAGTATGTGATGTATGGAGTAGTATGTGATGTATGGAGTAGTATGCGATGTATGTAGTAGTATGTGATGTATGGAGTAGTATGTGATGTATGGAGTTTGTGATGTATGGAGTAGTATGTGATGTATGGAGTAGTATGTGATGTATGGAGTATGTGATGTATGGAGTAGTATGTGATGTATGGAGTATGTGATGTATGGAATATGTGATGTATGGAGTAGTATGTGATGTGTGGAGTAGTATGTGATGTGTGGAGTAGTATGGGATGTATGTAGTAGTATGGGATGTATGTAGTAGTATGTGATGTGTGGAGTAGTATGGGATGTATGTAGTAGTATGGGATGTATGTAGTAGTATACGATGTATGTAGTAGTATACGATGTATGGAGTATGTGATGTATGGAGTATGCGATGTATGGAGTATGTGATGTATGGAGTAGTATGTGATGTATGGAGTAGTATGTGATGTATGGAGTAGTATATGATGTATGGAGTATGTGATGTATGGAGTATGCGATGTATGGAGTATGCGATGTATGGAGTAGTATGCGATGTATGGAGTATGTGATGTATGGAGTATGCGATGTATGGAGTATGCGATGTATGGAGTATGCGATGTATGGAGTATGCGCGATGTATGGAGTATGCGATGTATGGAGTATGCGATGTGTGTAGTAGTATGCGATGTATGGAGTATGCGATGTATGGAGTATGTGATGTATGGAGTATGTGATGTATGGAGTAGTATGTGATGTATGGAGTAGTATGCGATGTATGGAGTAGTATGTGATGTATGGAGTAGTATGTGATGTATGGAGTATGCGATGTATGGAGTAGTATGTGATGTATGGAGTAGTATATGATGTATGGAGTAGTATGTGATGTATGGAGTAGTATGTGATGTATGGAGTAGTATGCGATGTATGGAGTATGCGATGTATGGAGTAGTATGCGATGTATGGAGTATGTGATGTATGGAGTAGAATGCGATGTATGGAGTATGCGATGTATGGAGTAGTATGCGATGTATGGAGTATGCGATGTATGGAGTAGTATGCGATGTATGGAGTAGAATGCGATGTATGGAGTATGCGATGTATGGAGTAGTATGCGATGTATGGAGTATGTGATGTATGGAGTATGCGATGTATGGAGTATGCGATGTATGGAGTATGCGATGTATGGAGTATGCGATGTATGGAGTATGCGATGTATGGAGTAGTATGTGATGTATGGAGTAGTATTTGATCTATGGAGTAGTATGTGATGTATGGAGTAGTATGTGATGTATGGAGTAGTATGCGATGTATGGAGTAGTATGCGATGTATGGAGTAGTATGCGATGTATGGAGTAGTATGCGATGTATGGAGTAGTATATGATGTATGGAGTATGTGATGTATGGAGTAGTATGTGATCTATGGAGTAGTTTGTGATATATGGAGTAGTATGTGATGTATGGAGTAGTATATGATGTATGGAGTAGTATGCGATGTATGGAGTAGTATGCGATGTATGGAGTAGTATGCGATGTATGGAGTAGTATGCGATGTATGGAGTAGTATATGATGTATGGAGTATGTGATGTATAGAGTAGTATGTGATCTATGGAGTAGTATGTGATGTATGGAGTAGTATGTGATGTATGGAGTAGTATGTGATGTATGGAGTAGTATGCGATGTATGGAGTAGTATGCGATGTATGGAGTAGTATATGATGTATGGAGTATGTGATGTATGGAGTAGTATATGATGTATGGAGTAGTATATGATATATGGAGTATGCGATGTATGGAGTAGTATATGATGTATGGAGTAGTATATGATGTATGGAGTATGTGATGTATGGAGTAGTATGGGATGTATGGAGTAGTATGTGATGTATGGAGTAGTATGCGATGTATGGAGTAGTATATGATGTATGGAGTAGTATGCGATGTATGGAGTAGTATATGATGTATGGAGTAGTATATGATGTATGGAGTATGTGATGTATGGAGTAGTATGCGATGTATGGAGTAGTATATGATGTATGGAGTATGTGATGTATGGAGTAGTATGCGATGTATGGAGTAGTATATGATGTATGGAGTATGTGATGTATGGAGTAGTATGCGATGTATGGAGTAGTATATGATGTATGGAGTATGTGATGTATGGAGTAGTATGCGATGTATGGAGTAGTATATGATGTATGGAGTATGTGATGTATGGAGTAGTATGCGATGTATGGAGTAGTATATGATGTATGGAGTATGTGATGTATGGAGTAGTATGCGATGTATGGAGTAGTATATGATGTATGGAGTATGTGATGTATGGAGTAGAATGTGATGTATAAGTATGCGTAAATAATATCGATAAGCGAGAAATAAACACGACTTATAAAGAAATAGAACTAAAATCCCTTGAGACCTTGATTTGCCGTTTCTACCTTGCCACATTATACAGACCCAGATGGAAGCGCACAGTCAATACAATATTGCCAAGCATTATGTTACTGAAGCGGGGGAGGATAGTTGTATTACGTGATAGCTTTATGACGTCCCAGACAAATCGTTCAATCCATCTGCCACATATAATGAAAATTGAGATATGTCCATGAGGGGAAATTCGGTATTTTTCAGAATATCAATTCACGAAGACAAAAATATCGTGGATTGCGTATGTTTTGATAGTAATTATATCAAACGTTTGGATGTGGAAGCTAAAACATATACACTCAGGACTATCCAGTGGCAGAACTAAACCATATACAGTCAGGACTATCCAGTGGCAGAACTAAACCATATACAGTCAGGACTATCCAGTGGCAGAACTAAACCATATACACTCAGGACTATCCAGTTGCAGAACTAAACCATATACACTCAGGACTATCCAGTGGCAGAACTAAACCTTATACAGTCAGGACTATCCAGTGGCAGAACTAAAACATATACACTCAGGACTATCCAGTGGCAGAACTAAACCATATACACTCAGGACTATCCAGTGGCAGAATTAAAACATATACACTCAGGACTATCCAGTGGCAGAACTAAAACATATACAGTCAGGACTATCCAGTGGCAGAACTAAAACATATACACTCAGGACTATCCAGTGGCAGAACTAAAACATATACACTCAGGACTATCCAGTGGCAGAACTAAACCATATACAGTCAGGACTATCCAGTGGCAGAACTAAAACATATACACTCAGGACTATCCAGTGGCAGAACTAAAACATATACACTCAGGACTATCCAGTGGCAGAACTAAAACATATACACTCAGGACTATCCAGTGGCAGAACTAAACCATATACAGTCAGGACTATCCAGTGGCAGAACTAAAACATATACACTCATGACTATCCAGTGGCAGAACTAAAACATATACACTCAGGACTATCCAGTGGCAGAACTAAAACATATACACTCAGGACTATCCAGTGGCAGAACTAAAACATATACACTCAGGACTATCCAGTGGCAGAACTAAACCATATACACTCAGGACTATCCAGTGGCAGAACTAAAACATATACACTCAGGACTATCCAGTGGCAGAACTAAAACATATACACTCAGGACTATCCAGTGGCAGAACTAAGGAATAGATTGCAGATTAAAATACGAAACTGTTATTCTATCATTCAAACATCAATCCGCACTGTTTTAACTGGGTGTTTAGTATACTACAATAAAACATACGATTCCAGCTGGCTGTTTGTATCCTCTGCAATACACTAGCCTTTAGTTGGCTGATTAGAACTACTGCAAGACAGTCTAATTTTAACTGATGTGGCGATGTGTGTCGATCTTCTGCAAGACAGCCTACTTTTAACTGGATGTGGCGTTGTGTGTCGATCTTCTGCAAGACAGTCTACTTTTAACTGATGTGGCGACGTGTGTCGATCTTCTGCAAGACAGCCTACTTTTAACTGGATGTGGCGTTGTCTGTCGATCTTCTGCAAGACAGCCCACTTTTAACTGGATGTGGCGATGTGTGTCGATCTTCTGCAAGACATCCTACTTGTAACTGGATGTGGCGTTGTGTGTCGATCTTCTGCAATACAGCCTACTTTTAACTGGATGTGGCGTTGTGTGTCGATCTTCTGCAAGACAGTCTACTTTTAACTGATGTGGCGATGTGTGTCGATCTTCTGCAAGACAGCCTACTTTTAACTGGATGTGGCGTTGTCTGTCGATCTTCTGCAAGACAGCCCACTTTTAACTGGATGTGGCGATGTGTGTCGATCTTCTGCAAGACAGCCTACTTTTAACTGGATGTGGCGATGTGTGTCGATCTTCTGCAAGACAGCCTACTTTTAACTGGATGTGGCGATGTGTGTCGATCTTCTGCAAGACAGCCTACTTGTAACTGGATGTGGCGTTGTGTGTCGATCTTCTGCAAGACAGCCCACTTTTAACTGGATGTGGCGATGTGTGTCGATCTTCTGCAAGACAGCCTACTTTTAACTGGATGTGGCGATGTGTGTCGATCTTCTGCAAGACAGCCTACTTTTAACTGGATGTGGCGATGTGTGTCGATCTTCTGCAAGACAGCCTACTTGTAACTGGATGTGGCGTTGTGTGTCGATCTTCTGCAAGACAGCCCACTTTTAACTGGATGTGGCGATGTGTGTCGATCTTCTGCAAGACAGCCTACTTTTAACTGGATGTGGCGATGTGTGTCGATCTTCTGCAAGACAGCCTACTTTTAACTGGATGTGGCGATGTGTGTCGATCTTCTGCAAGACAGCCTACTTTTAACTGGATGTGGCGATGTGTGTCGATCTTCTGCACGACAGCCTACTTTTAACTGGATGTGGCGATGTGTGTCGATCTTCTGCACGACAGCCTACTTTTAGCTGGATGTGGCGATGTGTGTCGATCTTCTGCACGACAGCCTACTTTTAACTGGATGTGGCGATGTGTGTCGATCTTCTGCAAGACAGCCTACTTGTAACTGGATGTGGCGATGTGTGTCGATCTTCTGCAAGACAACCTCGTTTGAACTATGTTTGTCAAACTGCTGGCTAAATGACCTGTTATTGTCCATTTGATGATTTAAGGTCATTTAATAATAAACCATACTTACATAATTGGCTTGAGTGCGTTAACAGAAATCGAACTAAATGAGAAGAAATAAATGCCAAAACTAATTTTAAAGTTTACAGTGACGTTGACTATAGAATACCAAGTATGTTATATGCAGCTAGTCGCATGCAGATAGTGTCGGTATGCATATATAATATCAACATCATAAGCTGTGTATAGCCTTTGACAGACCTAACACTAATTGGAACATGTATGTAACAAGTAGGACAGAACTTAATGCCGTTTGAATTTATTGAAATATATCAGAACCAATGGTGGTATTAAATTGCAGTGTATTGACCTGACTTCCTTTTACCTGATGTCCTATTGCCTTTTTCGAGACCGTGACCAAATAATCCCGTTATATACTTACCCTATTATACCCCTCCAACGCTAATCTACACTAACTGAATACTAACCTGTCACCCGTAGCTAAACCGGTTTATTCCTGATTCCCCCACTTTTTGATTTCTTGTATTCCTGATTCCCCCACTTTATTCTGACCGGTAAATCAGAAAAGGCGAGACCCGAAGCTATAATCTGTTTCAATTATCTATTGTTACCTGTGTGTGTCTATGGTAGATTAAAACCAATTATCATACAAACCAATTTTTTAAATGACTTTAATGTCGGAAAATTTTAAATATTTTTTATTTCACTTTAAAAGTATATGCCGTGACCTCCTTGAGACGGTTCAAATGAGTGGTCACAACATATAGGAAATATATTTTTGAAATGGTTTTGAACGTTTTTTTCTCTCATTTCTCCACTAATCAGGAATTAATATGGATGTTTTAGTGGGAAAATAAGAAAAAAACACACAACAAGAAAAGAAAAACGACAGATTCCCTTAGTATCCCGCTTAAACAATTGGAAAATAATAATATTCCTACAAGTTACCCCGTAATAAGGTGGTTAAACTGCACTTTACATTAATGTTTGCTATTTCAATAATTGAAACAGATTATAGTGTTTTCACGCCCGGAGGCTATGTTACCACTAATCTCCAAACTGGACAAATTCCTGATTACCCCACAAATAAATTGACCAGTTTTTCTAAAAGTGGGGGAATCAGGAAGACACCAGCTAAACCTCTGCTGCTCGTTTATCTTGTGTAATGCCTCGTTGCACTTGATATCTGGGACATTGTAACGTCTAGTTACGATATATTTGTAATATATATTAATTATAATAAATATCTGGATATTTATATCACTTTCAGGTTAGTTACATTTTTGTCATATCATGGTTAATGTTTATAGAATACTTCTGTAACAACCTTGTGTAAATTACCTTTTAAACAACTTAGTGTCGAATATGTACATACGACACTATAGTATACATGTATATAATCAGCCTGGAGTATAATGAAGCATACTGTTTTATATTGTTTTAATATTCCTGTATCTTGTGTAATGCCTCATTGCATTTGATATCTGGACATTGTAACGTCTAGTTACGATATATTTGTAATATAAATTATAATAAATATCTAGGATATTTATATCACTTTCAGGAGTTGTTGTTTACTGGTTCACTTGGCAACACCACAGAGAACCCTCAATGCATATATGCCGACTGGGCTACGTCGACACAAGGAATGTGAATATATGTTTGCGGAAATGTTAGAAATGCTAACTAAATATAGCATTGGATTCTCTGTTGCACAATATATGTTAGATGAGGACCATTGCTTGACTATACAAACACCAAACGATGGAAAACCTACTGTTGTACTAGACATGATAGACGAGGACCATTGATGGACAATACAAACACAATACGATGGAAAGCCTACTGTTGTACTAGCCATGATAGATATGTTAGATGAGGACCATTGATGGACAATACAAACACCAAACGATGGAAAGCCTACTGTGGTACTAGCCATGATAGACGAGGACCATTGATGGACTATGCAAACACAATACGATGGAAATCCTACTGTTGTACTAGACCTGATAGATGAGGACCATTGTTGGACCATACAAACATAATACGATGGAAAGCCTACTGGTGTACTAGCCATGATAGATATGTTAGATGAGGACCATTGTTGGACTATACAAACACCAAACGATGGAAACCATGCTGTTGTACTAGCCATGATCGATATGTTAGATGAGGACCATTGTTGGACTATACAAACACCAAACGATGGAAAGCCTACTGTTGTACTAGCCATGATAGACGAGGACCATTGATGGACTATACAAACACAATACGATGGAAAGCCTACTGTTGTACTAGCCATGATAGATATGTTAGATGAGGACCATTGTTGGACTATACAAACACCAAACGATGGAAAACCTACTGTTGTACTAGACATGATAGATGAGGACCATTGATGGACAATACAAACACCAAACGATGGAAAGCCTACTGTTGTACTAGCCATGATAGACGAGGACCATTGATGGACTATACAAACACAATACGATGGAAAGCCTACTGTTGTACTAGCCATGATAGATATGTTAGATGAGGACCATTGTTGGACTATACAAACACCAAACGATGGAAAACCTACTGTTGTACTAGACATGATAGATGAGGACCATTGATGGACAATACAAACACCAAACGATGGAAAGCCTACTGTTGTACTAGCCATGATAGACGAGGACCATTGATGGACTATACAAACACAATACGATGGAAAGCCTACTGTTGTACTAGCCATGATAGATATGTTAGATGAGGACCATTGTTGGACTATACAAACACCAAACGATGGAAAGCCTACTGTTGTACTAGACATGTTAGATGAGGACTATTGCTGGACTATGCAAACACCAAACGATGGTAAGCCTACTGTTGTACTAGAAATGTTAGATGAGGACCATTGATGGACTATACAAACACAATACGATGGAAAGCCTACTGTTGTACTAGACATGACAGATGAGGACCATTGTTGGACCATACAAACACAATACGATGGAAAGCCTACTGTTGTACTAGACATGACAGATGAGGACCATTGTTGGACCATACAAACACAATACGATGGAAAGCCTACTGTTGTACTAGACATGACAGATGAGGACCATTGTTGGACCATACAAACACAATACGATGGAAAGCCTACTGTTGTACTAGACATGACAGATGAGGACCATTGTTGGACCATACAAACACAATACGATGGAAAGCCTACTGTTGTACTAGACATGACAGATGAGGACCATTGTTGGACCATACAAACACAATACGATGGAAAGCCTACTGTTGTACTAGACATGACAGATGAGGACCATTGTTGGACCATACAAACACAATACGATGGAAAGCCTACTGTTGTACTAGACATGACAGATGAGGACCATTGTTGGACCATACAAACACAATACGATGGAAAGCCTACTGTTGTACTAGACATGACAGATGAGGACCATTGTTGGACTATACAAACACAATACGATGGAAAGCCTACTGTTGTACTAGACATGACAGATGAGGACCATTGGTGGACTATACAAACACAATACGATGGAAAGCCTACTGTTGTACTAGACATGACAGATGAGGACCATTGTTGGACTATACAAACACAATACGATGGAAGGCCTACTGGTGTACTAGACATGACAGATGAGGACCATTGTTGGACAATACAAACACCAAACGATGGAAAGCCTACTGTTGTACTAGACATGACAGATGAGGATCATTGATGGACTATACAAACACCAAACGATGGAAAGCCTACTGTTGTACTAGACATGACAGATGAGGATCATTGATGGACTATACAAACACCAAACGATGGAAAGCCTACTGTTGTACTAGACATGTTAGACGAGGATCATTGTTGGACTATACAAACACAATACGATGGAAATCCTACTGTTGTACTAGACATGATAGATGAGGACCATTGATGGACTATACAAACACAATACGATGGAAAACTTACCGAAGTACTAGACATGTTAGATAAAGACAGACCAATGATGGAATATACAAACACACAACGATGTCGAACCTATTGAAGTACTAGACGCGTTAGATGAGGACTAAAGAAGGAATATACAAACATTAAATGATTGAAAACCTGCTGAAGTTATAACCTTGTTAGATGAGGCCTGATAAGGGCATATACAAACACATATCAATTGAAACCCTGCGGAAGCATTATACATGCTAGATGAGGACCACACAGGGAATATATAAATATTAAACGATTAAAATCCTTCAAACCAAATACAAAAAAAAACACAGAAACAATCACTATGTAAACATGCATTATTTGCATTTCTACACACATTAGAAACATGTGAACACATACAGAAGATAATTAGCATGATCGTGTGCATAATTAAATTCAGCATGATACACTGTATGGCAATATAACTATAACAACTAAACACACCTGCGTGCAAACACTTATAGAAGTAGAAGAACATACTTTAGAAGACGTAACAGGCAATAACATTGAAAATAATATAATCGACCTGACAATTGGTTTGTTTTTGTATTTAACGATGCACCGGTTAAATGACTATTCTGCAGGGGAACCCAAGATAACCTACTTATCCAGAATATACAGTTGTGGGGCCACTGTAACCTATCATCACTGATGATCACGGGCTCAAACCGTGTCTCATTTATATGAAAAAGTTGGCAGTTTCTTACGGAGGTTGGTGCACCCAAGTACTGGTTAACCGTTGGAGCCTGCCCAGGAAAGGTGTTGTTAGGTAAACTGCCCGCCGGCGATATAGCCCAAAATGGTGCTGATGCAGGTGTAAAACCCGAAATATAACATAACATAACAGTTGTGGGGAGTAAATGATTATTAGCCAACGATCTTAATGCCTTCGCCATGGAGACCCTACCAAACTGACAATGTACTTGGAAATATTTATTTAACACAGACAATTTAGTGTCTTTTTTATAGAGTGTCGATATAGAACAAGAGCAACTGATTTTGCAAACCATTTGGGAGAAATTGCTGACAGAGTAAAAAATCGCATGCAAGGATAAATTACATGCAAAGAGAAATCGCGGACTGGGAGAAAATGCATGCATGGAGATATCGCTGGCAGGGAGACATTTCATGCATGGATAAATCGCTCACAAGACGAAATTTCATGTATGAATAAAGTACATGCAAAGATATTTTACATGAATGGAGAACTCGCATTTATGGAGAAATAAAATGCATGGAGAATTCATGCAGAAATCGCATACAGGGAGAAATTGAACACATGGATAAATTGCGTGCATGGAGAAATCGCATACAGGGAGAAATTGAACACATGGATAAATTACTTGCATGCAGAAATCGCATACAGGGAGAAATTGAACACATGGATAAATTGCGTGCATGGAGAAATCGCATGCAGGAATCATTCTTTTCGTTCAGCAAGCCAGGATAAATCGTATGCAGGGAGAAATCGTATGCATGGATACATTGTGTGCTTGGAAAAATCGCAAGCAGGAAGAAAGTATATGCATGGATAATTCGTATGCATGGAGAAATCGTATGCATGGAGAAATCGTATGCAGGAAGAAATTGCAGACTAGAATAATTCATATGCAGGTAGAACTTTTATTCATTATGATAACGCAGCTTGCCATGCTACCGAAACAACAGCTGCTGGAAAATTACGTAGCAGTCAAAGCTGTGTTAGTGAACACCTCCATTAAGCAGACAACCTGTATTAAACCGCCAGTTTCCAGAGTCCCAATATGTTGTTTTATTATTACTGTTTCCTCTATTAAGCAGCCACATATGCTAAGCAGCCACTTAATGTGATTCCCTTGGCCGACTGCTGAAGACAGGTTTGACTGTACTGTATATATTGAATTCGCTGGATAAAGCAAGCTTAAAATGATGCGCTCCAACAATAACCAAGATAGATAAGAATACAGATACTACTACATTCCTTACTCTGCTCGCACTAGTATCTTCAAAGTGGTTGGAAACATTTTTAAAAGAGGGCATAAAGGTTGTGATTCCCTTGGCTGACTGCTGAAGACAGGTGTCACTGTAATTTCATACAGTATGTTAAAGCATACTTAATTACTTCAGAGAATTCTTAGAGAATGGCTCCGGATCAGACGGTATGAATTTTCATTAAAGCAAATTGAATTTTGTGTTGGGAAAGTTACTGCAGCTGAATTATTAATGCCGTTTAATTAGTTCAAATGTTCCTTTTTGTGCAAGAAAACTTTTTTTGGCAGCGGGACAGATTTTTCAGAATAAAGTACAAACAGATTTTACAAACTTGTCTTTGAACAATTGAATGACCTATATCATTCCCCACGTCAACGAAATTAATTCTGAGAAAACGCTGTGCTGTTAATCTGTTCAGTGCTACGCATGCACATTAATGTAATATGAAAAGGATAATATATGTGGCTACATGTTGATACGGTGCTTGTATATGTTGCATAATATATATGCAGACAATCATTTAGCCGAAACACTACATATACCTGTCGTATGTATACCGTGCAATCAACAATACTAGTATTAGTGAAGATATTATATATATTATATATTATATATATATATATATATTATTCATTTAGGGATCAATCGAATATCATACGTCATAGTCAAAGTTCTGGGTAACTGTAAATGTTTTGCATTTATTTTCATGTACATTTACACAAATTATTGTTCCTGTATTACCCATAGGAATTGGATTGTGATATCTATATTCAATGTATATAATATATACCAATACTTGAATGTAGATAATATATACCAATACTTGAATGTAGATAATACATACCAATACTTGAATGTATATAATATATACCAATACTTGAATGTATATAATATATACCAATACTTGAATGTAGATAATATATACCAATACTTGAATGTATATAATATATACCAATACTTGAATGTAGATAATATATACCAATACTTGAATGTAGATAATATATACCAATACTTGAATGTAGATAATACATACCAATAATTGAATGTATATAATATATACCAATACTTGAATGTAGATAATACATACCAATAATTGAATGTATATAATATAATTATACCAATACTTGAATGTATATAATATATACCAATACTTGAATGTAGATAATACATACCAATAATTGAATGTATATAATATATACCAATACTTGAATGTAGATAATATATACCAATACTTGAATGTATATAATATATACCAATACTTGAATGTATATAATATATACCAATACTTGAATGTAGATAATCATACCAATACTTGAATGTATATAATATATACCAATACTTGAATGTATATAATATATACCAATACTTGAATGTAGATAATATATACCAATACTTGAATGTAGATAATATATACCAATACTTGAATGTAGATAATACATACCAATAATTGAATGTATATAATATAATTATACCAATACTTGAATGTAGATAATACATACCAATAATTGAATGTATATAATATAATTATACCAATACTTGAATGTATATAATATATACCAATACTTGAATGTAGATAATACATACCAATAATTGAATGTATATAATATATACCAATACTTGAATGTAGATAATATATACCAATACTTGAATGTATATAATATATACCAATACTTGAATGTATATAATATATACCAATACTTGAATGTAGATAATACATACCAATACTTGAATGTATATAATATATACCAATACTTGAATGTATATAATATATACCAATACTTGAATGTAGATAATATATACCAATACTTGAATGTAGATAATATATACCAATACTTGAATGTAGATAATACATACCAATAATTGAATGTATATAATATAATTATACCAATACTTGAATGTAGATAATACATACCAATAATTGAATGTATATAATATAATTATACCAATACTTGAATGTATATAATATATACCAATACTTGAATGTAGATAATACATACCAATAATTGAATGTATATAATATATACCAATACTTGAATGTAGATAATATATACCAATACTTGAATGTATATAATATATACCAATACTTGAATGTATATAATATATACCAATACTTGAATGTAGATAATATATACCAATACTTGAATGTAGATAATATATACCAATACTTGAATGTAGATAATATATACCAATACTTGAATGTAGATAATATATACCAATACTTGAATGTAGATAATATATACCAATACTTGAATGTAGATAATACATACCAATAATTGAATGTATATAATATAATTATACCAATACTTGAATGTAGATAATACATACCAATAATTGAATGTATATAATATAATTATACCAATACTTGAATGTATATAATATATACCAATACTTGAATGTAGATAATACATACCAATAATTGAATGTATATAATATAATTATACCAATACTTGAATGTATATAATATATACCAATACTTGAATGTAGATAATACATACCAATAATTGAATGTATATAATATAATTATACCAATACTTGAATGTATATAATATATACCAATACTTGAATGTATATAATATATACCAATAATTCAATGTATATAATATATACCAATAATTCAATGTATATAATATATACCAATAATTGAATGTAGATAATATATACCAATAATTGAATGTAGATAATATATACTAATACTTGAATGTAGATAATATATACTAATAATTAAATGTAGATAATATATACCAATACTTGAATGTATATAATATATACCAATAATTGAATGTAGATAATATATACCAATAATTGAATGTATATAATATAATTATACCAATACTTGAATGTATATAATATATACCAATACTTGAATGTATATAATATATACCAATAATTGAATGTAGATAATATATACCAATAATTAAATGTATATAATATATACCAATAATTAAATGTAGATAATATATACCAATACTTGAATGTATATAATATATACCAATAATTGAATGTAGATAATATATACCAATAATTGAATGTAGATAATATATACCAATAATTGAATGTAGATAATATATACCAATAATTGAATGTAGATAATATATACCAATAATTCAATGTATATAATATATACCAATACTTGAATGTAGATAATATATACTAATAATTGAATGTAGATAATATATACCAATACTTGAATGTATATAATATATACTAATAATTGAATGTATATAATATATAGTAATATTTGAATGTAGATTATATATACCAATAATTGAATGTAGATAATAGTTACCAATACTTGATTGTAGATAATATATACCAATAATTGAATGTATATAATATATACCAATACTTGAATGTAGATAATACATACCAATAATTGAATGTAGATAATATATACCAATAATTGAATGTAGATAATATATACCAATAATTGAATGTAGATAATATATACCAATAATTGAATGTAGATAATATATACCAATAATTGAATGTAGATAATATATACCAACGAAAACTGAAGCAACACCAACTACAAACATAGAAGATTAACTTTAAAATGTTATACATCAATCAGCATGGAGCATGTCAGAGCAAGTGAACAAGTCCTTGTCCAGTATATGAATCGACGTGGAATACAAAAAGAGTGTTTTAATTTTAATTTATATATACCATCAATATAAACACCAGGTTATGATCAGCCTAATTTGTGATTGTTAGTTTATACAACTTTATTTTACATCTAATGCGAAACATGTTTTACAACATTATATTAATCGTTTTAGAGACCTTATTCCTGATTGGACATGCTGTAGAATGTCCGGGTATATGTTAGACAGGCTGTAGTATATCCGGGAATATGTTAGGCAAGATGTGGTTAACATACCGGCCTGTAGTCAAGTGGTTAACACGCTGGACTGCAAATACAGGGATGGCAGGTTCGATCCCCCGTCTGATCCTAATAATATATTAACAGTCTTTCAGATGGGACTTTAAACCGAGGTCTCGTGTCGGTGCTTTCCACCATGCACGTAAAAGAACCAGAGCAGATTCTTGAATGGGTCTCTGTATGTATCATTTCACTATCCTCCAACATCTAAAATGAATAATCTCTTTAGGAAGCGTCGCTCATATGGGCAACCATCCCCTTGTATATGTTGGACAGGCTGTAGTAGGTCCGGAGATAGGTTGTACAGGCTGTAGTAGGTCCGGGGATAGGTTGTACATGCTGTAGTAGGTCCGGGGATAGGTTGTACAGGCTGTAGTAGGTCCGGGGATAGGTTGTATGTAACCGTGTGGATTTTAACACTTTTTGTAAATTGGGGTAAATTGTATTATAATGACATTAGAGTTGTGTCCCTTGTTTTCACGAGATATTCGGAGTGAACACAATATCGTTTGACAGGTTTAATGGCGGGACAGATAACTTACTAGTTTTTAGCAACATCAAGATGTACTTGGTTAGTAATATATTCTGTTGTATGAATTGTTGTCATAAGTAATGCTTGTAATAGGGAATATCCATTTATCAAATATGGTGAGAATTAATCAAGCTTAACTGTGGTTATATGTGGGTGAGATTCGAACCCAAACATGGCTAGTGTGTCTACACATTCGGTCATGTGTAATAAAGTTACTCTAAACAATAATTAATACTAACTAAGTAAGATCAATCACCATTCTATCTATTGTGCACTGTTTGAATTCTAATTTGCAGTAACCGCAGCATAACGTTCACAGTGAGAGGGTGTAGTGTGTGTGGCCAGTGGAAATAAACTCATCTCCACAAGATGGTAAGGGTCATTATATAATTATGTTATGATATTAGTATGGTGTGTACTTATTGTAACGGTTATCCGTATTATTGTATATATCGGATCGATAACAGCGTTTATCGATGTCTACTCAAATTCTGAGGTTCGAACCCCGGTTGAAGCTATGAAGCTTATTGGAGAATGCCATCACGATTTATAAAGAGTAACCACCCTGGTTTTATTGTTGGTGACACAGGTCAAGAACATGTCCGTCATTTGTTAGGTTTTAAGAATATTTGTACATTGTAACATGATTTGATAAAAGACTGTAATATAATGTTATGTTCAATGGTAACATTGATGTTTAGACAAATCCTGATTGTGTTTCAGGATTCGGGTCCATGACAGTTTGAATTAACATAGTACACTACAGTAAACGATATGCACAGTCAACTTAGTTGTTCCATTTATTTGCCCAGCGAGTCCAGGACATGAAACCGAACCTCGACACCCTAGACCCAGTATAGGCATTAAGCCGATAGGGCAAGAGGGTACAAATGGCGCCCAACGAAGTTTGGACTTAGGGCAGCCTTCACTTTTTAAATATTAATATAATGACGTCAGTGTTTTGAAAATATTAAAGTGAAGATATGGAACCAGTTGGAATATCGGTGTGGCAAATCATCATCTTAGATTTCGTGTTACAATGTGGTACATCGTGGTACATCGTGTCACAAGAACAATGTTTGTATATACAGTGTTACAATAGCACACACTGTTCGGGGATGCGTAGATTCTGCAGCAGTCGAGCGACTAGTGAGATCCAACATCATCAGTTACACAGTGCTCCAGCAGATATTCAGCAAGACGTACTTCAACAGTCAGTCAGTTATTGAAACATCCAGACGGCGGTCAGCAATAAAGTGACTTTAGATTGAACAGTGAATAATAGTGAAAAAAGTAGGACAGTGATTCATTATGAATAAATCAAGACGTGGAGTTCTAGTGAATAAGAACAGTTGGTTGTGTTTACAAAGTATATTCTATTTAGTGAATGTCCATAGTGGTCTGACAACTGAGTTCGTAGGTACACACCTATTACTTCATAAATTGCAGTTATGAAACTAGCTGGCATTTTTATAGTATTATTTGTATATAAGTGTTCTTAAATGCTTAATGCCAGATGATAAATAACAGCAGTTTATGATTTTATTCTACTGTGTGATCAATGTAATGTGTAATAAAGCAAATCACTGCATGCACTTAACATTCTGGTAACGGGATCCTAATAGTTCTGTCTGAAATAAGTAATGATCTTATTTACTATCTTCTCAGTCTATTCTTTCCTATCTCAAAGCTGGTGAACACATCTGCCATTTGGGTTAGAATTAAGCTACTTGCATACATGTACAGGTGTTTGTTTACATTCCTGTATTATGTAGGTCAGTGTTTGTGTTGGGATTTGACTCGTAGACTTGCTCATTAGTGGTTTTGTCAGTGGATTAATCAGCTGGACAGGTGATATATTAGCCATTGCCAGTGTTTTCCCTTAAAACTGGACCTACGGAGTAAACTATTCCGATAAATATTCAACATTTTCCCGATTTGTTTTCCATTTTGTGTTTGGAGAACTACTTTATCACATGTGTCTAACGGCCATATTGAATTCATTCGATGCATACATAATTGACCAGCTGAGACAGTGGATTGGTTGACTTACATGACGTAGCTCTAAATCTGGTTTTACCCCAGCTAAAGTTAGTAATTAGGACACACGTGACTTTACATGACATAGACTAGTAAAGCGTCTCTTAGTATACAGAGGTAGTGTCTATTATAAAAACGGTGGTTCTATGTAAAGGAAAGCGAGTTATTCAGCCAATAGCAAGAATAAATCAACAGATGTGGTAGATAGCGTAGTAGATAGTTAGTGGATAGATAGCGTACACTATAAAGTAATTGATTTAAACTGAATTGTGCTGTACACTAGACTGTTGACACGGTGTTGTGTATTAGCAGTCCAGTTCACTACAATTGTGGAGCGTTGTATAGTTGGCGTCTGTCATATATCATGTGAAGGTTGATACTTTCTGTGATATTGTATCACGGGTATCAGAGCATATACTAGTCACTAAGAGCCTAGGGCAATTACACTGATAACTAGTGTGATATTGTGTGTACATGTATACTAATATTTTTGCAAATATTTTTATGCCTAGACATAGTCTATGGTCTATATAGGGTTGTCGCCCCTGTGTAGTTGATTGTCAGTTTTGATTGATTGTGGAGTTGCATTTACATTCATATATTTAAATACCTGCCCAATTTATAGAGGCATTAGCTGACATTTGGAGTTAGCGTATGCCGCATCCTGTTTGTAAATTAATTTGTTGATTATTCAGCGATAACTGATTGTTAGCCTACCTGTATGATAGCCAAGCCTAAATGCTTATAAGCAATATTGAAAAAAATTTCAATTAGATCAATATATCTGTTATGACGACCTGGTGATTAGTACCCTACATCTTTGAGTATATCCGGTAATACCGTACATAGTTACGCACTAGACGTTACCGTATATCATTGTGTATTACACGATCATATGGTCCACGCATACAATTACTGCATACATTATTTGCAAGTTGTGCACATACAAAGACCGTATATATTGGTATACCACACATATGATACACATTACTTGCATACTATAATACGTTACTGTATACATACTAGATATTAGTCAGATATTACAGTACCGACGATTTCATATAGGACCGTGTTATTCGCGTACAACTAACATGTTCGATAATTTTTTGGAGAAACATTTCTCTTATACATGGTTTGTATTGGATCAGTATTGTACTTGAAATGTATCATTTTGTGAGTTATTGAAATGATTTGAACTGTAAGGGTGGATTGATTATCTGAATGATTTTGTTTCAGGTGAATAGGATTCGGATTTACCAATGTTATTGTGACAATGCAACTTAATCGAATTTGCGAATATTGCAAATATAGTGTTAATTGAAATAGTAGGATTAAATTAACGCTGTGTTAAATAGTGATAGTGAAACATTGTGATTGTTGTTTGTGTACAACATTTTGATAAAAGACACACTTGAGAATTAAATTGTGATAAAGGACACATATGTGATTATTAATTTGTGATAAAGGACACACTGCAGACTTATTAATTTGTGATTATGGACACAATATACATGTACTCATTAAAAGTGTTGTAAGATATCATAGATATCAGAAGTGACTGAACTGCTATGAATGGATTGAGATAGTGAACTCTGTGTTTGACATTTTGAAGTGCAGACATTTGGAAAAAGACATTTAGTGATAGAAATTTGTGATAGACAATTAGTGATTGCTATTTAGAAATTGATGCGACACTTAGTGCTTGGACACTTGAATTATTTGTGAAGTGTATTGGTTGTGAAAAGACTTCAGTAATCTGCCTGACATTTATTACTTGTGTATTGATGTGTATAATGTTGTGATAATAGATTGTGAGTACAATTTTGGAATCCATGACAATTGTATTGTGAGTCAAAGTTGGAGATAGAGTTTGACATAACTCAAATATATATAGTAAATAATATATTCAGTTGGAACTTTACTTGTGCAAAAAGTACTGAATAGTATTACATAGTGTAATCAAGACAATTTGATTGTGAACTTTGTTCATTATACTAGTGGACATATAGATCTTCGGATAGAGACATGTTTCACCAAAAGGAAACAGAAGGAGCGACAGGAGGACAGGATGAGGAAGGAGTTTCGGCAGATGAAGCCAGACTATTAGAGACATTGAGAATGCTTGGTATTAAGCCAAAGATAAACTCCCCCGAGGATGTGGCTAAAATCATCAAATTGTTTGGTACAGGGAAGGAAGACCCTGATAAGGAGGAACATAAGCCACAAATAAGACTCGGAACATACCATTTCCCAAAATTGTCATCATTTTACGGAGAAGAAGGGAAAGGAGACGTAAAATGGAATACGTTCAAATATGAAATTGAATCCATAATATCGGATGAATCCTTCTCCAAGGAGCAGATATTATTAGGGATAAGAAGAGCTTTAAAGGGAAATGCAAGTGACACAGTGAGAAGAATGGGACCAGATGTTACCCTTACAGATGTAATAGAGAAATTAGACAATGATTATGGCACTGTAGAGTCAAAGGAAAGTGTCATGAGAAAGTTCTACTGCAGCCAACAACGAGCCAATGAGACGGTGGAACAGTTTTCGTCAAGACTGGAAGAATTATTTGACCAGGCTGTAACGCTTAGAGCATTGAGAAGGCATGAACACACATACATATTAAAAGATATTTTATACGCAGGACTAAACAAGGAATTAAAGCATTTAAGTATTTATCATCATGATAAAATCATAGAGTATGATGAGTTCAAAAGAGTACTCAGAAAGATGGAAGCAGAATTGAAAGAAGAAGCATCAAGTACAGATAGAGAGAGGAAACCATGCAAACCAGTCATGAAAACAGAACCAGAAAAGAGTGAGCTAAGTGAAATGAAAGCCTTACTACAACAATTGAATGCAAGAATGGAGAGGATAGAGAAAGATAATGAGAACAAGAATGACTTTGAAGGACAAGCTAGAGGATATGGGTTTGGATATAATAGAGGTAGGGGATGGAACAGAGGTTATAACAGAGACAATAGAGGATCAGATAGAGGTAGAGGACGTGGTGACTACAAGCCACAAAGACCTACTGGCACAGGAACATTCAAGCCAAATGGTTGCTACCATTGTGGAGAGACTGGACACATTATCAGTGGTTGTCCATACAGGAACTCCAACTGTTTCAAGTGTAACAGACCGGGACACCAAGCTAGAAATTGCCCAAACTTGTAAGTGCTCGCGTAGAGGGGTCGAACCAGAGCACTGACAATAAAGATCCCAGACTAGTAGGAGAAGTAACGGAAATCAATTTAACATTGAATAATATTCCAGCACAGGCTCTTCTAGATACAGGACGCGTAGTCAGCCTGATGTCGGAATCATTCCACCAAGAACAGTTTAGTGACACAGAAATTAAGCCACTAAAGAATATCCTCAGAATAGAGTGTGCTGATGGGGTAGATCTACCTTATCTTGGCTATATAGCAGCTGATTTAAATATCACTGAAGGTCTACCTAAGTCAGACACACATACATGCCTCTTCCTTATTGTACCAGATACAAAGTTCTCTGCAACAACACCTATTATCATTGGTACAAACATAATTAAAGAACTGTTGGATGAGTGCAGACACACTTTTGGAGCTCAATTTCTTCAAAGATCCAACCTACATGTACCATGGTACCTGACATTTAGGACTATGGTTATGCGGGATCGAGCGCTAAAACGGAATAAGGATAAAATAGCAATAGTTAGAAATGCTACAACACATAGAATTATTCTTAGACCAAATGAAACCATAGACATACCAGCTTACACAGATAAAGAACTTGAATACCATCCTACTTCAGCCATCCTTCAAGAGACACTTGATGCCAATATACCAAATTATGTAGATGTAACACCTGGAATTATTCACTTTGAATACAACAAGAAAACACAGTTTAATGTCACACTATCAAACCTGACTACAAACACAGTTTCCATAGCACCAAAGGCAATCATTTGTGAACTTCAGCCGGTCACAATTGAAGAGGAAGTAGTTGACAAGATAGAAGATGGGCGATTGGATAAGAAAAGATGGCAACTCATACAAGAACTCCATATAGATGAAGACAATATACTAGATGATGAACAGAAGGAAACGTTGAAGCAACTTTTGATGATACACAAGGATATGTTTTCAACAAGCGATTTAGATATAGGCCAGTGCAGTGAAGTAAGGCATAGAATAGATTTGACAGATGAAATACCCTTCAAACTGAAGCATAGACGAATTCCGCCCAGCATGATTGAGGAAGTGAGGCAACATTTAGAACAGCTTCTTTCCTCCGGGATCATAAGACCATCGAAATCTCCGTGGGCATCACCAGTAGTTCTCGTAAGAAAGAAGAATGGACAGCTAAGAATGTGCGTGGACTATCGGATTCTAAACAGCAAGACAGTTAGGGATTCATATGCCCTCCCACGGATCGAAGAAATATTCGATTGCTTAAATGGTGCCAAATATTTCACGACGATAGACATGAAATCTGGGTACCACCAAGTGGAGGTAGAAGAACACCACAAACAGAGGACTAGTTTTACTGTAGGTGGCCTTGGATTTTGGGAATTCAACAAAATGCCGTTTGGTCTCACGAATAGCCCAGCTACATATCAAAGGCTCATGGAAGAATGTTTAGGGGACTTAAACCTCAAGATATGTATCATCTACTTAGATGATCTGATAATTTTCAGCAGAAATTATCAAGAACACATGGAACGTCTTGATCTTGTTTTGTCCAAATTGAAAACATGTGGTCTTAAATTAGCACCTGAAAAACGTCAATTCTTCCAAACCAAAGTAAATTTTCTCGGAATTGAGACTGACCCAAGTAAAATAGAGAGGATTAGAAAATGGCCGACTCCAGCAAATGCGGACGAACTTAGATCATTTCTCGCTTTTGCCGGATATTACCGTCGTTTCATACAGGATTTTAGTAAAATAACCAGACCATTGTCAGAATTACTACCACCTTCTATGGGAAAGAAAGGCAAGAAGAAATCGGCCAAAGACTGGCAATGGACAGAAATCGAGCAAAGTACATTTGAAGAATTGAAGGTCATCCTATCATCGCCACCAATTTTAAGCTACCCTGATTTTGAAAAACCATTCGAACTACATACAGACGCTTCTGGCAAAGGACTCGGTGCGGTATTATACCAACTGCAAGGAGACCAGAAGAAAGTTATAGCCTTTGCTAGTAGAGCCCTTTCGAAATCGGAACGTAATTACTCTGCATACAAACTTGAGTTTTTATCTTTGAAATGGGCAGTCACAGAGAAGTTCAAAGATTACCTAGCAATCAATCAATTCACTGTATTAACAGATAACAACCCATTGACATACATTCTTACCACTGCTAAATTAGATGCTACTGGTCAGAGATGGGCTTCAGCATTAGGTGAATTCAACTTCGATATATACTATCGTGCTGGATTAAAGAACACCGATGCGGATCCATTAAGCAGATACCCGCATGAGAAGGTACAGAAAGACAATGAAGATGGGATGAAGATAGACGACAAATCTGTAAAGGCTATATGTTGTTGCACGATAAACCCACCATTTGCAGAAGTGCTACCTTCATTTAATATCAACATTATAGAAGCAACAGAAGACCCTGGACAAGGTTTAGCCCAGATAGAACTTAAAGAAATACGACGGAAACAGAGACAAGATCCACTAATAGAGAAATGGAGGATAGCAGTTATTGATCAACAACTACCAAGATACATACTATCAAGAGATGACATGACGATGAAGCGACAGTTCAAATATTTGAAAATTAAGAGAGGAGTTCTATATAGAAGAGTGAATGTAGAGGAGGAATTAATTGATCAGTTAGTGATACCGGAGGTATACAGGAAAGATATTTTAAACGGACTGCATGATGACATAGGACACCCTGGTAGAGAAAGAATGATGAGATTGATGAGAGAACGATATTACTGGACTGGTATGTTCAATGATGTAGATCAGTGGGTAGGAAAGTGTGACAGATGCATTCGGAGAAAAACAACAACACAAAGAGCTCCGTTAGTTGGAATAACAACAACATATCCGTTAGAGCTAGTATGCTTCGATTTCCTAACGTTAGAGTCATCAAAAGGAGGATTTGGGAATGTACTGGTGATAACGGATCACTATACCAAATATGCAGTTGCAATCCCGACAAAAAACCAAACAGCAAAGACCACCGCTGAAGCATTTTACAATCATTTCATCGTAAACTACGGAATACCTACCAGACTACACTCAGACCAAGGGGCTAATTTTGAAAGCCAGATAATCAAAGAGCTGTGTGAGATAACCAACATGAAAAAGAGTCACACTACACCATATCACCCACAAGGAAATTCAGGACCAGAGAGAATGAACAGAACTCTGTTAAACATGCTCGGTACTCTTGAAAACGCAGAAAAGGCCAATTGGAAGAAGTACTTAAACTCGCTTGTTTATGCTTACAATTGTACTCCCCATGAAGCCACAAGAATATCGCCATATGAGCTTATGTTCGGAAGGAAGCCAAAATTACCAGTGGATGTAACGTTTGAAAAGGCATATGCAGACACAACAAGCAGAACAACAAAAGAGTACATAGATGACCTCAGAGACAGGATAAAGAAAACACAGAATATAGTAGAACAACATGTGGAGAAATCAAAGACAAAGCAGAAGAAATACTATGATAGGCGAGCTAAGGCAGTAAAGATACACGTTGGTGATAAAGTGATAGTGAAGATTCTCGCACATGACGGAAAACACAAGATAGCGGATCGATTTGAGGAAGAATTATACACGGTTATTGAACAACCAAGGACAGAAATACCGGTGTTTCGAGTGAAAGGAGACGAGTCAGGGATAGTGAAGACACTTCACAGTAACCATCTACATCTAGTTAATCACCTGTATGAATTGGAGGAGCAGGTGAAGGATGTCATACAAGATAGACCTATAGAGATAAATGAGGAAGAGGTGGATACTAGAAATACAGAGAATATAGAAGATATTCAGAGTAGAGGTGACGTCACCAGTGACACAGAGGATGAAGAGATGTTTAACCTTGTTGTAGAGACAAGTATCGGAGGTGATCCGGACACCTTGGGACATACTCGATCAGATCTTCTGAGAGGTAATGAAGAATTAGGATTGGGACATACTCGATCAGATCTTCTGAGAGGTAATGAAGAATTAGGATTGGGACATACTCGATCAGATCTTCTGAGAGGATTAGGACATACTCGATCAGATCTTCTGAGAGGTAATGAAGAATTAGGATTAGGACATACTCGATCAGATCTTCTGAGAGGTAATGAAGAATTAGGAAATACTCAAGCAGACATTCTGATGGGGAACGATGAATTAGGACATTCACATCTAGACGTTCTGAGAGATAATGATGAAGTAGTGAATGTAGTTAGAGGTAATGAAGTTAATATAGAGGGAGTTAACATAGTTGAAGAAGAGAATGCAGTTAGAGAAGTTGATAGAGGTGATGACGTTAATTCAGAGGTAATTAACACAGTGGAACAATTGATTGGAGATGGTAGAGTGAATGTTATAGAAGAAGTGGAAGTGAATGGAGAGGTTGATACCTCCAATCCAAAAACTGCAGGAGCAGTAGAAATGGAGATACCAGCAAATACTATGGGTCATGAGAGAGAGGATAAGTCAGAGACACAGAGAACATTGGAAACCACAGATATTGAAGATAAAGATGATGATGATACAAGAAGGAACACAGAGTCTGAGGACGTTCCTAGTAAACCAAAAGAAGAGGAACCAAGAACGGTACCTCCAAAACCACCGCCAAGAAGATCCATCAGAGAAAGAAGAGAACCTGATAGATACAAAGATTATCAGATGTATAGTGCGAATACATTACCATATGACCCAAAGATACATGCTGTGAACTCATTGGTAATGTATGGCGCTCTAAACAGCATGGACAGTGACATGGCAAGGAATGTCCTTGCTAGTATCTTGAAATGATATGGAAATACATGTAACTTGTTTTTTTAATAAACTTTTAAATTGCTTTTAATAATCTGATTTTGTATACAGTCATATGGTATACCTAGTATTGCGAGGTTGCAATATTTGGTTATAGGGGGCAGAATGGTGTATTGCATAACAGTGGTATGCAAACGAGTATATGAAGTAACAATTTTTTTACACATGTTTTGCTATGTTAATAGTAAGTAGTAGATATATGTAGTATTAGATACATGTAGTATATGGAATTAATGTATAAAGCCATTAAGTAGAAAGTAGGTAATAACATGTAACAGATGTATAACATGTAGAGTATTGTGTGGATAGTACATGCATGTGATGTTTGGATATTTGTAGTATAGGAGATATTAAGTTGACGCTGTTTGACTGATTGACTGTATAATGACGGGACGTCATTTCAGACAAGGGGGAAGTGTGTAACCGTGTGGATTTTAACACTTTTTGTAAATTGGGGTAAATTGTATTATAATGACATTAGAGTTATGTCCCTTGTTTTCACGAGATATTCGGAGTGAACACAATATCGTTTGACAGGTTTAATGGCGGGACAGATAACTTACTAGTTTTTAGCAACATCAAGATGTACTTGGTTAGTAATATATTCTGTTGTTTGAATTGTTGTCATAAGTAATGCTTGTAATAGGGAATATCCATTTATCAAATATGGTGAGAATTAATCAAGCTTAACTGTGGTTATATGTGGGTGAGATTCGAACACAAACATGGCTAGTGTGTCTACACATTCTGTCATGTGTAATAAAGTTACTCTAAACAATAATTAATACTAACTAAGTAAGATCAATCACCATTCTATCTATTGTGCACTGTTTGAATTCTAATTTGCAGTAACCGCAGCATAACGTCACAGTGAGAGGGTGTAGTGTGTGTGGCCAGTGGAAATAAACTCATCTCCACAAGATGGTAAGGGTCATTATATAATTATGTTAGGATATTGGTATGGTGTGTACTTATTGTAACGGTTATCCGTATTATTGTATATATCGGATCGATAACAGCGTTTATCGATGTCTACTCAGGTTCTGAGGTTCGAACCCCGGTTGAAGCTATGAAGCTTATTGGAGAAGGCCATCAAGATTTATAAAGAGGAATCACCCTGGTTTTATTGTTGGTGACACAGGTCAAGAACCCGTCCGTCATTTGTTAGGTTTTAAGAATATGTGTACATTGTAACATGATTTGTTAACAGACTGTAATATAATGTTATGTTCAATGGTAACATTGATGTTTAGACAAATCCTGATTGTGTTTCAGGGTTCGGGTCCATGACAGTTTGAATGAACATAGTACACTACAGTAAACGATATGCACAGTCAACTTAGTTGTTCCATTTATTTGCCCAGTGAGTCCAGGACATGAAACCGAACCTCGACACCCTATACCCAGTATAGGCATTAAGCCGAAAGGGCAAGAGGGTACATGTACATGATGTAGTAGGTCCGGAGATAGGTTGTACAGGCTGTAGTAGGTCCGGGGATAGGTTATACAGGCTGTAGTAGGTCCGGGGATAGGTTATACAGACTGTAGTAGGTCCGGGGATAGGTTGTACAGGCTGTAGTATGTCCGGGGATAGGTTGTACAGGCTGTAGTAGGTCCGGGGATAGGTTGTACAGGCTGTAGTAGGTCCGGGGATAGGTTGTACAGGCTGTAGTAGGTCCGGGGATAGGTTATACAGACTGTAGTAGGTCCGGGGATAGGTTGTACAGGCTGTAGTATGTCCGGGGATAGGTTGTACAGGCTGTAGTAGGTCCGGGGATAGGTTGTACAGGCTGTAGTAGGTCCGGGGATAGGTTGTACATGCTGTAGTAGGTCCGGGGATAGGTTGTACAGGCTGTAGTAGGTCCGGGGATAGGTTGTACAGGCTGTAGTAGGTCCGTGGATAGGTTGTACATGCTGTAGTAGGTCCGTGGATAGGTTGTACAGGCTGTAGTAGGTCCGGGGATAGGTTGTACAGGCTGTAGTAGGTCCGGGGACAGGTTGTACATGCTGTAGTAGGTCCTGCGATAGGCTATACAGGCTGTAGTAGGTCCGGGGATAGGTTGTACAGGCTGTAGTATGTCCGGGGATAGGTTATACAGGCTGTAGTAGGTCCGGGGATAGGTTGTACATGATGTAGTAGGTCGGGGATAGGTTAGACAGGCTGTAGTAGGTCCTGGGATAGGTTATACAGGCTGTAGTAGTTCCGGGGATATTGTACAGGCTGTAGTAGGTCCGGGGATAGGTTGACAGGCTGTAGTAGGTCCGGGATATGTTGGACAGACTGTAGTAGGTCCGGAGATAGGTTGTACATGCTGTAGTAGGTCCGGGGATAGGTTATACATGCTGTAGTAGGTCCGGGGATAGGTTGTACATGCTGTAGTAGGTCCGGGGATAGGTTATACATGCTGTAGTAGGTCCGGGGATAGGTTATACAGGCTGTAGTAGGTCCGGAGATAGGTTATACATGCTGTAGTAGGTCCGGGGATAGGTTGTACATGCTGTAGTAGGTCCGGGGATAGGTTGTACAGGCTGTAGTAGGTCCGGGGATAGGTTGGACAGGCTGTAGTAGGTCCGGGGATAGGTTATACAGGCTGTAGTAGGTCCGGAGATAGGTTATACAGGCTGTAGTATGTCCGGGGATAGGATGGACAGGCTGTAGTAGGTCCGGGGATAGGTTATACAGGCTGTAGTATGTCCGGGGATAGGTTATACAGGCTGTAGTATGTCCAGGGATAGGTTGTACATGCTGTAGTATGTCCGGGGATAGGTTATACATGCTGTAGTATGTCCGGGGATAGGTTGTACAGACTGTAGTAGGTCCGGGGATAGGTTGGACAGGCTGTAGTAGGTCCGGGGATAGGTTGTACAGGCCGTAGTAGGTCCGGGGATAGGTTAGACAGGCTGTAGTAGATCCTGGGATAGGTTGTACATGATGTAGTAGGTCCGGGGATAGGTTATACAGGGTGTAGTAGGTCCTGGGATAGGTTGTACAGGGTGTAGTAGGTCCTGGGATAGGTTGTACAGGGTGTAGTATGTCCGGGGATAGGTTGTACAGGGTGTAGTAGGTCCGGGGATAGGTTGTACAGGATGTAGTAGGTCCGTGGATAGGTTGTACAGGCTGTAGTAGATCCTGCGATAGGTTGTACAGGCTGCAGTTGGTCCGGGGAATGGTTAGACAGGCTGTAGTAGATTCGGGGATATGTTTTCGTATAACACCATTTAACGACCAGCTGAACACATGTAATGTAATGGTAGAGTTGGCCCAGCTTAAGATAAAGGACAACTTTGGTTTAGTCTGAATTCTTTCAAACATCCAACAAAACCCTACCAACAGAACACTGGATAGACTGGAGTTAGGCAAGCATGAACACCGACTAGACTGGAGTTAGGCAAGCATATACACCGACTAGACTGAAGTTTTGCAAGTAGACACAAAGTAATAATAAGAAAAGTGATTCTTCTTTCTTGAAGTAATAAACAATACCTACATATAATCGCCTTCTCATCTCATTGGATTCTAGGCCGTCAATACAGCAGTGAAGCATAACTTGTTTTACGAGCAACTCTAGACGTGAATATATACTAGAGGACATAGAAATGCACACTTCGGATAAGTGTGTGTTTGACATGAAAAACATTAACTATATAAATACATAGTTTTAAACAGTTTGGAATAGTTTTAGTTATTCAGTTTGTGTTTTGTAATAAAGATGTGATATATATTTGATGGAATCCTTCGTATTTCGTCTTCATGTAATAATAATCATATAATATAGGTGTGCGTTTTCTATGTGCTCTAGTATACATGACCGTGAATGTTTATGGACGATTTGTTTCTAAAATTTAGGAAGTACTGACAACTTTACTTAGCAGTTTGGTACACATGTAATGAGTGGCAGTGTGCTACAATACTGTTATGTTTAGTTGAGAGCAGTCCGGCAGCATAGCATTGTGTGGTACAGCAACCTACTTGTTGGCCTGTCCTTCGTGTCGCCGAAAATGACCCGAAATGACCTTACATTTATCACACATTCTCAACTTCAATGGCACCGCTTCCCCCTCCCCTTCTTGTCAAATATCCATCCGCCGTTTTGGGCCATACGGTTGTCATGACAACCATTTGGAACTACTTTATATAGGAACACTTTGTTGGTAATGCGGCTTTACCTATATATGTGTCAGGTCCGGGGGCAACAAATTGCAACATTGCGAACACTCTTCCAATTATAGCTAACCGTATTCAGTGTCGATGAAAAATATATCCAACAAAGAATTAATGATCGCATCCCTAGGGAAACTAGGCGGAACACCAACTGGGGTGTTAATACGTGGAACGCGTGGGTGCTGCACAGGAACAGTATGAGAGACACAGTTACTGTCACAAAAAATATCGTTCTGCCAATTGTTCAAGCACTTGCGATCAAGCATACTATGGTAACTTTAACCTTCAATTCGATATTGATAATGACTTGTAAACGTTCACTTGATATGACAGGACAACAAGTAGGATGGTCGTATGTTTTACATGTCAATAAATATCTCAATTCCAAAATGATGTTTACACTCCTTCGCCGTTATATATCCTTTGTAAAGTGATGTAACTAGATTTGGGTTCTTCGTTCAGTTACGTCACTTTACAAATAATCTCCTGTAATAATATGGCTGCATTACAAGTCACCGACCGGGTTGACCTTAAATGACATGGAAGAAAGTAGTTCCAAATACAACGAAAATGCCGCTGCATCTTTTGAACTTTGATCGTACAGCATTAGATTTATCAGTACTCTTGGTCGCTTGCCAATTTCTCGTAAACTCGTCTAGGGGGCAACACATATTCGTGTTAGTCCTGCTCAGTTCATGTATCTTAATAGACACGCTGAAACAAACATTCGGAACACCAATATTGATGCAAAGGTGAGGATACAAACAGGTATTTCAAACGTGAATATTTGACACGAGTTCTAAAATGTGCTTACCAAACGGAAACACTATCGTGACACTTCTTTTGATAACTGTGTTTGCGCCATGCTACTAGAATGTTTGCAAACATTTTGTTAATAAAAATGCCAAAAGGTTCATGTCGAAATTTAAGCTGAGACACACAGAAGAACTGACAAATTAGATTGCTAAGATGTAAAATTATACTGAACTACAGACAGCAATCGATTGACTTTACTATATAACATACAGTGGTTATAAAGTTTTTGTTCCTATAAGTGAAGATGGAAAATCCAGTCTATATGTTTTCAGTTCTGGATTTGCAGGCCACTGTGTTTTATATCAATGCTGTATTACTGCATAAGCAAACATGAGCTAGGGAAACAATACTTGCAAAGTGCTACTCAGCAATGACATTTGGGAGTCTTCTGTGTCTTGAGCAGTACTACTTATATAAACCAATATAAACAAGAAATATCACCGTAGATGATGAATGCCCTCGCTACAGACGTAGAAGTTACATCACGGCTGGAAATATTGACTCGGGCGGACGGACGTTTCGAAAACTACATGCCTCCCTCCGAGGGCATGAACACATTCATATGGAGACTTCGCACCGAATCAACACTTCAGTTGACACAACGTTTAATTGAATGGCTGTCCGATTAGGCAGTGGTTAGCACGCTCGCCTCTCACCAATGCAACTCGGGTTCGATCTTCGGACCGGGAAGTATTTGAGATGGTACGATGGCCACTAGATCTGACAGGTGGTTTTCTCAGGGTACTCCGGTTTCCTCCCACACGTATGACCGACCACATGTACACTTTCATATGCGCCAACGAGAGTGATTACTATAATTATGTTGGTAAAGTTTGTTTCGCAATCGTTGTAAAATAAATAATATCTATGCTTTAAGCGACATTACATCGCAAAAAACAAATAAAATACATTTTGTTCACGTATAATGGATTGAAAGTATGATGTTCAAAATTGGCGTTTGTTTGTCATCGGAGTCAATACTAAACGCTAGATAATGTCGTTTAGAGATAATTTAACTAAGGATAGTCTACAAATAAATAGACACAAATACGAGATATAACGGTAAATCTGTACCATAAATCGTGTTATTCAGGATACACTAGTTGTATTGTTTGGCAATATTAAACTGAGACATTTGCATATTCCGTGAACTTACTTCGTTAATAATCGGATTTCCGAAGTAAACTATGAGCTTTAGATTATGGTACACTTACTTACTGACTTGATTCAAATATTAACGGTAAAAACCTAACGCATGTCCTGGTCGTAGTTCACGGAAACTTACGAAGGCTTTGGCGGAGATTAATGAGTCTCAGTTTAATGTTGCCCTGTAATATTACGCGTAGATGTTTACATTATTTTGCTATGTCAACAAACCGCGTATACGACGTTTGTTTATTAGTTGAAATACTCAGTATTTGAGGCAAATATTTGGAAATAAATTATACCATATAATAGGAAAATACATTCTGTAGAAATTTGTGTTTTCACTGACGTAGTGTCGCTTTAACCTTTTGTTGACATTTAGTTGACATTTCCTTAATAGTTTCCTTCACATAAGTTATATTGCTCTACGATTGCACTGAGTAGATTTAGTGAGATTTGGTTAATATTTGTGTAAAGTGAAACTAGTCTGGACACATTCCATCTGGAGATTTGCCATTGGTATTTTGAAATTGGGCTCTGTGCATCTTGTATTGTGTGGTATAAGAACAAATCTATAAGACGCATTTGACGAATCATTTATCATAGTAGCGACAAGTAAATTGGACCTTTCATTCTTTATCGATATAATAGTAATCTTCTGGAAGCCCTAATGGAAAAGCAAACACAAATAATGCATCAACATAATAGTTTTCCTTACGAGAAATTAGCTTCAAGAATAGGCATCGGTGAGGAAAATGATGGAATGTGTAATTTAGACAACACTAAAGCGAAGATATCCGGTCTTCATAAACGCTGAAAGGTTATATTTATTCTTTTAGAATATGAATAATATCAGAACCAATATCAGTAATTGCGGGTTTGTTTGAGAACGACCAGGGTACTTAATGTACATACTGATTGCTACAAGACATTGTACTTAATGTGCATACTGATTGCTACACATACTGATTGCTACACGACATTGTGCTTAATGTATATATTGATTGCTACACATACTGATTGCTACAAGACACTGTACTTAATGTATATATTGATTGCTACACATACTGATTGCTACAAGACATTGTGCTTAATGTACATACTGATTGCTATGCATACTGATTGCTACAAGACATTGTACTTAATGAACATACTGAGTGCTACACATACTGATTGCTACAAGACATTGTACTTAATGTACATACTGATTGCTACAAGACAATGTACATACTGATTGCTACACATACTGATTGCTACACATACTGATTGCTACACGACATTGTAGATAATGTACATACTGATTGCTACACGACATTGTACTTAATGTACATACTGATTGCTACACGACATTGTAGATAATGTACATACTGATTGCTACACGACATTGTACTTAATGTACATACTGATTGCTACACGACATTGTTGATAATGTACATACTGATTGCTACACGACATTGTACTTAATGTACATACTGATTGCTACACGACATTGTACTTAATGTACATACTGATTGCTACACGACATTGTACTTAATGTACATACTGATTGCTACACGACATTGTAGATAATGTACATACTGATTGCTACACGACATTGTACTTAATGAACATACTGAGTACTACACATACTGATTGCTACAAGACAGTGTACTTAATGTACATACTGATTGCTACAAGACAATGTACTTAATGTACATACTGATTGCTACACATACTGATTGCTACACGACATTGTAGATAATGTACATACTGATTGCTACACGACATTGTACCTAATGTACATACTAATTGCTACACATACTGATTGCTACAAGACACTGTACTTAATGTATATATTGATTGCTACACATACTGATTGCTACAAGACATTGTACTTAATGTACATACTGATTGCTATACATACTGATTGCTACAAGACATTGTACTTAATGAACATACTGAGTGCTACACATACTGATTGCTACAAGACATTGTACTTAATGTACATACTGATTGCTACAAGACAATGTACTTAATGTACATACTGATTGCTACACATACTGATTGCTACACATACTGATTGCTACACGACATTGTAGATAATGTACATACTGATTGCTACACGACATTGTACTTAATGTACATACTAATTGCTACACATACTGATTGCTACAAGACACTGTACTTAATGTACATACTGATTGCTACAAGACATTGTACTTAATGTACATACTGATTGCTACACATACTGATTGCTACAATACATTGTACTTAATGAACATACTGAGTGCTACACATACTGATTGCTACAAGACATTGTACTTAATGTACATACTGATTGCTACAAGACAATGTACTTAATGTACATACTGATTGATACACATACTGATTGATACACATACTGCTACACGACATTGTAGATAATGTACATACTGATTGCTACACATACTGATTGCTACACATACTGATTGCTACACGACCTTGTACTTAATGTACATACTGATTGCTACAAGACATTGTACTTAATGTACATACTGATTGCTACACATACTGATTGCTACAAGACATTGTGCTTAATGTATATATTGATTGCTACACATACTGAGTGCTACAAGACATTGTACTTAATGTATATATTGATTGCTACACATATTGATTGCTACAATACATTGTACTTAATGTACATACTGATTGCTACACATACTGATTGCTACAATACATTGTACTTAATGAACATACTGAGTGCTACACATACTGATTGCTACAAGACATTGTACTTAATGTACATACTGATTGCTACAAGACAATGTACTTAATGTACATACTGATTGCTACACATACTGATTGCTACACATACTGATTGCTACACGACATTGTAGTTAATGTACATACTGATTGCTACACATACTGATTGCTACACATACTGATTGCTACACGACATTGTAGTTAATGTACATACTGATTGCTACAAGACAATGTACTTAATGTACATACTGATTGCTACAAGACATTATACTTAATGTACATACTGATTGCTACAAGACAATGTACTTAATGTACATACTGATTGCTACACATACCGATTGCTACACATACTGATTGCTACACGACATTGTAGTTAATGTACATACTGATTGCTACACATACTGATTGCTACAATACATTGTACTTAATACACATACTGATTGCTACAAGACATTGTACTTAATGCACATACTGATTGCTACAAGACATTGTACTTAATACACATACTGATTGCTACAAGACATTGTACTTAATGCACATATTGATTGCTACAAGACATTGTGCTTAATACACATACTGATTGCTACAATACATTGTACTTAATGCACATACTGATTGCTACAAGACATTGTACTTAATGTACATACTGATTGCTACAATACAATGTACTTAATGTACATACTGATTGCTACACATACTGATTGCTACAATACATTGTACTTAATGTACATACTGATTGCTACACATACTGATTGCTACACGACATTGTAGTTAATGTACATACTGATTGCTACACATACTGATTGCTACACGACATTGTAGTTAATGTACATACTGATTGCTACACATACTGATTGCTACAAGACATTGTAGTTAATGCACATAATAATTGCGTCACATACTGATTGCTACAAGACATTGTAGTTAATGTACATACTGATTGCGTCACATACTGATTACTACACGACATTGTAGTTAATGCACATACTGATAGCTACAAAACATGTATGCTGCCTGTTTATTTTTAGAGATTGCTCCAACAACTAAGTTCATATGGCGACTCTCCAGCTATTAGTGGTGTGTGAAGAACCAGCAGAGGTGAGGGTCAAGTGATTTGAAGACAACGACCATAACCAACCTGCCACGGAGGCCCCTTCAGTACTTCAATATACTACAAGAACAGGATGTGCTGCGGTACCCTAGTATGTTTAAATATACACGGGTGATTTGTGGGGGTACCTCAGCGCTTAAATCGTATCGAGAATGGCTGGTGAAGTACCTTAATGCTAACACATATGGCAACACCTAGTAGTAGTGCTGCAATAGAGTGGATGTAGTGACAGTAGTCATACCACAACGCTAATGTGAGCCTGAGGCTAGCCTGGTTGGAGAATTATAGAAATGGACTAGAAATGGGTCAGACGGGTTTCCACATTGTTAATGATCTGGGAATGGGAATGTGGTCGGCATACATGCACTGCATAAGTAGGCCAGCGAAGTGTCCAGTAAGAAATACAAGTACATGTAATACATTCACTGAGTGAGTATGCGGTTCCCAGTGCTTCAATGGCTAACGAAATGATCTGGTGATGATATATCTATAGTGTGTGAATAGGTTCGGAAAGTCTGGTCTATTTAACTGATTGGTTAGTACTAGTACTCTACCAGAGCATGATCTACCCATTTTATGGTATGGCATGCACCCGCTAGATACTTCACAGCGAGCATTTTATACCTCCTTGACGCTAAACATTAATGAAAATGGGACAAATCTATATGGCCATCAATTAAATATATTACATGCCATTAAAATAAATGTTGAAGAAATGACAGAGCATCTAGCAAGTACACACTTGCGGAAATCAAATCCACTTGAGACATTGTGTCGAGAACTTCCAGACGCTAAGGGTAGACGAGAGCGACACGAGCGAGGTGTTTCTATATTCCGGTCTTGCTTGTAGATTTCCATCATTTCACATCGAGAATGGTGCTTGATGGTAAAGCTAAGCGCAATACAGGAAATGCTACCAAACGTATTCGATTGTGTTTATACAAATTTATTTTAGCTCGATTGCGAAACAAGTTCTTGAAACTTATATTAATCACTCTCGAGACCTCATTCGTGATGTAATTCAGCGCCACGAGGGAGATAGAAGAGGCAACGTGGAATTTAAATGCCTTGTATAAGGGCACAATCGTAACGGCTCCAGCGGGGCTCGAACTCCGGACCTTTCGAATGTGTGTACTGTATAAATAGTTGTATAATGAACACACACATAACTAGCTTACGGCAAAAAGGCTCGTTTAATAGCAAAATTCCGAAACGAGTGTCATGACATATGGTATGAAATCAACACGAGCTTGTCTCCCATTATTATCATATCGTTTTATCACATCACCACAACTATAAATTTAAAGGGAAAATCGTTACTGTTTGTCAGTATATGTTGAGCCTTATTACATTAAGATACATCCATACGCCGTAGTAAATAGTCCCTGCTAATCAAACAGCTTCACACAAATAATCGACACAATGTTTTAATATCACTGTATTCCGCTAGTTCATAATCAGCATTATATTGTATATTGATCTAAGCAGTTGCTTTTCAACACATAAAGTATGAACACAAACAACATGTATATTTCGAATATGTATTACAAGTGAGCGTCCCCTGGACGATTAGCCTTGCTAAATGGGTTACCCTCTCTAAATAAAGAATGTGCTTGCTCGCTCGCACACTCACTCACTCATTCTCTCTCTCTCTCTCTCTCTCTCTCTCTCTCTCTCTCGCTCACTCACTTACTTACTTAATGTCATACCTCGACCAATCAAAATCATTCCATACGTGTGTTGATATAAGAAAATATGTGATGGTTGTATTACACTGAATACTAGTAAAGTATTATTGTGTTGTTGCCGCTGTGATGTTAAATTTGAATAGATTAAACAGTATTTTATTTTTGTTGTAATAACCTTCCTACACAATATATGATGTATATGAACAGGACTAATAATAATAATAATAATTAAAAAAAGACTTTATTTTATGAGAGAACTCAGCTAACAAAAGTTGATCTACCATGAGGCCCTCAACATAATACAAATCAAATGATAGGACTATAAGTGAAATCTGCATATTGGAATTATATAGTAATGTTAAAGCTGAAAAGTAGAGAGACTGTTTTGGAAAAAAGCATAATTAATAAAATAAAAGCATGGAAAACAAGTTTTGTAAGAAAAGAATAATTATGTTTATTCCTCTCCATAAAAGATAAATACAAAATCCAAACAGACAATGAGTTTCGTCATATTAAATTTCACTAAATAAGTCATCATGAAAAATAATGCACACTTGCATACCCATATAATGTAATATGTAACAAGCGGTGTATGGTATTGCTTATAGGGGTACAGAACTGCTTTAAACAATTTAGTCAATTTGTCAAAATAAGACAAGCTAGCCGATTAGTTTTACTTATATATTCCTTCCTGGTTCAACGACTAGGAAACACAATCGTTATAACTGTGCGATATCTAACTTATTTTATTGTAAACAAGGGTACGATATCTAAATTGTTCACCACAAATATGTTCATCAGCACAAGTATGGGCTATATCGCCGGAATGCAGTACACGACACATGTCCTGGGCAGGCTCCAGTGGTTAACCAGTACTTGGTGCCCCAACCTCCGTAACAAACTGCAATCGTTGTTCATATAATAGACACAGCCTGAGCGGAGCTCGACACCGTGACTATCCGTGATGATAGGTTACAGTGATATACACCCAAGTCAGCAACCGTAACCACTCGACCACGGAGGCGAACTGTATCAAAAATAAACGACCACGGAAGGCGAACTGTATCAAAAATAAATAGAGAATATTAGGTTACTGTCTTATAAATTTTAATTTATTAGGCTCGTCTCCGAAAAAATACAAGGCTCGGCAGAGCCTCGCCTTGTATTTTTTCTCCGACTCGCCTAATAAATTAAAATTTATAAGACAGTAACCTAATATTCTATTTATCCTACATTCTGAGTGTGCACCCGACACAAACACAAACAAACTAGCCATGACAGCTACGCACTTGGTAATATGTTGCGCATTGATATTTCTATTTATATCCCTATGACGTCACGAAAGCTTTATTAGGCACTGACTAATACAGCAAAATTTATTAGGCAGGCCGTTTTTGTACGTTATTTCGCATGATGGTAGGATAAACAACAATACAGTTTAATTTTTTATTTAGCTATTAATTGCTTTACATTACATAGTTAAGCAAATGTATGCATTCTTGCGAATCAGCATGGCTACACAGCCGGGTATGGAGTAATTCCAGAATAACCAGTTTATACAAATTTGTTTTAGCTCGATTGCGAAACAAGTTATTCCAACTTATATAAATCACTCTCGAGACCTCATTCCTGATGGAATCCATCGCCACGAGGAAGAGAGAAGAGGCAACGTGGAATTTAAATGCATTGCCTAAGGGCACAATCGTAACGGTTCCAGTGCGGCTCGAACTTCGGACCTTTCGCACCTGAAGCAAACGCGCATCCACTGCGCTATCACGACTTCCACATGACCAGTTGTCGTGTTCATCCGCATGATAAAGCACCAGTAACAATACAAACACAACAAAGCAACCCAACTAAACATCAGTGTAGTACATCAGACGGCAATCCCCCAATGAAAAACATTATGGATTTTACAATAGGAGAGTAAACGTCATTACGCGCAGCAGCTTGCTAACACTTGAAAACACTAGAAATGCATTTGGAAAATGATTGCAGTTCATTGACATAACAATTGAAAGGAGAAGATATCTTATCAAGTTCTCCTCTATCAGACAACAACAAAATGTACTAGACACTGATACAATACAACAAAAATCGATAGCTTATGTAACGTGTCGGCAGAGAGCTCTCTTAGGCGAAAATCAATATCAGCCGACCAAATTAATTATATTGAAATATGTATAACCGAGGTCTGTATTGTCTATCAGCTCTACCCATTGAAGTCGAATTCTACGCAAATATTTCTAAAATTGTGAAAATGGTTTAAGAGCATTTCAATTAGTATTTTCCACTCGCATTTAATGACAATATACATGTCAACCATTTCTAGGGCCCAGTGGGGATTTCCACTCGCATTTAATGGCAGTATACGTGTCAACCATTTCTAGGACCCAGTGGGATCTTCCACTCGCATTTAATGGCAGTATACGTGTCAACCATTTCTAGGACGGGAACTACTACTCGCATGTAATAGCAGTATACATGTCAACCATGCCTAGGACCCAATGGGGACTTCCACTCGCACTTAATGGCAGTATTCATGTCAACCATTTCTAGGACCCAGTGGGGACTTCCACTCGCATTTAATGGCAGTATATATGTCAACCATTTCTATGACACAGTGGGAACACAATTCAGTCCAGAAGACATTTGAAATATGTATATAATGAAGAAAGAAGGCAAAGGAAGAGTACACAAGAATGCACGTGTTGTGTGTCTGAGCAACTGTTTAAACCCTCCCAATGTGTGACAAACCTTGAATGGGTACACTTGATGCATATGTGACAGGTGATACAGAGATATATCAGTCAATGATGGTTAGTATGCATGATTACGTTATTACATGCATGTACATTAGGCGGAAGTGTGTACAGCGACTGGGTATGTACTGGGCGGGGTAGGCTATGGAATAGGTGTCGCATGCTCAAAGCCTAGGACATGTTCTGAGCTTGTGGATACGTGTATTCCACACAACAACCAATACATCTTATTAGAATTCCTAGAAATAGCAGTATGTATCCCAAGTCCCATGTAGGTATCCCATGTCTATCTATCTCTGTATACTGCCAACTTCTCTGGCAAGAAAAGTGCAGAGAGAAAACAATATCAGTGACGGAATAAGAGAAGCTATATATACAGTCTACATCCGTTATGTCGAATTCCGTCGGACCGAACAAAATACTTCGACATAACCAAAGTTTGACTTAACGAAATTCAATATAAACTGAGCCAGTTATATGTAAACTGATATTGTCTGAAACTGGACTTTGATCCGACTTCGAGATAACCGGATAATTCGACATAACCGACTTTGACATAACGGGTGTAGACTATATATATTAAAATTGTCTCATGTCCCACGTAGGTACCATATTTATCTGCTAAGTGCATAGTCAATTTAATTCAATATATTCATTGCATTGAATAATTATTATGCCAACATTTTTATAGCAAACAATAGATAACCAAGGTACAATGGAAAGCCATGGCTACATATTCAGCCGGTTGTAGTTTCTTAAAGCGACACTATGTTAAAATATAGGATGTTCATGCCATAACATAATATATTATATATAATATCGATTTAAAATGAGTCATAACTTTTGTCCTATTTAAGTTAATAATTATGCTTATATACGGTATATAAACGTGACATGTCTTCCTCGTGGTACTTGGTACAGCCACAATGTGATACGATTAGAAAGAGGTAGATATGAGTGATTGAGTGTACATGAGAGAGACTGTGTCCTGTGTTCGAAGCTGCAGTAGAGGATATGATACGTGTAGTGCTGCACTGAGCTGTCTATAATGCCATACGAGACAATATTTTCAATAAACTCTGCGATGTAGATAATATCTTCATGAACTTATGTCGTATAGTAACAAGCTGAGTTTCCTGTTGTAGAACAGTTCTATGACTTTTCACACTCGTGGCCAAATCCTATATTTTAATGTTAAAATTAACGTGTCGTCTGATCAGGATCTATGCTATTTGCTCTTCGGATAGTGGAGCTAGGACACTTAATTAGTAAACAGCAGATATCCTGATCAGACGCGGCGTTACGCCGCGAGTAACGCCGCGGCTGATCTTGATCTATTTGTTTCAGAGAATGTGTACGATACATTGACAATTTAGATTACATAATTGTTGTTAATGACTTTAATTGCTGATATGGAAAGTACCCGTGCAAAATAATTGTTTGTGAATAGATAAATATATGTGTAGCTATAGCACGTGGGCCACCGAGTTAGGATACAAAGTATATTTAAATATGTGTCTGCTATTCATACTAAACCATACAGACGGATCTGTAGTACAGTGGTTGCACGCTGGACTGGTAATCCAGGGATTGCAGGTTCGACCCCCCGTCTGACCCTAATAAAATTAACAGTCGTTCAGATGGGACGTTAAACCGAGGTCTCGTGTCGGTGCTTTACACCGTGCACGTAAAAGAACAAGAGGAGACTCTGGAATGGGTCTCTCTCTCTCTCTCTCTCTCTCTCTCTCTCTCTCTCTCTCTCTCTCTCTCTCTCTGTGTCATTGCACTATCCTCCAAAAATCTAAAATGACTAATCTATTCAGGAGGCGTCGCTCATATGGGCAACTGGTAGCGACGATAAATAAACGTAAAACACACAAATACTAAACCAGGCGAAGTTTGTTCCATTTTGACTTTTAGCAACCTTTAAGCTACAATATATTCCAAGATACATAAAGGGATTATGTGTCATCCAATGAACGGCTTGGTTAACTATATTAATATAACCTTAAAATCTTCCGACAATCTGAGCACAAATGTCATAATGTCAATATTCATCATTTCCTAGTAAAAATGCTATCAAAAGGTCACTAAAGAATCCACAATGAGATAACACGACGCGAACGAAATAAATCCTGAGGCAAAACGTGAGCAATATTTAGGTGTTCGACATTATCTGATTAGCCGAAGCGTAAATCACGGCATTGGGACTTGTACTGTATCAGTAGATTGATATATGACCACGTGTAGAAACAGCTCGTATCCTTCACGATGATGATTGCTCTTATTCACTCTCGCCGCCGCCGAAATATGTGGGCGAGCGCTTCATATCATTCACGATGATGATTGCTCTTATTCACTCTCGCCGCCGCCGAAATATGTGGGCGAGCGCTTCATATCCTTCACGATGATGATTGCTCTTATTCACTCTCGCCGCCGCCGAAATATGTGGGCGAGTGCTTCATATCATTCACGATAATGATTGCTCTTATTCACTCTCGCCGCCGCCGAAATATGTGGGCGAGCGCTTCATATTATTCACGATGATGATTGCTCTTATTCACTCTCGCCGCCGCCGAAATATGTGGGCGAGCGCTTCATATCATTCACGATGATGATTGCTCTTATTTACTCTCGCCGCCGCCGAAATATGTGGGCGAGCGCTTCATATCATTCACGATGATGATTGCTCTTATTAACTCTCGCCGCCGCCGAAATATGTGGGCGAGCGCTTCATATCCTTCACGATGATGATTGCTCTTATTCACTCTCGCCGCCGCCGAAATATGTGGGCGAGCGCTTCATATCATTCACGATGATGATTGCTCTTATTCCCTCTCGCCGCCGCCGAAATATGTGGGCGAGCGCTTCATATCATTCACGATGATGATTGCTCTTATTTACTCTCGCCGCCGCCGAAATATGTGGGCGAGCGCTTCATATCATTCACGATGATGATTGCTCTTATTTACTCTCGCCGCCGCCGAAATATGTGGGCGAGCGCTTCATATCATTCACGATGATGATTGCTCTTATTCACTCTCACAGCCGCCGAAATATGTGGGCGAGCGCCTCATATCTTTCACACATCTGCAGACATATATTATATAGGATAGCTACCTTCTGAACAGTGGACATCTGCAAGGAATTAGCTCTCACACATTGTTTTTCAAAAATGCAATGGAGTGATATCATTGGTGACATCATTTGTTTGTGGTGAAGTTTCAACAGTTATACAAATACAACATAGTATAGCATTTAACATATAGTAGCGTGACACGTCAACAACGTCTACTGACGTAACACGTCAACCACGTCAATGTGTTCGTGTTATGAATGTAATGTTCGTGTTATGTACGGAAGGCTCGTGTTATATGTGTAATGAGCCTGTAGTCTAGACATACGAGGGCCCATCAATCATTTCGTGAACTTATTCATTATTTCATAACACTTTCACGTAGTCTAATAAAATTATGTGTTTTAAAGATTAATCATTCTCCAATTAATGCAGCATACGCGACATTGATGACGTCAGTATGACGTCATACCAATATTCTAACGTCACATCAAGAGCGTTCGTTGTAAAATGACATCGCACAGATTAAATGAGCAACGTGTTGTCATAAATGTGTTATACATTACTCGGAAAATCGTTCTCCGACATTCGGGAGGATTTGCATACAGTTTATGGGAACTTTTCATTATCGAATGGTGCTATTTCAAAGTGGATGAATCGATTTAAGGACGGTAGTGAAACAACCGAAGATGATAAGCATACTGACATGCTAGTGATTGTTACAAATGAAACAAAAGTAGCTGAAATTGAGGAATACATTATTGAGGATAGAAGAGTAACTGTTGAAAATGCTTGCTGCCTCCGGATCAAATGGGGGGGGGTAAAAGTCAAGAGGTGTCGCGAATAGTACCAACTGTACAATGACGAGGGATAATGCCTTTCTCAATCGAGTGGTTACATGTGATGAGACAATAATTCACTTTTTGGAGCCGGAGAGTAAACAACATAGCTCAAGTTGGAAGCATCCTTATGTCTGTAAATTATTGGCAATTATATTTTGCGATATGCAAAGTTAAATCACTTTGTTCCTCCGAAAACTACAGTTACTGGAAACTATTATGCAACAGTAGTTAAATATGAGCTGTTTCCGGCTATTAAAAGAAAGCGTCCACAGCTTGAGAGGTCTGGGATTCTGCTGCACCATGATAACGCACCAAGCCATATCAGCAACCTTGTATCGGACACAATCAAGGAACTGGGTAATGAGAACTGCTACCGCACACACCATAGCCCAGATTTGACAATGTGCAACTTCTGGCTATTTCCAAATCGCAAATACGCTGCGTGGTAAGAAATACGAGTCCCGAGAGGAGTTGAGGTGCGCCGTAAACAGACATTTGCGGGAGATGTGACGTGATGGTCTGTAGCACGTGTTCCGGTCCTGTGTCGAGCGGTGGAATAAATGCAAACTATACAAGGGACGTTACTTGAAAAGGAGTAGTGGCCAAAGTAAGATAGATTGCGTAATACTAGTAGCACAGAATTAGTTCACGTAATTATTGATGGGCCCTTGAATATCATAATACAAAACGGCGGCATGGAAACATTAGTTTTGTTAGTTTCTCCATTTGCCCTAATATTGATCGACATCAAGTACGGGGTGGGACGTCACGTCAGCTTATAACGATCTACCAGGATGCATCAAGTCAGCTTATAACGATCGACAAGGATGCATCAAGTCAGCTTATAACGATATACGAGGATGCATCAAGTCAGCTTATAACGATATACGAGGATGCATCAAGTCAGCTTATAACGATCGACAAGGATGCATCAAGTCAGCTTATAACGATCTACAAGGATGCATCAAGTCAGTTTATAACGATCGACAAGGATGCATCAAGTCAGCTTATAACGATCGACAAGGATGCATCAAGTCAGTTTATAACGATCTACAAGGATGCATCAAATCAGCTTATAACGATCTACGAGGATGCATCAAGTCAGCTTATAACGATCTACGAGGATACATCAAGTCAGTTTATAACGATCTACTAGGATGCATCAAGTCAGCTTATTGCGATCTACGAGGATGCATCAAGTCAGTTTATAACGATCTACGAGGATGCATCAAGTCAGCTTATAACGATATACGAGGATGCATCAAGTCAGTTTATAACGATCTACTAGGATGCATCAAGTCAGCTTATTGCGATCTACGAGGATGCATCAAGTCAGTTTATAACGATCTACGAGGATGCATCAAGTCAGCTTATTGCGATCTACGTAGATGCATCAAGTCAGTTTATAACGATCTACGAGGATGCATCAAGTCAGTTTATAACGATCTACTAGGATGCATCAAGTCAGCTTATTGCGATCTACGAGGATGCATCAAGTCAGTTTATAACGATATACGAGGATGCATCAAGTTAGCGTATAACGATCTACGAGGATGCATCAAGTCAGCTTATTACGATCTACAAGGATGCATCAAGTCAGTTTATAACGATCTACGAGGATGCATCAAGTCAGTTTATAACGATCTACTAGGATGCATCAAGTCAGCTTATTGCGATCTACGAGGATGCATCAAGTCAGTTTATAACGATCTACGAGGATGCATCAAGTCAGCTTATAGCGATCTACGAGGATGCATCAAGTCAGTTTATAACGATCTACTAGGATGCATCAAGTCAGCTTATTGCGATCTACGAGGATGCATCAAGTCAGTTTATAACGATCTACTAGGATGCATCAAGTCAGCTTATTGCGATCTACGAGGATGCATCAAGTCAGTTTATAACGATCTACTAGGATGCATCAAGTTAGCGTATAACGATCTACGAGGATGCATCAAGTCAGCTTATAACGATCTACAAGGATGCATCAAGTCAGTTTATAACGATCTACGAGGATGCATCAAGTCAGCTTATAACGATCTACGAGGATGCATCAAGTCAGCTTATAACGATCTACGAGGATACATCAAGTCAGCTTATAACGATCTACGAGGATGCATCAAGTCAGTTTATAACGATCTACAAGGATGCATCAAGTTAGTTATAACGATATACGAGGATGCATCAAGTCAGCTTATAACGATCTACGAGGATGCATCAAGTCAGCTTTTAACGATATACGAGGATGCATCAAGTCAGTTTATAACTATCTACGAGGATGCATCAAGTCAGCTTATAACGATCTACGAGGATGCATCAAGTCAGCTTATAACGATCTACAAGGATGCATCAAGTCAGCTTATAACGATCTACGAGGATGCATCAAGTCAGCTTATAACGATCTACGAGGATGCATCAAGTCAGCTTATTGTGATCTACGAGGATGCAGCAAGTCAGCTTATTGCGATCTACGAGGATGCATCAAGTCAGCTTATAACGATCTACGAGGATGCACCAAGTCAGCTTATAACGATCTACAAGGATGCATCAAGTTAGCTTATTGCGATCTATGAGGATGCATCAAGTCAGTTTATAACGATCTACAAGGATGCATCAAGTCAGCTTATAATGATCTACAAGGATGCATCAAGTCAGTTTATAACGATCTACAAGGATGCATTAAGTTAGTTATAACGATATACGAGGATGCATCAAGTCAGTTTATAACGATCTACACGGATGCATCAAGTTAGTTATAACGATATACGAGGATGCATCAAGTCAGCTTATAACGATATACGAGGATGCATCAAGTCAGTTTATAACGATATACAAGGATGCATCAAGTCAGTTTATAACGATCTACGAGGATGTATCAAGTCAGCTTATAGCGATCTACGAGGATACATCAAGTCAGTTTATTACGATCTACGAGGATGTATCAAGTCAGCTTATAACGATCTACGAGGATGCATCAAGTCAGTTTATAACGATCTACAAGGATGCATCAAGTTAGTTATAACGATCTACGAGGATGCATCAAGTCAGCTTATAACGATATACAAGGATGCATCAAGTTAGTTATAACGATATACGAGGATGCATCAAGTCAGTTTATAACGATCTACACGGATGCATCAAGTTAGTTATAACGATATACGAGGATGCATCAAGTCAGTTTATAACGATATACAAGGATGCATCAAGTCAGTTTATAACGATCTACGAGGATGTATCAAGTCAGCTTATAGCGATCTACGAGGATACATCAAGTCAGTTTATTACGATCTACGAGGATGTATCAAGTCAGCTTATAACGATCTACGAGGATGCATCAAGTCAGCTTATAACGATCTACGAGGATGCATCAAGTCAGTTTATAACGATCTACTAGGATGCATCAAGTCAGCTTATTGCGATCTACGAGGATACATCAAGTCAGTTTATAACGATCTACGAGGATGCATCAAGTCAGCTTATAGCGATCTACGAGGATGCATCAAGTCAGTTTATAACGATCTACAAGGATGCATCAAGTCAGCTTATTGCGATCTACGAGGATGCATCAAGTCAGTTTATAACGATCTACTAGGATGCATCAAGTCAGCTTATTGCGATCTACGAGGATGCATCAAGTCAGTTTATAACGATCTACGAGGATGCATCAAGTTAGCGTATAACGATCTACGAGGATGCATCAAGTCAGCTTATAACGATCTACAAGGATGCATCAAGTCAGTTTATAACGATCTACGAGGATGCATCAAGTCAGCTTATAACGATCTACGAGGATGCATCAAGTCAGCTTATAACGATCTACGAGGATACATCAAGTCAGCTTATAACGATCTACGAGGATGCATCAAGTCAGTTTATAACGATCTACAAGGATGCATCAAGTTAGTTATAACGATATACGAGGATGCATCAAGTCAGCTTATAACGATCTACGAGGATGCATCAAGTCAGCTTTTAACGATATACGAGGATGCATCAAGTCAGTTTATAACTATCTACGAGGATGCATCAAGTCAGCTTGTAACGATCTACGAGGATGCATCAAGTCAGCTTATAACGATCTACAAGGATGCATCAAGTCAGCTTATAACGATCTACGAGGATGCATCAAGTCAGCTTATAACGATCTACGAGGATGCATCAAGTCAGCTTATTGCGATCTACGAGGATGCATCAAGTCAGCTTATAACGATCTACGAGGATGCACCAAGTCAGCTTATTACGATCTACGAGGATGCATCAAGTCAGTTTATAACGATCTACGAGGATGCATCAAGTCAGTTTATAACGATCTTACAAGGATGCATCAAGTTAGTTATAGCGATCTACGAGGATGCATCAAGTCAGCTTATAACGATATACAAGGATGCATCAAGTTAGTTATAACGATATACGAGGATGCATCAAGTCAGTTTATAACGATATACACGGATGCATCAAGTTAGTTATAACGATATACGAGGATGCATCAAGTCAGTTTATAACGATATACAAGGATGCATCAAGTCAGTTTATAACGATCTACGAGGATGTATCAAGTCAGCTTATAGCGATCTACGAGGATACATCAAGTCAGTTTATTACGATCTACGAGGATGTATCAAGTCAGCTTATAGCGATCTACGAGGATGCATCAAGTCAGTTTATAACGATCTACAAGGATGCATCAAGTCAGCTTATTGCGATCTACGAGGATGCATAAAGTCAGTTTATAACGATCTACTAGGATGCATCAAGTCAGCTTATTGCGATCTACGAGGATGCATAAAGTCAGTTTATAACGATCTACGAGGATGCATCAAGTCAGTTTATAACGATCTACAAGGATGCATCAAGTTAGTTATAACGATATACGAGGATGCATCAAGTCAGCTTATAACGATCTACGAGGATGCATCAAGTCAGCTTTTAACGATATACGAGGATGCATCAAGTCAGTTTATAACTATCTACGAGGATGCATCAAGTCAGCTTATAACGATCTACGAGGATGCATCAAGTCAGCTTATAACGATCTACAAGGATGCATCAAGTCAGCTTATAACGATCTACGAGGATGCATCAAGTCAGCTTATAACGATCTACGAGGATGCATCAAGTCAGCTTATTGTGATCTACGAGGATGCATCAAGTCAGCTTATTGCGATCTACGAGGATGCATCAAGTCAGCTTATAACGATCTACGAGGATGCACCAAGTCAGCTTATAACGATCTACAAGGATGCATCAAGTTAGCTTATTGCGATCTATGAGGATGCATCAAGTCAGTTTATAACGATCTACAAGGATGCATCAAGTCAGCTTATAATGATCTACAAGGATGCATCAAGTCAGTTTATAACGATCTACAAGGATGCATCAAGTTAGTTATAACGATATAGGAGGATGCATCAATTCAGCTTATAACGATCTACGAGGATGCATCAAGTCAGCTTATAACGATATACAAGGATGCATCAAGTTAGTTATAACGATATTCGAGGATGCATCAAGTCAGTTTATAACGATCTACACGGATGCATCAAGTTAGTTATAACGATATACGAGGATGCATCAAGTCAGCTTATAACGATATACGAGGATGCATCAAGTCAGTTTATAACGATATACAAGGATGCATCAAGTCAGTTTATAACGATCTACGAGGATGTATCAAGTCAGCTTATAGCGATCTACGAGGATACATCAAGTCAGATTATTACGATCTACGAGGATGTATCAAGTCAGCTTATAACGATCTACGAGGATGCATCAAGTCAGCTTATAACGATCTACGAGGATGCATCAAGTCAGTTTATAACGATCTACAAGGATGCATCAAGTTAGTTATAACGATATAGGAGGATGCATCAAGTCAGCTTATAACGATCTACGAGGATGCATAAAGTCAGCTTTTAACGATATACAAGGATGCATCAAGTCAGCTTATAACGATCTACAAGGATGTATCAAGTTAGTTATAACGATATACGAGGATGCATCAAGTCAGTTTATAACTATCTACAAGGATGTATCAAGTTAGTTATAACGATATACGAGGATGCATCAAGTCAGCTTATAACGATATACGAGGATGCATCAAGTCAGTTTATAACGATATACAAGGATGCATCAAGTCAGTTTATAACGATCTACGAGGATGCATCAAGTCAGCTTATAACGATCTACGAGGATACATCAGGTCAGTTTATAACGATCTACGAGGATGTATCAAGTCAGCTTATAACGATCTACGAGGATGCATCAAGTCAGCTTATAACGATCTACGAGGATGCATCAAGTCAGTTTATAACGATATACAAGGATGCATCAAGTCAGCTTATAACGATCTACGAGGATGCATCAAGTCAGTTTATAACGATATACAGGGATGCATCAAGTCAGCTTATAACGATCTACGAGGATACATCAAGTCAGCTTATAACGATCTACGAGGATGCATCAAGTCAGCTTATAACGATCTACGAGGATGCATCAAGTCAGTTTATAACGATCTACAAGGATGCATCAAGTCAGTTTATAACGATCTACAAGAATGCATCAAGTCAACTTATAACGATATACGAGGATGCATCAAGTCAGCTTATAACGATATACGAGGATGCATCAAGTCAGCTTATAACGATATACGAGGATGCATCAAGTCAGCTTATAACGGTCTACAAGGAGGCATCAAGTCAGTTTATAACGGTCTACGAGGATACATCAAATCAGCTTATTGCGATCTACGAGGATGCATCAAGTCAGCTTATAACGGTCTACGAAGTTACATCAAGTCAGCTTATTGCGATCTACGAGGATGCATCAAGTCAGTTTATAACGATCTACGAGGATGCATCAAGTCAGCTTATAACGATCTACGAGGATGCATCAAGTCAGCTTATAACGATCTACGAGGATGCATCAAGTCAGCTTATAACGATCTACGAAGATGTATCAAGTTAGTTTGTAACGGTCTACGAGGAGACATCAAAAGTCACTATGTAACGGTCTACGAAGTTGTATCAAGTTAGTTTGTAACGGTCTACGAGGATACATCAAGTTAGTATGTAATGGTCTACGAGGATACATCAAGTTAGTTTGTATAGGTATACGAGGAGACATCAAGTTAGTTTGTAAAAGTCTACGAGGATACATCAAGTTAGTTTGTAAAGGTATACGAGGAGACATCAAGTTAGTTTGTAACGGTCTACGAGGATACATCAAGTTAGTTTGTAACGGTCTACGAGGATACATCAAGTTAGTTTGTAACGGTCTACGAGAATACATCAAGTTAGTTTGTAACGGTCTACGAGGATACATCAAGTTAGTTTGTAACGGTCTACGAGGATACATCAAGTTAGTTTGTAATGGTCTACGAGGATACATCAAGTTAGTTTGTAAAGGTCTACGAGGATACATCAAGTTAGTTTGTATAGGTCTACGAGGATACATCAAGTTAGTTTGTAATGGTCTACGAGGATACATCAAGTTAGTTTGTAACGGTCTACGAGGATACATCAAGTTAGTTTGTAAAGGTCTACGAGGATACATCAAGTTAGTTTGTAAAGGTCTACGATGATACATCAAGTTAGTTTGTAAAGGTCTATGAGGATACATCAAGTTAGTTTGTAGCGGTCTACGAGGATACATCAAATTAGTTTGTAAAGGTCTACGAGGATACATCAAGTTAGTTTGTAAAGGTCTACGAGGATACATCAAGTTAGTTTGTAAAGGTCTACGAGGATACATCAAGTTAGTTTGTATAGGTCTACGAGGATACATCAAGTTAGTTTGTATAGGTCTACGAGGATACATCAAGTTAGTTTTAAAGATCTACGAGGATACATCATGTTAGTTTGTAAAGGTCTACGAGGATACATCAAGTTAGTTTGTAACGGCTTACGAGGATACACGGACACATGTAAAGGGCTCGCTTACGAAGACACGACATTTCAAAGATAATCGTGAGATCGTGATGCACTTCATTCTTCACTCTGCAAATTTCTCAAATAAATATCTGACTTTGTGCTTTGCACTTCACAATTTTGTGATTCATGCTTCGTGCAATAGTGAACTGCGAATATTCATTTCACGCGGTTGGATCAATATGTGTCGTTCGCGTAACGGTATCCTAAAGTGGTAATGCGTATCGGTCGGTATGTATAGCACGATGCATAGCACGGGGGAATCGTGCTATTGGTGATATATATTGAGACGTGTATGTAGAGCTGGTCATTCTACAGAACGACATCGTTATCGTTTAATGTTTATGAATATTAAGATATATCTATATATACCGTTTCTATGACACACATAAGTAGTACGTGTAATGATATTGTATATCTGCAAGAGAGCGTGGACCCATACTGCTACGTATTCTGAAAAGTATGTCACTTTCTGTACAAGTGGTCCACGTAGACGTGGGTTACACGTTTCCAGAGCATTTTTGATAATTATGTTATCTCTGTTTTTTTCCTGGACGAAGTAGGACTTCATTTTCGATTAATTGATTAAAACATAAAACATTGCACAGATATATACACATTTATTTTAGCTCGATTGCGAAACAAATCATTTCAACTTATATTAATCACTCTCGAGACCTCATTCCTGATGGAATCCATCGCCACGAGGGAGAGAGAAGAGGCAACGTGGAATTTAAATGCCTTGCCTAAGGACACAATCGTAACGGCTCCAGCGGGGCTCGAACTCCGGACCTTTCGCAACTGAAGCGAACGCGCATCCACTGCGCTATCACGACTCCCACTGCGCAGATATATAGTACGTAATATGAAACTAAACAGCTCTATCAATGTGATATATAAAATATACTATAATATTTATTATTGTTCAGAAACATGGGCATGTTGTCATAGATAATACAATCGACATTGTGTATATATGTAAATATATAATCATATGTATATACATTCAACCCTGTGTTAGTGCTCACCTCCATTAAGCAGCCAACCTGTATTAAACAGCCAGTTTCCAAATTCCCAATATGTTGTTTTAATATCCATTTTACCTACATTTAAGCAGCCACCTGTGCTAAGCAGCCATTTTCTGTGATTTCCTTGGCTGGTTGCTTATGGCAGACTGTAGCATGGTTGCCGACATAATCGTGGCACTATACGTGACTGGTGCTGGTACAGCATACAGTTGTTGTTTATAGATATGTAACAGGCTAGTTAGAGTGTAGCAAAGACGAACGACGTGTTCATTCTCCCGATACACTTCTTATCATTGAAATAAAATAAATACTATTATTATTCATTACGCTTCAAACTGATATTATATCGTGGAAGTAAAGGGTAGAAAAACAATGAGTAAAGGGTAGAGAAACAATGAGTAAAGGGTAGAGAAACAATGAGTAAAGGGGGGAGGTCTCAATGAGCTTCAAAGCTTTCCGTTCAATACACGTGCCTTTATTGCGTGTTTAATCATGGATATTATTTTCATAACGAATAAAAAGTTCAAACCCCGCTGGAGCCGTTATGATTGTGCCCTTAGGCAAGGCATTTAAATATCACATTGTCTCTTCTCTCTCCCTCGTGGCGGTGGATTACATCGGGACTGAGGTCTCGAGAGTAATTAATATGAGTTGTAGGAACTTATTTCGTAATCGAGATAACATAAATTTGTATAAAATATTTGAAATGTAAAACAATGTTTCCCTATGCAATATGAAGAACTATGTATATGCATAGTATTGCTAAATAGCCAAGTGTCCTTAAAGCGACACTACATCGGTGAAAACGTGAATGTCTGAAGCATGTAATTTGCTATTATACGGTAGAATATTGTCCAACTATTTGCCTCAAAATCTGAGGTTTCAACAAATAAACAACCGTCGTATACGCGGTTTGTTGACATAACATAATATTGTAATAAGGTCGACATTCATGCGTAATACAAATCGTTTATCCTGAATAACACGAGTTATGCTACATATTTACCGTGTTATCTCACATGAGTGTCTATGCATATTTATTTGTAGACCTATCTTAATTAAATTATCTCTAAACGAACGTATCGCGTGCTTAATATTGACTTCAATGACAACAAACGTCAATTCAGGAGCTCGGATGACGTTATATCAAATGCTACTTTGTATACACTGTTAAATTGATTCAATGTTAGTGTTCGATGTACTCAGAAGAATTTGTAGTAGCAATGCATTTATACGTGAACAATGCATTTTATTTGCTCTTTGCGATGTAATGTCGCTTTAAATAGAGAAAGTATGTCGAACTTTAAGAATAAATGGTCAGTATTCGTTTCCAATGTCTTGAGTTGTACACATTTACCTATTAGACAGACACATTTACGTTTCTCGTGTTTAGAGAAGTTCTGATGTAGAATCTCTTTACAAAGATTGATTTCTGTTGAATAAATAGCAGCGAGTGATTGCTGTATGGTTTTATATTCCAGAATACAATGGAGAGATTAATGGACGCCTTCCGAAGCAATATCACAATAGGTCGCTACATTGATACACAGAATTGAGCGCTATTTTACGTCAGATTGAATATTACATTCATCATCCTTAAAACGATTACATGTAACATAACATAGTGATTCATATGGGAATGGCAAAGTCTATCCACCAATACATCCGATGCTCAAATAGTTCTGAGAGAGTGTACTTGTCAGCAAATCCTTCGCTCATATATTTTGGAACAGTTTTCCTGTCAGTACAATTGTATCTCTCGTACCTCAGAGACTCAGATATTACTGCTTAAATATTATCTCTCCAAGAATATATATGTCGGTACCTCACATAGTTCCGGAACAATCTTGTCTCTCCAAGAATATATCTGTCGGTACCTCATATAGTTCCGGAACAATCTTATCTCTCCAAGAATATATATATCGGTACCTCATATAGTTCCGGAACAATCTTGTCTCTCCAAGAATATATCTGTCGGTACCTCATATAGTTCCGGAACAATCTTATCTCTCCAAGAATATATCTATTGGTACCTCATATAGTTCCGGAACAATCTTGTCTCTCCAAGAATCTATCTGTCGGTACCTCATATAGTTCCGGAACAATCTTGTCTCTCCAAGAATATATCTGTCGGTACCTCATATAGTTCCGGAACAATCGTATCTCTCCAAGAATATAGCTGTCGGTACCTCATATAGTTCCGGAACAATCGTATCTCTCCAAGAATATAGCTGTCGGTACCTCATATAGTTCCGGAACAATCTTGTCTCTCCAAGAATATAGCTGTCGGTACCTCATATAGTTCTGGAACAATCTACTTAGCATTATTTCCGAGGCTCGTATCCATATATAAGTACCATCTCTCCGTATCCATGGAAACTCTGGAAGTACTAGCTGTCCGTATTCATGGAGATTCTTATATTTCTGGAAGTACTAGCTGTCCGTATCCATGGAAACTCTTATATTTCTGGAAGTACTAGCTGTCCGTATCCATGGAGACTCTTATATTTCTGGAAGTACTAGCTGTCCGTATCCATGGAAACTCTTATATTTCTGGAAGTACTAGCTGTCCGTATCCATGGAGACTCTTATATTTCTGGAAGTACTAGCTGTCCGTATCCATGGAAACTCTTATATTTCTGGAAGTACTAGCTGTCCGTATCCATGGAGACTCTTATATTTCTGGAAGTACTAGCTGTCCGTATCCATTGAGACTCTTATATTTCTGGAAGTACTAGCTGTCCGTATCCATGGAAACTCTTATATTTCTGGAAGTACTAGCTGTCCGTATCCATGGAGACTCTTATATTTCTGGAAGTACTAGCTGTCCGTATCCATGGAGATTCTTATATTTCTGGAAGTACTAGCTGTCCGTATCCATGGAGACTCTTATGTTTCTGGAAGTACTAGCTGTCCGTATCCATTGAGACTTTTATATTTCTGGAAGTACTAGCTGTCCGTATCCATGGACACTCTTATATTTCTGGAAGTACTAGCTGTCCGTATCCATGGAGATTCTTATATTTCTGGAAGTACTAGCTGTCCGTATCCATGGAGACTCATATATATCTGGAGCAGTCTACCTGCCAGAATCTCAGACTCATATATTTTGGAACAGGGTTATCTGTCAGCTCCTCGGAGTCCTCTATATCTGTAACTGTCTAATCTATTACTACCGTCGAGTATAATAATTATCTATCTGTAACCGTGTAATTTGTTAGTACCGGCGAGGAAGTTAAATTTATTGAACGATCAACCATTAGCAAATATAAAAACAATTTCCATTATATTTATATTAAGTTCAGTATCAGTGAACGAACGTTTCATACTATTGATCCAGTCAAACCTGTGTTAGTGGTCACCTCCATTAAGCAACCAACCTGCACTAACTAATAAGCAGTCAGTTTACATATTCTTAATATGTTGTTTTATTATACACGTGTCCTCTATTAAGCAGCCACATATGCTAAGCAGCCACGTAATGTGATTCCATTGGCTGACTGCTCAAGACAGGTTTGACTGTACTGTATATATTGAATTCGCTGGTTAAAACAAGCTTAAAATGATGCTCTGAAACAATACTCAAGATCGATAAGAATACAGATATTATTATGTTCACACTATTATCGTCCAAAGTGGTTGGCAACATTTTTAAAAGAGGACACAAAGGTTGTACAAATTCGGATGCAGACATACAAGACGGCGAAGCTCATTTCCACAGGGACTAGCGCATAATCACCACGTCAGAATTACTATGAAAAAGAAGATACCTTGCCGATAAAACTGCCGATAACTGAGCGTGAGCACCAACGTATATTATATAATGTTCCCAACCCTAAAATAGTATTTAACAGACGGATCTGTAGTCCAGTGGTAACACACTGGACTGGTAATCCAGGGATCGCAGGTTCGATCCCCCGTCTGACCCTAATAAAATTAACAGTCTTTCAGATGGGACGTTAAACCGAGGTCTCGTGTAGGTGCTTTACACCGTGCACGTAAAATAACCAGAGGAGACTCTGGAATGGGTCTCTGTCTGTATCATGCTCTATCCTCTAAAATGACTAATCTCTTCAAGAGGCGTCGCTCATATGGGTAACCGGTAGCGACGATAAATAAACGTAAAACACACACACATAGTATTACTTTACCCTCTTATGAAATGTTCTGATGAGCGATGATAAACATTTATATCATCGTGAAAAATTCGATTACGCGTGGAAGTCGTGATAGCAGAGTGGTAGCGCGTTCGCTTCAGATGCGAAAGCCCGGAGTTTGAGCTCCGCTGGAGCCGTTATGATTGTACCCTTAGGCAAGGCATTTAAATTCCACATTGCGTCTTCTCTCTCCCTCGTGGCGATGGATTCCATCAGGAATACCGTCCCGAGAGTGATTAATATAAGTTGTAAGAACTTGTTTCGCAATCGAGCTCAAATAAATTAGTATACACTAAGCTAACATTTCGTTTCCCTTTATATCTACATTTCAATAAATATAATCATTTCCAGTATCTAACATCTAGTGCATGTCCACCTCACCAGTCGGCTCATTTGTTGAGATTGGACAGACGAGTTTATTTTGCAGTTTGTGAGAACGCATGCTAAACTAGCTACTGCATTATGCCATTCCAATCAAGTTGTCTTGAGATAATTTCCCCAAGGGTTCACACATTCTCCCGAATTATGTTCTTCCCACGTTTGTGTTTCAAGCTTATTTGGAGCGTGTAAAGCAAAATGGTTTACTATCATCTCGCCAAACTCTCCGATATGTCTTTGGGATAGTGTGTTCCTTGTAATACGATATATTTAATTAACTAATACATTGGTTAGCGGTGTAACGGTGTAACGGTGTGTAGAATACATTCCTGGAACTATTCGTTTATAATAATACGCCAATTGGGCATATCTTATTATTTTATCATCTCAAGAGCTCAATGCATCTTAATGTTTATCACTTTAATATAGACTTTAAGATGCCCACTAGACATTATTTCCGATTAGCGCAGTGGTTAGCGCACTCGCTTCCCAACAATGCAACCCGGGTTCGATCCTCGGACCGGATAATATGTGAGATGGTACGGTGGTCGCCAGATCGGACAAGTGGGTTTCCTCTCACACGAATGACCACATTTACGCTATCATCCGCGCCAACGAGAGTGATTAATATAAGTTGTTAGAACTTGCTTGGCAATCGTTATAAGATAAATATAGTTTAAACATTATTTCTTGTCATTTAATCCCCGAATATCGGAAACAGCTGTATCCCTATTTCCAGTATGCTGTACTACATACTTTTGCTTCACATTTCTAACCAGTTTTTCACATATGTCTCCTACGTTTTCACATTTGTCACCATTTCTTTTCACATAGGTCACCATTTCTTTTCACATAAGTCACCATTTTCATATTTGAGGGTCCAACAGCATCTATCTATATATTTTGAAGTCCAGTATAGTAAAATAAACTATTCCTATATATATATACTGATACCATAAAAAACTGTGCGACCAGGCTCTATGCGGTTTGCTATTCGGATAGTGGAGCTAAATCAGTTGGCTGAATAGTTAACAACATAGATCCTGATCAGACTTGACGTTACGGCTGATCTGGATCTATGTTGTTTGCAAATATGGTTTTACTTACTCAGCAGGCAAAGCGTTGAAATGTAAGTAGAAATGGTATTATATTTCTTTCAGAAATTAAAACTCGCTGCCATATATGTTCATGATTAAAAATGTATGAGCAAGATTCGGAGGCTAAATTGAATATTAAGAATTTTACTGGAATTCTCAATGGCACTCTTAAAAAGCAAACTCCAAGATGTAATGATATTCCTTGAACGAAGGGTAGTGTATAAGGAATTCGTTGATATTATGAACACAATAAAAACCTGCAGTTCTGGAAATCTGACAATAAAAGGCGTCGTACCAATTATCAAAACATTCGTACTTTAAATGAGTAATACGTGTTAGTATCCCAAATAAACTAGTTCATGTCGCCATAGAAACGCTTACAAGGGGAAATAGTGTGGGTGTCACAATGTACCATACTCCAGCTGGTTAGTGTCCTCACATGAAATATGTCGATACCCCCAGTGGGATTCGAACCAGAGCGGTGCGGGGCAAGCGATATGACGACCTTAACCACTAGGCCGCTGGGGCCCCCTCTCTTATATTAGTATAAAATGTGCGAAAACGCTTGACACAAATATTACGTTTTGTGTTAAAGACCATAGAAGAGAGAGAGAGAGAGAGAGAGAGAGGAGAGAGAGGGGGAGAGAGGGGAAGGGAGAGAGGAGAGAGGGATTGGATTTAGGCTCCTGATGATTCGGACTGTTGTATTCTGTGTAGTGTGTGTAGCCTGAGTTCCAGTCTGTCGATTTTTCACTTTTTAACTTCTGGCAAAATGACAAATGCTGGCAAAATGACAAATGACGTTGATATTATCAGAAACTCAATACGGACCAATTAATGGTCTCGGTGTTAAAATATATTTATTTGACTGGCCAGGCAAAATATATCGAGTGTATGTTTTACGTTTATTTATCGTCGCTACCGGTTGCCGATATGAGCGACGCCATTTTAGATTGTTGGAAGATAATGCAATGATACAGACAGAGACCCATTCCAGAATCTCCTCTAGTTCTTTTACGTGCACGGTGTAAAGCACCGACATGAAACGGTGTCTTCTAAAATGATGTAAGTCGGGTTAGAACAAGTATTCAGTAAATAGATTCACATGGGAGTTCGTGTAAAATCGTATACCTCTGATATGTGTAAAGCACCGACACTAGACCTCGGTCTAACGTCCCATCTGAAAGACTGTTAATTTTATTAGGGTCAGACGGGGGATCGAACCTGCGATCCCTGGATTACCAGTCCAGCGTGTTACCACTGGACTACAGATCCGTCTGTCAGAATATATCGACGTCTAATCCCAGGCTATATATAGTGTAGTGTGGTGTGTGTCATATGAGCTTTATAACCCCAACTAGAAATTAATCCGTTAATGTGTAAATACATAATTATGTGGAACAATCAGCTGGATGTTTGAAATTCACATTGGACTGCATATATATTTCGCTAACTAAGATAATGATGCATATGCATGTCATATATATATATATATTAATATGAATAATGCAAAGCCCCAACGCGATCTCAAGCATAGATATACTCATTTGGAGTAGCTATAACGTATCTAAATAATATTAAATATACACTACATATCAACAGGGAAATCCAATAAACAGTTTAGTACAACATCAATTACTGAATTAGACATTATAGGAGGAAGGTGACAACATCGCCGCGAGGGATTTGACATCTAAGGAAGATAGACTGAGGACAACGATTATGTTTTTTTCTTATTGACGTCAGGTTTGAAGGTGCGCACGTGGCTCAGAATAAAAACTGCTGCGAGTTTTCTTACTATTCGATTTTAACAGAGGCTTTTTTATCGTGATTATTGAAAATAAAATATTTCCAACGATGTGTTATTACATTCGTTCAATATGCATGTATTTTATCTACCGAACAATGTTTACACCGTACCACAATATTGTAGATTTTCGGATACAAACGGATCCCATACCATAATTACCCGTATAAATTAGAATAGGGAAACCCCACTATGCTTCGCTTTCATTTATTTGTGTCCGTGAAGCTGTCCTGTACCTCCGTGTAGATGTTAGCTCTTTCCGGCAACCCAAACTTTCGGTAAACGAAATATATGTTTAGATCAATATCGACACTCTTCTTAATTCGCACTATCGTAACGCTCGCTATGCGAGTTTGTATGGGCGTTAAATTGTTAGGAGAAGTTGACGTAGCCCTGTACGTCAGTCTAAACGTGGATTATGCATATATGATTCTCGGTTTATTCCAATGACCTGCCAGTTCTTAGATGCAAACACGCTTGTTATCTGTTCACCGCTGCATTTATTTCAGATTTGTTTTAATACTTGGTTTCAGCTGGTTGTATCGTAGACAAGAAATGGTTTGGCATGATGTCGTCACGTGGTTAGTAGAAAGCGATAACGGTACTGATCGTGCAATGTATCCATCTCTATTCTAAACCGGCTGTCCGATTAGCGCAGTGGTTAGCAAGCTCGCTTCCCATCGATGAAACCCGGATTCAATCCTCGGACCGGGAAGTATGTGAGATGATGCGGTGGTCGCCAGATCGGTCAGGTAGGTTTTTCCTACACGAATGACAACATATACGCTTTCATATGCGCCAACGAAAGTCATTACTATACGTTGTTAAAGCTTGTTTCACAATCGTTATAAAATAAATATAACGTTTATGCTACACGTATTCTAAGACGACATGCGACAAAGTTATCGTGCTATATGACTTCACCCAAATATAGAGTTGGTTTTGTGAAAACAACTACACAGTGTAGTTTCTGTCAGCACTAATTTTGGTACAGGTAAAATGCATACTATTCAATTACAATTAACACCAGGGTCCCTGACTACCGATCGCAGTATTGTACCGAGGCAAGCCCAATTCAGTCTACAATACAGTCTGCAATACAGTCATACAGTCTACAATACAGTCTACAATACAGTCTTCAATACAGTCCACACTACAGGCTACAATACAGTCTACAATACAGTCTGCAATACAGTCTACACTACAGGCTACAATACAGTCTACACTACAGTCTGCAATACAGTCTACAATACAGTCGGCAATACAGTCTGCAATACAGTCTACAATACAGTCTGCAATACAGTCTGCAATACAGTCTGCAATGCAGTCTACAATACAGTCTGCAATACAGTCTACACTACAGTCTGCAATACAGTCTGCAATACAGTCTACAATACATTCTACAATACAGTCTAAATACAGTCTACAATACATTCTACAATACAGTCTAAATACAGTCTGCAATACAGTCTGCAATACAGTCTGCAATACAGTCTACAATAAGTCTGCAATGCAGTCTGCAATACAGTGTGCAATGCAGTGTGCAATACAGTCTGCAATACAGTCTGCAATACAGTCTGCAATACAGTCTGCCATACAGTCTGCAATACAGTATACAATACAGCATGCAATACAGTCTGCAATACAGTCATACAGTATGCAATACAGTCTGCAATGCAGTCTACAATACAGTCTGCACTACAGTCTGCAATACAGTCTGTAAAACAGTCTACCATACAGTATGCAATACAGTCTGCAATACAGTCTGCAATACAGTCTGAAATACAATACAGTCTACAATACAGTCTGCCATACAGTCTGCAATACAGTCTACCATACAGTATACCATATAGTCTGCAATACAGTCTGCAATACAGTCTATAATACAGTCTGCTATACAGTCTGCAATACAGTCATACAGTCTGCAATACAGTCTGCAATACAGTCATACAGTCTGCAATACAGTCTGCCATACAGTCTGCAATACAGTCTGCAATACAGTCTGCAATACAGTCATACAGTCTGCAATACAGTCTGCCATGCAGTCTGCAATACAGTCTGCCATACAGTCTGCAATGCAGTCTACAATACTGTCTACAATACAATCTGCAATACAGTCTGCCATACAGTCTACAATACAGTCTACAATACAGTGTGCCATACAGTCTGCAATACAGTCTACAATACAGTCTACAATACAGTCTACAATACAGTCTGCAATACAGTGATTTAGTACATAGGATACATTCTTACTACAGAACAACGAACAAATTAAAGTCAAATAATTTACACTTGATAAGCTGATATTGCCAGTGATGGTATTTGGCTTGCCTGGGAAGCTTTGTCTGTAAATGATTGCTTTCTAGATCTTTGTTGTATCACTAGTCTAGTTGTACGACAGAAATAGCAAATACAATGGAAACAAGGGGCACCGGTTAGATTTCCGTAGCGGTACACATGATTAGCGACACCAACCTGATGAAGGTGGCATATCTAGGCACACTAGCGTACGATTCTAGACGTGCTGCCAGATGTTGCATGTAATGAAGTTGTGCTTTAGTCTCATCCAATCAGCCAAATAATACATACGACTTGGAATAAATAGAGTGGAGTGTTAGTAATTGAATTTGCAAACTCACATGTACCCTAGTCATTTTGTTTTCATAATTTTGCAACCTAGTGTCAATCCCTTATTTTCCAATAATGTCAGATGCATGCAAAAGCATGTGGAGATATATCCAGAGTGATATCATATATGCTGCTAGCATGCACGCATATGGAGATATATCCAGAGTGATATAATATATGCAGCTAGCATGCAAGCATATGGAGATATATCCAGAGTGATATAATATATGCAGCTAGCATGCGACCATATGGATATATATCCAGAGTGATATAATATATGCAGCTAGCATGCAACCATATGTAGATATATCCAGAGTGATATAATATATGCTGCTAGCATGCAACCATATGGAGATATATTCAGAGTGATATAATATATGCTGCTAGCATGCAACCATATGGAGATATATCCAGAGTGATAAAATATATGCAGCTAGCATGCATCCATATGTATATATAGCCAGAGTGATATAATATATGCTGCTAGCATGCATCCATATGTAGATATAGCCAGAGTGATATAATATATGCTGCTAGCATGCATCCATATGTAGATATAGCCAGAGTGATATAATATATGCTGCTAGCATGCATCCATATGGAGATATAGCCAGAGTGATATAATATATGCTGCTAGCATGCATCCATATGGAGATATAGCCAGAGTGATATAATATATGCTGCTAGCATGCATCCATATGTAGATATATCCAGAGTGATATCATATATGCTGCTAGCATGCAACCATATGGAGATATATCCAGAGTGATATAATATATGCTGCTAGCATGCATCCATATGGAGATATAGCCAGAGTGATATAATATATGCTGCTAGCATGCATCCATATGGAGATATATCCAGAGATCATCTTATTCAATAACTGCATGTGTGATAGATCAAAACTTAGTGCAAGAAATAATAACCTGTGTAAAATGTTGCAAAAAGTACCGTGTGCTAGATGTACGAATATGGTGTGTGTAATTGCTACTATATTGTTGATACAGTTATCAGTATGGTTCGTGGGAACATACCGTGAGTATGTGTTGCTGTGGCAATGTCATTAACTACCAACATGAACTGTGAATATGTGTTGCTGTGGCAATGCCATTAACTACCAACATGAACGGTGAGTATGTGTTGCTGCGGCAATGTCATTAACTACCAACATGAACGGTAAGTATGTGTGGCTGTGGCAATGCCATTAACTACCAACATGAACTGTGAGTATGTGTTGCTGTCGCAATGTCATTAACTACCAACATGAACTGTGAGTATGTGTTGCTGTGGCAATGCCATTAACTACCAACATGAACTGTGAGTATGTGTTGCTGTGGCAATGCCATTAACTACCAACATGATATGTGAGTATGTGTTGCTGTGGCAATGCCATTAACTACCAACATGAACTGTGAGTATGTGTTGCTGTGGCAATGCCATTAACTACCAACATGAACTGTGAGTATGTGTTGCTGTGGCAATGCCATTAACTACCAACATGAACTGTGAGTATGTGTTGCTGTGGCAATGTCATTAACTACCAACATGAACTGTGAGTATGTGTTGCCGTGGCAATGCCATTACCTACCAACATGAACTGTGAGTATGTGTTGCTGTGGCAATGCCATTAACTACCAACATGAACTGTGAGTATGTGTTGCTGTGGCAATGCCATTAACTACCAACATGAACTGTGAGTATGTGTTGCTGTGGCAATGCCATTAACTACCAACATGAACTGTGAGTATGTGTTGCTGTGGCAATGCCATTAACTACCAACATGAACTGTGAGTATGTGTTGCTGTGGCAATGCCATTAACTACCAACATGAACTGTGAGTATGTGTTGCTGTGGCAATGCCATTAACTACCAACATGAACTGTGAGTATGTGTTGCTGTGGCAATGCCATTAACTACCAACATGAACTGTGAGTATGTGTTGCTGTGGCAATGCCATTAACTACCAACATGAACTGTGAGTATGTGTTGCTGTGGCAATGCCATTACCTACCAACATGAACTGTGAGTATGTGTTGCTGTGGCAATGCCATTAACTACCAACATGAACTGTGAGTATGTGTTGCTGTGGCAATGCCATTAACTACCAACATGAACTGTGAGTATGTGTTGCTGTGGCAATGCCATTGTATTCTCTCTTGCTTACTGTTACTCGTATTCGATCTATTAATAAATGTTCTGTTTTCTTTGCATGTATTGATCATTGGATATTAGAGCATGTTATAGCACAGAAAATCTAATGTGAAAGCACCGCGAAGCATAACGCATTCATGGGTAATGATATAGATGGAACAAGGATAGAGTTCGTGTAACTCGTGGCACGGGAAATAAACTCACGTCAACCAGCCAGTCAGCCAGCTTAGTACTTTTCTATAGAAAACAGACCTATAACATCATAGATGTCTAGTTAGACCTAGAAGGTAATTTTATCCGTTTTTATGACGAAGCAATTTTCTGACATTTTCTCAGGAGGGTATTTTGTCGTTTAGAAAGATGCTCGTCATTAATTTGACATATTGTTACCATACACAGGGTAATGTAAAATACACTACCGCAAATAAGTCTGTCAGTTTGTCACAGACCTAACTACTGTAGTTCGAGGTGTAATTGGTCTATTACAAGTCCTTATTTAGGAAGCATCGTAAAATACGTCGTGTACAGCATTGACATGTGTTGACGGTTTGTTATTAAATTGTTGAACATGTTGTTTCTACGGAAGACGCAATGTCGATGGCTGGTAATATAATTATAGTAGAGAATGGCCAAGGCAACATATTTCCCAGTAATATAATAATGCGCAGACGAACAACAACATGTTTATGAGGTTATGCCTACGTGGTGTTCATACTGAGGCTACATCGTAGCATGGGCTGTCCGTTCAAGCCCGGTGAGCACCACGGCGGTTGTCTCACTTAAACCCAACTGTTTCTTCTTCTTCAATCATGGCGAATTATTTCAATTCAAGTTTTAGTCTGAAAATTTAAACATTGAGACACTCTAACATATATATCATTTTCAATTATACTGGTCATGTTCACTCAACCAGGAACACCTAATCGCAAAGGCATTAAAAGCTAAGCGCATTGCTATTCTCTTGTAAAATCTTCTGTGTCAGCTTTTTGACTCTTTTTGTTGCTTTATCCTAAGTTACGGAGCAGAGATGTGGGGATTTTCCAAACAGTTCTTCTACAATATATGTCGAACTAGGGCGTTATCCGTTGTATATATCTAGTTTATTAGAATTGTAAGATATAGGTGTAAAATCATACATACTGACAATAGTATAATAATTTATGATCAAAGCGTTTATGATTTTTTTAAACTTTATTTATTTTACAACGATTGCGAAGCAAGTTTTTTCACAACTTATATTAATCAAATTCAAAATGTGAAGAAACTGTTATTATGGTTTTGCTTATATATTTAAAGCGACATTACATCGCAAAAAGCCCAAAAATGTATTGTTCACGTATAAATGCATTGCTACTACACATTCTTTCGAATACATTCGAACAAAAATATGAATCAATAAACAGTGTGTTTGTGGTCTACAAGGTTTCAAAAGTGAATGTAGGATTTCATATACCTGTCATCCACGCTCCTGAATTGACATTTCTTTGTCATTGTAGTCAATACTAAACGCTTGATATTGTCGCTTAGAGATACTAAATTTAACAAAGATTAGTCTACAAATAAATCGGCATAGTAAATCTATACCATAAATCTGTTATTCGGGAAACACAGGTTGTATTACGTATGTATGTATGTATGTATGTCGACCCTGTTTACATTATTTTGTTATGTCAATAAACCGCGTATACGACGCTTGTTTATTAGTTAAAATACTAGTTGGAAATATTATACCATATAATAGGAAATTACATTCTGTATCAATTTGCGTTTTCACTGATGTAGTGTCGCTTTAATGACCACGTTAATTTAGATATAAAACTGTTATTGTGTATGCTTAAGAAGCGCATCACTGATGGTTTTGTTCAGCAATGGCGTGTTTCTGTGGTTATAGTCCTGTTCCCATTATAAGATCGATTTTGGTTACGAAAATTACTTGGATTTGTTAAATAATTGTTCGAGATCTAACCAAAAGTAGTGTGTCTTCTCATTCGCCTAGAATTCAAACGGGTCGGTTTGCAAGAAATCCAATTAAAGTAATGAAATAATTCAAGATATTGAAGATGAGTACCATTTTATATGCATATGATCTTGTTTTAATGAACTCAGGAAAACATACATTAAAAAGTATTTATATCAAAGGCCATCAATGTAATTCTAGTCAAATATATCAAAAAATCGTTGAAAGTTAGAACTTCACTTTTAAATATTATTATGTAATGTGCTCATCCTCTGCTATTGATGATATTGCAAACTGTGTTGTACTAATTCACGTGAATTAGTAGTTATATGTTATATAAATATGTTTGTATATTTGACGATGTACATTTTACTAGTCTGAATAAACGTCCTGTTCAGTACTGTTGTCTGGGTGGTATGTACTAGGTGAAGAAAGCCTGTAGGCAAGATGGAAACAATGTCCAACCCTTATGATAGCATTTCCAATGCTTTAATATTCATAACTGTTCATTTTATCTCGCATTGTTACCGTGCATGGCTATGGAGAATAGCTACTCTCCTACACAAACGGAAAAGTAACACATTACCATATAGCATATTGAATTAACTCTTTCAGCGCCGATTAAATTCAGAGCATGTGCAAACAACATAGATCCAGATCGGCCGCGGCGTAACGCTGCGTCTGATCAGGATCTATGTTGTTTGCTATTCGGACAGTTGCATCAGCTCCACTGTCTGAAGAGCAATCAGCAAATAGCATGATCAGACGGCATGTTCTGTTCTGTCCGATCGGGTTCTCTACTTCTTTTTTACAAAGTCGCTTTTATGCGACATTGGCGGTGAAAGAGTTAATACGAAGTAAAACCTGATGAAATACATCTTATAGATGATCTCTGGGCGTCAGCCACCTTCTGGAACTATTGAGGACACATGCAGCTAACGTAGCTACATGGTCAAATAGCAACAGTTCCACAATGCATTATTTAGGTTTTATTTCAGCGGTATATCTTACCTTGACTAAATATATAGCTGTAAAGACTAGTTTAAAAACATCGAGAAAATATATAGCTGTAAAGACTAGTTTAAAAACATCGAGAAAATATATAGCTGTAAAGACTAGTCTAAAAACATCGAGAACATATATAGCTGTAAAGACTAGTTTAAAAACATCGAGAAAATATATAGCTGTAAAGACTAGTCTAAAAACATCGAGAACATATATAGCTGTAAAGACTAGTTTTAAAACATCGAGAAAATATATAGCTGTAAAGACTAGTTTTAAAACATCGAGAAAATATATAGCTGTAAAGACTAGTTTAAAAACATCGAGAAAATATATAGCTGTAAAGACTAGTTTTAAAACATCGAGAAAATATATAGCTGTAAAGACTAGTTTTAAAACATCGAGAAAATATATAGCTGTAAAGACTAGTTTTAAAACATCGAGAAAATATATAGCTGTAAAGACTAGTTTAAAAACATCGAGAAAATATATAGCTGTAAAGACTAGTTTAAAAACATCGAGAAAATATATAGCTGTAAAGACTAGTTTAAAAACATCGAGAAAATATATAGCTGTAAAGACTAGTTTAAAAACATCGAGAAAAGTAACGGGGCACTTTAGCTTTGTCTTTTTTGCAAGGTCACAACCGCTCAGTTTTTATCTAAATAAATTGTATCAACCGAAATAGCCCAAATAGTGACATTCAAATGAACTACAATTTATATAAGTAAGTAAGTAAGTAAGTAAGTAAGTAAATATTTTATTATAGTGACATGTGCATCCGACATTATATATACTACAGATAATAAATATACAAACAAGCACCCAGCCCAGTGGACCTATATGTCACCTAATATAAAACCGTGGTTATGTACAAAATTGATACATACATGAAATTCAAAATTAAGTACCAAGCTACTAAATCATGTTTACAGTTTAATAACCGAACAAGTAACTGGCCTAGAAAGCGGTGGGTAGTTATCAGGTATCATTGTATATATATTTAGTGAACTACACAATTAAAAAATGTGCATATCCCATTGTAACCTCAAGACGAGCAATATCGCATGTACCAGCGGGGATAGTCTTTATGCCAAACTCCATATATATTATCATGACATTCTAAACCATCGTATGGTTTAAATAAGCCAGGAATAATATAATTGGTTATACGTATGTGGTGATGTTAGCCACAAATGCACTTGTCAGTGCCGCAACTAAATTCAAGCCTGTTTACCTTTTTACAGTCAGTTCGTGGTGTGTGTGCAGTAGTCTTATGGTGTGAAACCACTTTATAACAGCTTTACAATGAACTTGGTCAACACAATAACAAAGCAGCAGTTACAACGGAGGAAGGAATTGGAAGGTATGTGTGTAAAATGGCTGAAAACAACCCACTTGCAACCTTTTTAGGTTTGGTTGCCCAACTCAGCTAGATAGATAGAGCAAATGCGTATGTACAGCTATCATTGGACAGCAAATGCGTATGTACAGCTATCATTGGACAGCAAATGCGTATGTACAGCTATCATTGGACAGCAAATGCGTATGTACAGCTATCATTGGACAGCAAATGCGTATGTACAGCTATCATTGGACAGCAAATGCGTATGTACAGCTATCATTGGACAGCAAATGCGTATGTGCAGATATCATTGGACAGCAAATGCGTATGTACAGCTATCATTGGACAGCAAATGCGTATGTGCAGATATCATTGGACAGCAAATGCGTATGTGCAGCTATCATTGGACACCAAATGCGTATGTGCAGATATCATTGGACAGCAAATGCGTATGTACAGCTATCATTGGACAGCAAATGCGTATGTGCAGATATCATTGGACATTGTCCAACTATTCTCCTCAAGATCGACGACTGATCTACGCTACGGCATTGGAAACAATTACTCGATAAAATCGGAACCCACACTAGAATTATCACATGACCGGAAATCTACACATAACATGGAAGTGAATCTTGGAAGACGAAATGACGCTTAATGGTATAGTAGGAGTATATACAACTTATTTTAGTTCGACAGCGAATCAAGTTTTTACAACGTTAATTAATCGGTCTCGATACCTCATTACTGATAGAATCCATCGCCATGAGGGAGAGATAATATGCAATGTGGAATATAAGCGCCTTGCCTTAGTATGCAATCGTAACGGCTACAGCTGGGCGCGAACTCCAGACCCGAAGCCAATGCGCTATCACTGTGCTGTCACGACTTCCTATTCCCTATGCATACTATACTAGAGGACATAAAATACTCACACCTACATCATATGATTAGTATTGCATGAACACGAAATACGAAGAATTCCATCAAACAAAAGTAACAAAACACAAACTGAACAACTAAACATATTACAAAAATGTTTAAAACTATATATTTATATAGTTTTTATAATAGTTATCATGTAAAAACACAATTATCCGAAGTGTGCGTTTTCTATGTCCTTTAGTATACATCCACGCTTGTGACGTGAATGACATTGAAACTGAAGCAGCATAATACAGCATAATACACGCATCCGTTGAATATGTTAATTATAGTTGTCTTTACATCTACATTAATATATCTCTCTTCTCCTCTTTAGTGTTAGTGTGCATAAATGGATGTGTAAATACTGTAGACTATTTTAATTATTCGATAATAGAGATTAACACTATGACCATCTTCTGTGAGATACACATACAAGCATACAATAATACGCACTTGGCTTTGTTAACTGGTGATGCTGTAATGTTCCTGTCCGCATCCTAACTCCATCTTAACAAGCTCACACAATTCACGTTTTGTAGCTCCCATAACATCGCTTCCTGTCTCATTAATAGTAATAATTGTTCATATATAGGGTGGGTAACATATTTAGTAGAAGCTTATTTCTCCTCATGGACCCCTTGATACACGGAGTGTGGCCCGATAGCCATCGGATAATCCGGAATTGTTTTCCCAGTGGCTGATCATACCGGGAATCTGGCACATTTATGTCACCATAAAATGCAGGTAAAATGATTGTTTCCAGGGGTATAATTATTAGTAGGCCTATGTGGTTGTTTCGTACTGCTCCATGTATGTGATTACGCTACGTACGTGTTACCTTGTTACTACGTTGCTTAACCGTAAGCAATATCAAAACAAGTGGTATTGTTTGTCCAACGCCAGTGGTCCATTTCGATACGGTCGGGTTTGAGATCCGAGAGGTCTCTGTATTCTGGATTGTCTTTGAGCGATTCAATAAAAGTATATATGTATGACTGTCCGATTAGCGCAGTGGTTGCGCGCTCGCTTCTAAAACTCGTTTCATACAATATGGTATGAAATCACCACAAGTGTAAGATCCTGTTTATCACATTACCACAGTAACAACAACCATAATTATCAAGGAACAATACGTTTCTATATGCCAGTATAATATTGAACCTTATTACATTAATCTGTATCCGTATATCATAGTACATATTTCCTGATAATCAATACAACTTCATACAAATAATCGGCACAATATTTTCTGTATTCTGCTAGTTCATATTTAACATTTTATTGCTTAAGCAATTGATTTTCAACAAATACAGCATGAACGCAAACACCATGTAATGTTTATTGCAAGCTGTTGTTAGTGAGTGTCATACCGCGACCAATCAGAATCCTTCAAGGTGTTATTAAACATGTGGTCATATATGAACTTATGCGGCGGATCTGTAGTCCAGTGGTTAACACGTTGGACTGGTAATCCAGGGCTCGCAGGTTCGATCCCCCGTCGGACCCTAATACAATTAACAGTCTTTCAGATGGGACGTTAAACCTAGGTCTCGTGTTGGTGCTGTACACCGTACATGTAAAAGAGCTAGAGGAGACTCTGGAATGGGTCTCTGTCTGTATCATTGCACTATCCTCCAAAATCTAAAATGACAAATTCTTCAGGAGGCGTCGCTCATATGGACAACCGGTAGCGACGATAAATAAACGCAAAACACACACAGAACTTATGAGGTGGCTGTATTACACTGAATACAGGCACAGTTTATATGAACGTATATCGTATCGTATATGCGCGCCAGTCATAATTATGTCAGTATAATGTTACTGACTTTGCTTCCCCGACACATGAAACCTCCGTTACAAACGTTACCACTTCACCACGCACCCCTATTTGAGAATAATATCCGGTGACATTTGTTACCCTCCGTACTCATATAAAAGTAAATCCTATATCTTAGCAGTTCCGAAATATGAGAATTTAATGAGAAAAGTATAATTATTCAATTCAATTCAATTCATCTTGTTTATTGCATAAAGCATATATATGCTAAGAGCAAAGAATAATTATGCATAATTACATACATAGTAAAATACATGAACTTTTACAGAAGAGTTATTCAAGTGTAAATGGAAAAAGAAACTAAATGTCTGACTGTTTATTACGTTTGTTGTGTTCGCATTCTGTCTGCTGAATAAATAAATTTTGCTAAGTTGACTAATGACGTTTCCGATGTTTGATTCATTAATGTTATGTATTTATTAGATGTTGGCCATTTGCAAAAATAAGGCTTGAAATATTGTGATCTTAACTGTCTATATTTGGGACAAACTAAGATAAAATGGTATTCTGATTCTACTTGGTTCATATTACAATTTAAACATTTCCTATTGTTTCTATCTATATTTAAATATCTTCCTGTTTCAATGGCTAATTTGTGTGAACTTATTCTGAGTCTAGTAAGGGCATATCTATATTTATTTTCAACTATACTGTCTAGATAGTGTTCCAGTCCGAAGGTGTGATTAATTGAACTATAATTTACCAATTTCCGAGTGTTGCTGATGCTGGCATACCAACTTTGTTTATACATATCTAAAATTCTTTGTCTTATAGGGGCTATGTGTACATGTAGCGTGTTTTGATTTTCCCATATATCGGACATGCCGATGTTATTTAATAATGTTTTTATTTTGAAGCCCAGTTGTTTTTATTTTAAGAATGTTCATTTTCGGTACCTTGTATAAGCATTTTGTATATTTGCTTTGTTAGCGAATTTTCATTACTGTTTATAACCTTGATCCAGTATTTGATCATTATTATTTGTCTACAGGTATGTAACGGTGTTCTACCTAATTCCCCATATAATCCGTCAATACACGTGGATGTGTTTACGCCCAATATCTTACGACAAAACTTTGAATGTATACGTTCTACTTCAATAGCTTCGTGGTTCCCCCATACCTCCGCGCAATAGTTTAACTTTGATGCTACCAATGTATCGAACAGTTTACATTTTTCCGAGATAGGTAATTCAATTTGGTGGAATATGATGAATAGATTGTGCATTAAATATGCTGCGTGTTGCGCTATTTTCTTTTTCGTTCTGTTCCAGTTTCCGTTTTTGAAAAAGTACACTCCTAGATATTTAAAAGATGTGACTATCTCTAAGTCAGTGTTATTCAGTTTAAAATTATATGTTGAGTGTCTACCATTTTCAAATATCATGACCTTAGTTTTTGCGGTATTAATTGTTAGTCTCCATATTCTGCAATACTGAAATCGATATCATCCAACATTAACTGTAAAGCTTCCGGTTTATAGGCAAATAATACGGCGTCGTCGGCAAAAAGCAATATAAACAATTTTAATTCCTCATATGTGAAAATCCCAGGCATGTCACTATTTATGCTTTGTACAATATCATTCATAAAGAGTAGAAATAGTAAACTGGATGCCGAATCTCCTTGTAATACTCCCGTTAGTGAGTCGAAACTGTCCGAAAACTGTGCTTTATAGCGTATACTTGCTTTTACTACACTGTACATGGCTTTTATAGCGTTTACGGTCTTTGAACTTAGGTTTTCGTTTATAAGTTTTTGAAATAACATGTTCCTATCCAGATTATCATATGCACGTTCGTAGTCCAAGAACGCGCAGTATACCTTTTGTTTTTCATTTAGCAATTTAGCTATGATCGAGTGAAATATGAATATACAGTCTGTTGTTGACCTGCCCTTTTGAAAACCAAATTGGTTAGGGTTAATTGTATTATTTTCATCTGCCCATTTACTTAATCGATTGTTAAGGATATGTGAGTATATTTTCCCCATTACATTTGTGAGGGTGATTCCTCTATAGTTATTAGATTTATTAGATTTATTAATTATAGCATTAACTCGAACTTGATATCTATAGATTGGCATACGTCTGGTTTCTTGATCACCTTTCTACATAATTGACCTATATCTCCAAGCTGTATAACTGTGTTAAACGATTGAGTTACCATTAAAGTCCGCAGTGCGAGGTACATGTGTTATCTAATCTACATCGCGCCACACAATATATGACAAAAAAAGATAGAACATTGGTGAAGTTTTCAATAACTGTTGCGTAATTATTTATGAGCTAATGTGTCGAAATGTCACAGGATATGGGCTTTAGTTTATACAACCTTAGTTTAGCTCGATTGCGAAACAAGTGCTACAACTTATATTAATCGCTCTCGATACCTCATTCTTGGTGGTATCCATCGCCATGAGAGGGAGAGAGAAGAGACCATGTGGAATTTAAATGCCTTGACTAAGGGTACAATCGTAACGGCTATGACATTGGCTTCACGATTGTGATTGATAATCGCCAATACACTATTGCGTCACAATTTACTTAATGCCTTCTTCGTAGATACATACATCTAATGATTGCATCTGCAGTCCCGACTGACCACACGGCATGCACATCGCGGTTGGAGCACATCTAGCAGTATCCGGTATATACGCGCGCACAGTCTTGGTGACTGGAACGCCTGCAGACCGGGAAGCGACGTATATGATGCGCTCTTATAACAGGCCAACAGAGCATGAAATGGTACTTTTTCCAAGAATATTACAATTTACTTACATTAATGCCTCTCTCCGTATTACAAAATAATGTTGCTGCACCTTTGTTACCAAGGACCTTTTTATAAAACTGTGTATTCATACGGGGAGGGCTGTAAATAAACGGGGAGGGCTGTAAATAATGTTGTTATAACTTGTAGCTCAACCCATTTGCTTTTTTCCCCTTGACAAAACAAATGTATCGTATACTGCAATCATATAATTACATATTAATATCTGATTAGTTCTTAGTATTGTATGTATATATGTAATATATTGTATGAAAAAATGCAATAAAATATTATTTTAAAAAAATGAATACGGTCTACGCAGTTTGCTTGGGAAACCCCCATATTTTACATCCTTCCAATAAAGTATGATATAATAGTTTATCAAAATATCTATGTCTATGTAATAAGTCTGCGAATCTATACAAACATTTTTTCGACCTTGAATATTGTTTTTAAAGCTTGACAAGATAACATGGATTCTGTCATGGATTCTGTCATGGATTGGGTCTCATAAAATGAGCCACTGGTCGTAAATATAATCCTAAATAGGCAAAACTCCTGACATTCTCGAGTATTTCGCCATTGTAAGTAAATTCAACCAGTCTGGGAAACAAATCGCCTTTTCTAAAGACCTTACTTTTGGAGTTTTACAGAATGTACAACTAATTTCCATCTTTACTAATATAATAACGATTTACAAAAAAACATACATTCCATGGTTTCGTTCTAATAGAGCTAGTATGTACACATTTATGCAACTGTTTAAAATGACAATCTGGAGCTATATAAATCCTATAGACATACATGCATCTAAGCGCAGTGGTTAGCACTCTCGTTTATCATCAATGTCACCCGGACTCGATCCACCGATTGAGAAACATGTGAGATGGTACGCTTGTCGTTAGATTGTGCATGTAGGTTTTCTCAGGTACACCAGTTACCCTCTCCCCATACGAATGCTCACATGTACGTCTTCATCCACGCCAACGAGAGCAATTAATATATATATCAGTGATAAAAGAGAAAAACAATCAGAGTAAATTGCGGTTTTAACGTATTTTCTTGCGACGTATGTCTAAATAATTGACAGGCGAATTCAAAGAGCGGTCTCTTCTCATTTCTCAGTCGTATTCGTTCACATGTACTTTATCATTTTGGCATTTGATCTAACAGACGCGTCCCACCCTTTCATTGTTTAGCAATAAATAGAGAATGATTTGCGAGTGGGTCACGTGATTCGCAATCGTCTCCAAATTCTGGAGTTGGCAAGTAAACCAGCTAAGCCAATATCGGATATGTTGTTACACAAGGGCACAGAGAAACATCTCCTATGGCGTTTAGCAATGACGTTATTGATCGTTTTTACAGCTGAGGAACCAAGTAAGAGAGACTTTTACTTAATAGTGCAATAAGCCAGTTGTTTTGGAAAATTGCTTTTCGTCCTGGTAAGAAATGGCAATTTTCCCAAATGACATAAGAATTTGGATCAAACGTTTTGATATTAACTTTATTCCTCGGAAATCTGCTCACCCCGAATAAATATATACTAGCAGCTATGCATGTGTCTGTTTCCATCGTGTCTCAATTCGAATATATTGTAGTTTCATTGACATAAACTGCAATAAAATGACAGTAAAATTGATGACCATTTCAATGTATTTATATTTACTATGTACACTCGTCCGATTTAAGAGGGTTCTATGTTGCATCGTTTGGTGCAAAACAATATGTCCATAAGTTAACAGAATCTAGGAGACATGTTGAGCAAGTGTTATAGGGTTAAAAACAAAATACCACTTAATAATGCGTACGACTTAAATTATTGAGTTCTGACTGTGGAACATTGTTCCATTGCTGAATTCGGTTATTACGAAGTACAGGTGTTTCGGCAGCAGTAGCAGTGGCAGTTTGGAATGGATTGCGTAAACACGTGTTCGTGTTGCAACACGCGGACATCCATGACGTGGAAAGTCGTTGGTGCGTCCTGTTGTTAGAAATCATGCGCGAATATTAGAACTCCCAATATGCTTTGCAACGACTTCTATCGACATGCCCGCATCAGGCATGCCAATCGCCCGTTCGCGTACATTATTGAGTATTCTTGACATACTAACAATGCTACAATGTAAAATGGGTGAAGTTTTTTAGAAGCGTTTTATCAAATTTTGAGGCGTTTTCTTTCACTTGACAATATTGTCAGCAAGACAAGTAAAACATGAACCGAATGTTACACAGGACATGTCTAAATACGCATGCACTTTCAAATCGAGTTTCTTTTTTGTTGACGATTACCAGTGCAAATATAATCGCTAAGCTGCATGCTCCTGATACTACAGCTCAGTGCAAATGCTACCTACCTAATTGAATTACACAAAGAATTCTTAACACACCAAATACTATATGCACACATCGGAAGTTTTCTTTGTTCAATATGTGCTAATTAATATTAATTATGCTCGTATTTCAACAGAAAAGTGATTCTTATGTACACATAAATTGATGCTTGCGTGACAACAAGATCAATATTGTCTAGTGGTCTAGGGATAGGTAATGTGTGACTATGTGTAGATGTATTGTCCCATGGTCTATAGTTAGGTAATGTGTGACTATAAATAGATATATTGTCCAATGATATATGGCTATGGCTTGTGTGACTATAAATAGATATATTGTCCAGTGGTCTATGGTTAGTGCTTGTGTGACTATAAATAGATATATTGCCAAATAGTCTACCGTTAGAGCTTGTGTGACTATAAATAGATATATTGTCCAGTGGTCTATGGTTAGTGCTTGTGTGACTATATATATATGTATTGTCCAATGGTCTATGGTTAGGTATTGTGTGACTATAAATAGATATATTGTCCAATGGTCTACCGTTAGTGCGTGTGTGACTATAAATAGATATATTGTCCAATGGTCTAGGGTTAGAGCTTGTGTGCCTGTAAATAGATATATTGTCCAATGGTCTATGGTTAGTGCTTGTGTGACTATAAATAGATATATTTTCCAATGGTCTATGGTTAGTGCTTGTGTGACTATAAATATATATATTTTCCAATGGTCTAAGGTTAGTGCTTGTGTGCCTGTAACTATATATATTGTCCAATGGTCTATGGTTAGTACTTGTGTGACTATAAATAGATATATTTTCCAATGGTCTATGGTTAGTGCTTGTGTGCCTGTAAATAGATATATTGTCCAATGGTCTATGGTTAGTGCTTGTGTGACTATAAGTATATATAGTGTCCAATGGACTAGGGTTAGAGCTTGTGTGACTATAGATATATGTATATATATTGTCCAATGGTCTATGGTTAGTGCTTTTGTGACTATATGTATATATAGTGTCCAATGGACTAGGGTTAGAGCTTGTGTGACTATAGATATATATATATATATTGTCCAATGGTCTATGGTTAGAGCTTGTGTGACTATAAATAGATATATTGTCCAATGGTCTAGGGTTAGAGCTTGTGTGACTATAGATAGATATATTGTCTACTTGTCATGGGTAACGTCTTGTGTGACTATAATAGGTATATTGTCTAGCGGCTTAGTGTAAGGTCTTGTGTGACTATACATGGTCATGCGTGTCTAATATCCATTTGTAGTTATCTGCATTAATACATTCCGTATTTCGAATGTATTACCTGGATGTTACATCTTCATATGCTTTCGCATTCTCCCGATTGGTGTTTCCTATATACTCCCCGTGGTGTGGTGTTCCCATATACTCCCGTGGTGTGGTGTTCCCATATATGGTTTGGTGTTCCCCATATACTCCCCGTGGTGTGGTGTTCCCTATATACTCCCCGTGGTGTGGTGTTCCCTATATACTCCCCGTGGTTTGGTTTGGTGTTCCCCATATACTCCCCGTGTTGGTTTGGTGTTCCCCCATATACTCCCCGTGGCTTGGTTTGGTGTTCCCCATATACTCCCCGTGGTTTGGTGTTCCCTATATACTCCCCGATGGTTTGGTGTTCCCCATATACTCCCCGTGTTTGGTGTTCCCCATATACTCCCCGTGGTTGTGGTGTTCCCCATATACTCCCCGTGTTGGTTTGGTGTTCCCCCATATACTCCCGGCTTGGTTTGGTGTCCCCATATACTCCGTGGTCCAAACTTGGTTTGGTGTTCCCCATATACTCCCCGGGTTTGGTGTTCCCCATATACTCCCCGTGGTTTGGTGTTCCCTATATACTCCCCGTGGTTTGGTGTTCCCTATATACTCCCCGTGGTTTGGTGTTCCCTATATACTCCCCGTGGTTTGGTGTTCCCTATATACTCCCCGTGGTTTGTGTTCCCTATATACTCCCGTGGTTTGGTGTTCCCTATATACTCCCCGTGGTTTGGTGTTCCCTATATACTCCCCGTGGTGTTTGGTGTTCCCTATATACTCCCCATGGTTTGGTGTTCCCCATATACTCCCCGTGGTGTGGTGTTCCCGTGTTCCTATATACTCCCCGTGGTTTGGTGTTCCCCATATACTCCCCGTGGTTTGGTGTTCCCTATATACTCCCCGTGGTTTGGTGTTCCCTATATACTCCCCGTGGTGTGGTGTTCCCTAATACCCCCGTGGTTGGTGTTCCCTATATACTCCCCGTGGTTTGGTGTTCCCTATATACTCCCCGTGGTTTGGTGTTCCCTATATACTCCCCGTGGTTTGGTGTTCCCTATATACTCCCCGTGGTTTGGTGTTCCCCATATACTCCCCGTGGTTTGGTGTTCCCTATATACTCCCCATGGTTTGGTGTTCCCTATATACTCCCCGTGGTGTGGTGTTCCCTATATACTCCCCATGGTTTGGTGTTCCCTATATACTCCCCGTGGCTTGGTTTGGTGTTCCCCATATAC
>CM026390.1:70059701-70177312 GCA_014843695.1 Archivesica marissinica
AATACATACCTAGATGTTTATTGAGATGTTTATTGACGAATACACAGCCAGCTGTGTATTCAGATGTTTATTGAGATGTTAATTGGCGAATACACAGCCTGATGTTTATTCAGATGTTTATTCAAAAGTGTATTAGCGTGACATTCACTCAGCTTCAAATATTAAGGGAGATTTAAGGGAGAAAGATATTAATGTGGAATAACGTGTGTTAGTATAAGTGATTAATGCCACACAGGATTGTGTAGTTTTAATTTCTTATCCGCCGGCCCTTCCGTCTGAAATTAATTTGTTCCGGTACATAACTAATGCTAAGATCATTATTATTCAAAGCTGTAACAATAAGTCATACCTTATTTGTGACCCAACTAGATACAGTACCTACCTGAATCATACGTATTCACGTAGGTGTGGGTATCTGTTATAGAATAAGACCACAGTTTGACTAATTGCTTTCTGGGAGCTTGCACAGTATGGCAACCTAAGTTCGAATCTTTCATTTTTGTTAAATTATCATAGAGTGTCAGCTAATATAAAGCCATATGGGTAGTATACCATCCTCTTTTAATGTTTAACATATTTTGGACTAGATACATATTAGTTTTTCCGACATTAAGATGATTTAGGACAATATATACGTATGTCCGTCTGTACGTGAATGTTAATGTTAATCATCAATTATAACCAAACGTTCGCACATTTCTCGTGTAATTCACTCAACTTCAAATATTAAGGGAGACTTAAGGGAGAACAATATTACAATGGGATAAAGTGAATCGAAACATGTGATTAATGTCCTAAAGGACTGTTGGGTACTAATTCCGTATTCGACTGCCGTTCCTTCGGAATTAATGCGCCTGTACCATAAAAAATCACTAAAAATCGCTATTGTTACATATTAAATAAACTCGTTCAGATCTTATTTGTGGGAACCATATTTGATCTAGCACCACCTGATGCTTAGGTCTTTCACGTTGGTATGTCTTCATATGTGGACCCAAAAATGCCATGTTCATGGGCAGCGGAACAAGGAGTTCAGGGGCTTTCGCAGACGTCTGGGCTTATTGTCTATGTTGATGTTTCGTTGTTTTACACCATTATGGATATAATTGTAAGATTAGTAAGGTCCGTGGGATACCATAGCTACATGTTTGAACGTGTTCCCGTATTAGAAGATGTTGGGCAATAGAATCCGACCACCACTGGGTCGCAGTCTATAGTCACACTCATTTAAGCGAAGGAGAGCCTAGACAGATGTATGCCAACAGGTAAGTTCAACATTAGAAATACACAAGCTCGATCCTGGGTTGGGCTGCCATGCAAGTCCCTGGGATCTCAATAGTGCACCTGTATACACGGGTGTGGTCTTGTTCTATAGATAACACCAATAGATACATTACCATTTGTCAAATATATAGGTTTTGAACCCATATGAACTCTGAACCCTCGAAAACCACTCAAAACACTAAACAATCACAAGTGCGATCCTTGGTTATGCTACTTTGCAAGGTCCTTGGTCAACAGTAGTCAACCAATGACCCTCCAGATGGTCTTACTACATAGTCACTACTCATAATACATTTTAATTATTGTATTACATTATAAGGTGATAACCCGATGGGGGACTGAACACACCTAAAATCCATTGCCAAAGGTATTACATTGAAAGGTTCAGAACCAAGGGGCCAACTTGGCGCAATTGGTCCCAAAATATGACCCATTCTGGGTTGTATTGTTCTGTAGGTAACATCCATACCTACATAACCAAGTATCACACTTATAGGTTATATGCCCACGTGGGCTAGGGCCCCATTAAAACATATTGCATATGTCAATAAAGTATTCAATAGAGCACACAATTCAAGTTCTGTCTTGTATGGGCATCCAGCTCCTGACACCTCAGTGGTCAACCTATAACCATGGGGATAGTTTTGCTCTGGTAGTTATCACCCATACCTACATAACCAAGTATCACACTTATAGGTTATATGCCCACGTGGGCTAGGGCCCCATGAAAACGTATCGCTTATTTCAATAAAGTATTCAATAGAGCACACTATTCAAGTGCTGTCCTGTGTGGGCATACTTTGCCAGCTCCTGGGGGGGCACTCAGTAAAATCAAACATAGTAACCATGGGGATAGTCTTGTTATGTGTAGGCAATTACCTCCGTACACTTACATGGACCATGTGTAGACAAGATAGAGGTTATGTCGCCCTATGGGGTCGAATACTTACAAAGAATAACGTACATAAATCATTAAAGCAAAAAAATGATACAAGTCGATCTGTGTTTCTGGACGCTCTACAAGTTCTTGATTATTCATGGTAGGACCAATGACCTTCTGGATGGTCTCGGAGCTGTAGAACCACTATTACAATAAAGATAATGAGGTATAAAACTAGCAGTTGGTACGCCATAGGGGTCGAACTTACTGAAATCCACCATAGCCTGTAGTAGGAGAAACCGAAAGTTCGAAACGTTAGGTTGGGGGGCCGACTTTGACACCACCAACTTGAAGGACGGTGAATAATCCATCTGTAGACATAGATGGTAAACGTTCGTTTAGGTAGTTCAGTTACATACCTAACCATTTATAACACTTATAGGTGATACACCCATAGGGGCTTGAACACTCGTAAAACATTTTGCCAAGAGCGAGAAAATGAATGTTAGAACCTGAGTGGCATCTGAGACCTCATTGGTCCAAATATGAATATCTGTGTTGTTTTATTCTGTAGGTAACATCCCTACCTACATAACCAAGTATCACATTTATAGGTTATATGCACATGTGGGATTGGACCCCATGAAAACATATCGCATATGTCAATAGAGCACACAATTAAAGTTCTGTCCTGTGTGGGCATACTTTGCCAGCTCCTGGCACCTCAGTGGTCAACCTATAACCATGTTCTGTAGACAATACCCATACCTACATGACCATGTGTCAAAAATATAGGTCATGAGCCCATATGGGCTCGGTTACTTCAAAAACCAATAAAAAAATAAAAAATACACAAGTTCGATCCTGTTTCTGGAAGCTCTGCAAGTTCCTGATATCTCACTTCTCGACATATGACCATCTGGATTGTAATGTCCTATATATACCACCCATGCCTACGTATTTCATGAGTGTAGGTTGTATGCCCATAGAGGTTTGTCACCCCTGCACACTTATAGTTTGTAGGTAGAAAATGAATGTTAGAACCTAGGTGGCCACTCTTTGCCACATGCTGATACCTCATGTGTCGACATGTGGCACACCGGATGGCCAATCAACAGTTTTTAATCAGAACGTGTTTATAAAACTCGAAACCAGCACAAATACCATGATCTGGGTTCGCGGAACCCCTGAATGTTGATGCAAAGTTGGATGCCTATCTTGTTGACACATGTAGGTATGGGTGTTGTCTATAGAACAAGACTATCCCCATGGCTATAGGTTGACAACTGAGGTGCCAGGAGCTGGCAAAGTACGCCCACACAGGACAACACTTTAATTGTGTGCTCTATTGACATATGCTATAGGTTTTGATGGGGCCCAAGCCCACATGGGCAAATAACATATACGTGTGATACTTGGTTATGTAGGTATGGATGTTACCTACAGAACAAAACAACCCAGGTTGTCATATGTGGACCGATGAGGTCTCAGATGCTGGCAGAGTAGGGCCACCCAGGTTCTAACATTCATTTTCTCGCGCTTGGCAATGGGTTGTACGAGGGTTCAAGCCCCTATGGGTCTATCACCTATAAGTGTTATACATGGTTATGTATGTATGAATAGTACCTACATAACTCTTGACCATCCGGTCTCAGTGTGTGGCAACGCATTGTCACCTAGGTTCGAACCTTCATGTTCTACCTACAGGCAATGGGGATTCAGGAGGTTCAAACCCCTATGGGCGTACCAACTGTAAGTTAGATATATCATTACGTTGTAATAGGTGGTTACTACAGAACGAGACCATCCAGGTGGTCAATGAGATATCAAGAACATGCAGTGCTTCCAGAAACAGGATCGAACTTGTATATTTGTTAAATGATTTGATTGTTTTTTAAGTATCCGATCCCATATGGGCTCATGACCTATATTTTTGACACATGGTCATGTAGGTATAGATAGATAGAGATAGATTTCTTTATTTATAGAGGGTGACCTAATTAGTGTTGAAGTAATCCTCCTAAGGCCCTCTTCAATTTGTTAACACTATAGAATAAATGTACATACACAATAATTATAACATAGTTACGTCGTACAATATACATGCATAATGTTGTACAATGTAGCTTAAACAACAGCCTAAATAAATCAGGTACTTTGATAGAAATACAAAACGACATAAGCATATTGATTTACAATCATTATATATATATAACTGTCTAGTGTCTACTGATTAAAACGTTGTATCCATACTTTACATTTTGTCTTGAATATATTTAAAGATCTGGACGTCTTAATTTCAAATGGTAGACAATTCCATATCTTTGGACCAGAGTAATGATTTCTTATACATTTCACATCTAGGTCTTGGAATATAGAGATCCATATTTGAAACATTTCTCAATGTCATATCTGAAGTAACTGAATTGCAATGTCTTAATTGAAAATGTTCAAATAGTTCGGTACAGGATTGTTCATAATTTTGTACATTGTTACTGCTTTTTGAAAAATAATCTGTTGGTCAAAAGTCATTATATTAATTTCAGACATTGATTCACGCAAAGAAATATACTCTTGGCCCAGAATGAATTTACAAGCTCGTCTCTGCAATCTTAATAGTGTGTTAATATTTTGCTGTGTGGTGTTTCCCCATATGATACAACAATAATCAAAATGTGGTTGGATATATGCCTTGTAATAAAGTATTCTGTAGTTCAGATTCACAATATACCGTATTTTACCTAATAGCCAAATGTTAGTTGAAATCTTTTTCACAATATATTTGATATGTGAGTCCCATTTTAATGAATCCTGAATGTGTACTCCAAGCAACTTCCCTGATTTGCTGGTTTTCAATAATATATTTTCATATTTAAGAGAGAGTGTAGGATTAGGGAAAGCAAATTTTCGCTGGGCTGTCATCATAAATAGAACTTTCGTTTTGTCTGTATTAATCTTCATTCCATTTTGGAAACACCAGTATTTCAAGTCTTCCAAAGCTTGTTGTAATCTTGTTTCTAACACTTCTTTCTTATTATGGATATCATATAATGTAGTATCATCTGCATATAAATCGCTACCGGTGATTTTATTTGAAAACATTAGTGGTAAGTCATTGATAAAAAGTAAGAATAAAAGAGGTCCTAATATTGAGCCCTGCGGGACTCCACAATTAACAGTTCTATTTTCAGATAAAACGTCATTTATAGAAACAGTTTGATTTCTATCACAAAGATATGATTGAAAAAGCTTCAAAGTATTGTTGCTACATTTGTATAATGATAATTTCTTTAACAAAACAGTATGATCGACAAGATCAAAAGCTTATCGAAAATCGACCATTACAATTCCAATCAATTTTCCCTCATTCAGTGCTCGAATCCATTTATCTATCATATAATGTAAAGCTGATTCAGTTGAGTGGCCAGTTCTGAAACCACTTTGTGTTTTGTGAAGTAAATTGAAGTGATCCAAAAAAGTCTGCAGCGATTTGTGCACGTGTCTTTCAAAAAGTTTCGACACAGATGGTAAAATTGAAATAGGTCTATAGTTATTGACGTCATTGGTTTTTCCAATTTTGAATAATGGTTTGACTTTTGCAAATTTCCAAGCTTCAGGGAAAGTTGATGTTTGCAAATCTTATTTATTATAACAGTTACATGTTGTACAATGATATCAGCTGAACGTTTTAACAGCTTTGGTCCACTATTATCGATTCCAGTAGCTTTAGAAACATTAAGGTCGAGTAATTGCTTTCTGATATTACTCTGTGTAACTTCTGGTATTTCAAACACTACATCAACAGGTACATGTTCATTAATACAATCTTTTATATAGTCAAAGTTTAAGTGATCAGGGACTGGATCTTTGATATTAGATGCAACATTGACAAAGAATTCATTAAATATATTTGCCATTTCATTATTATATATGGGTATTGTCTACAGAACAAGACTATCCGCATGGCTATAGGTTGACCACTGAGGTGCCAGGAGCTGGCAAAGTATGCCCACACAGGACAGAACTTTAATTGTGTGCTCTATTAGTTTATACAAATTTATTTTAGCTCGATTGCGAAACAAGTTATTTCAACTTATATAAATCACTCTCGAGACCTCATTACTGATGGAATCCATCGCCACGAGGGAGAGAGAGGCAATGTGGAATTTAAATGCCTTGCTTAAGGGCACAATCGTAACGGCTCCAGTGGGGCTCGAACTCCGGACCTTTCGCACCTGAGGCGAACGCGCATCCACTGCGCTATCACGACTTCCACTAAAATTGTGTGCTCTATTGACATATACGATATGTTTTCATGGGGCCCAAGCCCACATGGGCACATAACCTATAAGTGTGATACTTGGTTATGTAGGTATGGATGTTACCTACCGAACAAAACAACCCAGGTTGTCATATGTGGACCGATGAGGTCTCAGATGCAGAGTAGGGCCATCCAGGTTCTAACATTCATTTTCTCGCGCTTGGCAAAATATTTTACGAGTGTTCAAGCCCCTATGTGTGTATCACCTATAAGTGTTATACATGGTTAGGTATGTATGAATACTACCTACAGAACTTTACCATCATATGTGCCACAGATGGATAAGTCACGTCTCAGTAGGTGGCAAAGCATGGCCACCTACGTTCGAACTTTCATTTTCTACATACAGGCTATGGGGATTCAGGAGGTTCAGACCCCTATTGGCGTACCAACTGTAAGTTTGATATATCATTACGTTGTAATAGGTGGTTACTACAGTACGAGACCACACATAAGGTCATTGGTCGACCAATGAGATATCAAGAACTTGTAGAGCTTCCAGAAACACGATCGAACTTGTATATTTGTTTAATGATTTGATTAGTAGTTTAAGTATTCGAGCCCATATGGGCGAATAACCTATATTTGCGACACATGGTCATGTATGTACGGGTATTGTCTACAGAACAAGACTATCCCCATGGTTATATGTTGATTACTGAGGTGCCAGGAGCTGGCAAAGTATGCCCACACAGGACAGCGCTTGAATAGAGTGCTCTATTGAATACTTTATTGAAATAAGCGATGCGTTTTCATGGGGCCCTAGCCCACGTGGGCATATAACCTATAAGTGTGATACTTGGTTATGTAGATATGGGTGATACCTACCAGAGCAAAACTATCCCCATGGTTATAGGTTGACCACTGAGGTGCCAGGAGCTGGCAGAGTATGCCCATACAAGACAGAACTTGAATTGTGTGCTCTATTGAATACTTTATTGACATAGCAATATGTTTTAATGCGGCCCAAGCCCATATGGGCATATAACCTATAAGTGTGATACTTGGTTATGTAGGTATGGATGTTACCTACAGAACAATACAACCCAGATGGTCATATTTGGACCAATGCGGCAAAGTATGGCCACCTTGGTTCGAACCTTCATGTTATTACTCTTGGCAATGGGATTTTAGGGGGTTCAAGTCCCCATGGGTGTATCACCTATAAATGTAATACATAATTATGTAGGTATGAGTAGTGACTATGTAGTAAGACCATCTGGAGGGTCATTGGTTGACTACTGTTGACCAAGGACCTTGCAAAGTATCACAACCAAGGATCGAACTTGTGATTGTTTAGTGTTTTGAGTGGTTTTCGAGGGTTCAGAGTTCATATGGGTTCAAGACCTATATATTTGACAAATGATAATGTATGTATTGGTGTTATCTATAGAACAAGACCACCCCCGTGTATACAGGTGTACTATTGAGATCCCAGGGACTTGCATGGCAGCCCAACCCAGGATCGAGCTTGTGTATTTCTAATGTTGAACTTACTTTGGCATACTCTGCTAGCTCCTTGCGCTTAAAGAGTGTACATAGAAACACAGTGGTGGTCTTAGTCTATGCCCAACATCTGCTAATACGGGAACACGTATCAAACATGTAGCTTAGGTATCCCACGGACCTTAAATAATCTTAAATTATATCATAATGTAGTAAAAATGAAACATGCTAACATAGATTGCCATACTCTGCGAGCTCCCTGAACTCCTTGTGTCCACCTATGAACATGGATTTGGTCACATATGATACATACCAACGTGAAGACCTATGCATCATATGCTATATCAAATAGGGTCACAAATAAGATCTGAACTGATGTTATATTAATATGTAACAATAGCGATTTTTAGTGATTTTTATGGTACAGGCGCATTAATTCCGAAGGAACGGCAGTCGAATACGGAATTAGTACCCAACAGTCCTTTAGGACACTAATCACATGTTTCGATTCACTTTATTCCATTGTAATATTGTTCTCCCTTAAGTCTCCCTTAATATTTGAAGTTGAGTGAATTACACGAGAAATGTGCGAACGTTTGGTTATAATTGATGATTAACATTAACATTCGCGTACAGACGGACATACGTATATATTGTCCTAAATCATCTTAATGTCGGAAAAACTAATATGTATCTAGTCAAAAAAATATTAAACATTAAAAGAGGATGGTATACTACCCACATGGCTTTATATTAGCTGACACTCTATGATAATTTAACAACAATGAAAGATTCGAACTTAGGTTGCCATACTGTGCAAGCTCCCAGAAAGCAATTAGTCAAACTGTGGTCTTATTCTATAACAGATACCCACACCTACGTGAATACGTATGATTCAGGTAGGTACTGTATCCAGTTGGGTCACAAATAAGGTATGACTTATTGTCCTATAACAAATTAATTTCAGACGGAAGGGCCGGCGGATAAGAAATTAAAACTACACAATCCTGTGTGGCATTAATCACTTATACTAACACACTTTATTCCACATTAATATCTTTCTCCCTTAAATCTCCCTTAATATTTGAAGTTGAGTGAATTTCACGCAAATACACTTTTGAATAAACATCTGAATAAACAGCTGGCTGTGTATTCGCCAATACACATCTCAATAAACATCTGAATACACAGCTGGCTGTGTATTCGCCAATAAACATCTCAATAAACATCTGAATACACAGCTGGCTGTGTATTCGCCAATAAACATCTCAACAACCATCTAGGTATGTATTGGCGAATTAACATCTGAATAAACATTTGAATAAACATCTGAATACACAGCTGGCTGTGTATTCGCCAATAAACATCTCAACTACCATCTAGGTATGTATTGGCGAATTAACATCTGAATAAACATTTGAATAAACACCTGGCTGTGTATTCGCCAATACACATCTCAATAAACATCTGAATACACAGCTGGCTGTGTATTCGCCAATAAACATCTCAACAACCATCTAGGTATGTAGTGGCGAATTAACATCTGAATAAACATTTGAATAAACACCTGGCTGTGTATTCCCAATACACATCTCAATAAACATCTGAATACATAGCTGGCTGTGTATTCGCCAATAAACATCTCAATAAACATCTAGGTATGTATTGGCGAATTAACATCTGAATAAACATTTGAATAAACACCTGGCTGTGTATTCGCCAATACACATCTCAATAAACATCTGAATACACAGCTGGCTGTGTATTCGCCAATAAACATCTCAACTACCATCTAGGTATGTATTGGCGAATTAACATCTGAATAAACATTTGAATAAACACCTGGCTGTGTATTCGCCAATACACATCTCAATAAACATCTGAATACATAGCTGGCTGTGTATTCGCCAATAAACATCTCAATAAACATCTAGGTATGTATTGGCGAATTAACATCTGAATAAACATTTGAATAAACACCTGGCTGTGTATTCGCCAATAAACATCTCAATAAACATCTAGGTATGTATTGGCGAATTAACATCTGAATAAACATTTGAATAAACACCTGGCTGTGTATTCGCCAATACACATCTCAATAAACATCTGAATACATAGCTGGCTGTGTATTCGCCAATAAACATCTCAATAAACATCTAGGTATGTATTGGCGAATTAACATCTGAATAAACATTTGAATAAACACCTGGCTGTGTATTCGCCAATAAACATCTCAACAAACATCTAGGTATGTATTGGCGAATTAACATCTGAATAAACATTTGAATAAACACCTGGCTGTGTATTCGCCAATACACATCTCAATAAACATCTGAATACATAGCTGGCTGTGTATTCGCCAATAAACATCTCAACAACCATCTAGGTATGTATTGGCGTATTAACATCTGAATAAACATTTGAATAAACACCTGGCTGTGTATTCGCCAATTAACATCTCAATAAACATCTGAATATTCGCCAATAAACATCTCAACTACCATCTAGGTATGTATTGGCGAATTAACATCTGAATAAACATCTGAATAAACACCTGGCTGTGTATTCGCCAATTAACATCTGAATAAACATCTGAATAAACACCTGGCTGTGTATTCGCCAATTAACATCTCAATAACCAACTACGATCTACAAGCCAACTTCACAGACCTCATATAAAACCGCCCTCCGGTCTTAGTCGCCAAAATGCATTTATGCGGTGGCGACTTTAAATAAACTTAACAGTCAGTCAGCCCTCCGGTCTACTGCAACATCTGGGACTATACAAGACATCGACCATTTAAAGTCTGCCCAACTCTTTAATCCGTCTTCCGCTGGAGCCGTTACGATTATGCCCTTAGGCAAGGCATTTAAATTCCACGTTGTCTCTTCTCTCTCCCTCGTGGCGATGGATTCCATCAGGAATGAGGTCTCGAGAGTGATTAATATAAGTTGTAATAACTTGTTTCGCAATCGAGCTAAAAAAATTGTATAAATTAATCCGTCTTATCTAATTTTCTCAGCTATGCTTCAGGTAAATATAATTTTACAACATAATTTGACAACCTTTCTTATTGCTAGATTGAAATGATTGTTTTCCCATTCAAAAATGTCAAATTTTATTTCCTCCATACACCGTAAATGAAAACTGAATTAACGTCACTATGCGAGAATTTAGCAATTTCCAATTGAATAAAAAAGTCGAAGTAATCAAAAAAGTACATGTCACATGCCGATTTTATTAACCTTTGCATGAAATGTATGCGAATAGACTTGTGTAACCAGGATATTTTAAAATCGTGTCCTTCAAGCTATTGTTATCAGTTAAATCAATATAGATTCCTGTTGTGTATTAGTGTAATGTATGTGTACAGATTAGTTCTGTGTGTGTTTTACGTTTATTTATCGTCGCTACCGGTTGCCCATACGAGCGACGCCTCCTGAAGAGTCATTTTATATGTTTGGAGGATAGTGCATTGATACAGACAGAGAAACATTCCAGAGTCTCCTAGCTCTGGTTCTTTTACGTGCACGGCGTACAGTAAAGCACCGACACGAGACCTCGGTTAAAGACTGTTAATTTTATTAGGGTCAGTCAGGGGATCAAACCTGCGATCCCTGGCTTACTCCTTTATGAACGACCTCGTATAATATGGGGTTATCTCAATTAACTATTACTACTGATACATACTCCAGGTGGGAGACTGATATTCCAACCCCCAAGCTCCACCGAGAACGACTGCGCACACTGTGTGGCGTCCGTGGTCCAATGGTAGAGCGTCGGATTTGGAATCGAACGTCCGGGTTCGATACTCAGTCAGGCCACGTATGTAATGTCATTGAGCAAGGCACCTCACGCAAGTTGCTTAGTACTGGTTAACCGCTATGGTCGGCTAAGCATGCCCAGGAAACATGTCTAGGTCCCCGCAAGGGGTTTGACATTAATGGAACATACATACATACAATTCGGCATTTACAGATCCTGATCGGCTGGGCACAGAAGGATTGCACTATGTATGTTTATATATATGTATATCATGTACACATGCTAATATAGACTGTGTTACGTTGCAATTAGTGGAATGTATGTAGTATGCAACGGAACTTATTGTTTCAAATATTGTGTAATTCAGAATGACTTGCCAAAACCAGGAACCTTTATTAGACACAAACTATTACCGTTTTTGGTCTTTTAACATAACTATTAGCCTGGGTTCCAGTCTGTCGATTTTTCACTTTTTAACTTCTGGCAAAATGATATTATCAGAAGCTCAATACGGCCCAATTGATAGTCTCGGTGTTATTTTATATTTATTTGACTGACCAGGCAAAATACAATGACGCCTGTTCCCATGCTACATAAATATGTACAACGAAATTATTAACAAGCACGTGAAGTCCAAATAGTATATAAATATAAATGTATAAAGAAAATATTTGAAATAAAATATTATGACTAGATGAGGGTGGGGATGGAGTATATATGAAATGGTATTTGCACATATGAATGATGTTCATCAATTTATTACTGGTATCTTCGATGAATGATAATTAAAGACTTGTTTACGGAATCTGTTGGCAAACCGGTGATAAACTATATACAGTGAAACCTGTCTTATATGAATGGTAAATAGAATCATTCCTGTACCCGATAGAAACCCTGTATGGACCTCACTGGTTACTACTCCGTGCGTATGTGGAGTCATGGAAACACTATAAACTAAAATAGATTAATTAACTAAATCAGTTGTGAATCGTTTATAAGCAATAATTAAAGGTAGCCAATACTGGACAGTACCTACCATTCAATGACGTCAATGCTGGACAGTACCTACCATTCAATGACGTCAATGTTGGACAGTACCTACCATTCAATGACGTCAATGTTGGACAGTACCTACCATTCACTGACCTCAATGCTGGACAGTACCTACCATTCACTGACACCAATGCTCGACAGTACCTACCATTCACTGACGCCAATGCTGGACAGTACCTACCATTCACTGACACCAATGCTGGACAGTACCTACCATTCACTGACGTCAATGCTGGACAGTACCTACCATTCACTGACCTCAATGCTGGACATTACCTACCATTAACTGACACCAATGCTGGACAGTACCTACCATTCACTGACACCAATGCTGGACAGTACCTACCATTCACTGACGCCAATGCTGGACAGTACCTACCATAAACTGACGCCAATGCTGGACAGTACCTACCATTCACTGACACCAATGCTCGACAGTACCTACCATTCACTGACGCCAATGCTCAACAGTACCTACCATTCACTGACACCAATGCTCGACAGTACATACCATTCACTGACGCCAATGCTCGACAGTACCTACCATTCACTGACACCAATGCTCGACAGTACATACCATTCACTGACACCAATGCTCGACAGTACCTACCATTCACTGACACCAATGCTCGACAGTACCTACCATTCACTGACCCCAATGCTCGACAGTACATACCATTCACTGACGCCAATGCTGGACAGTACCTACCATTCACTGACGCCAATGCTGGACAGTACCTACCATTCACTGACGTCAATGCTGGACAGTACCTACCATTAACGGACACCAATGCTGGACAGTACCTACCATTCACTGACACCAATGCTGGACAGTACCTACCATTCACTGACGCCAATGCTGGACAGTACCTACCATTAACTGACGCCAATGCTCGACAGTACCTACAATTCACTGACACCAATGCTCGACAGTACATACCATTCACTGACACCAATGCTCGACAGTACCTACCATTCACTGACACCAATGCTCGACAGTACCTACCATTCACTGACCCCAATGCTCGACAGTACATACCATTCACTGACACCAATGCTCGACAGTACCTACCATTCACTGACACCAATGCTCGACAGTACCTACCATTCACTGACCCCAATGCTGGACAGTACATACCATTCACTGACGCCAATGCTGGACAGTACCTACCATTCACTGACGCCAATGCTGGACAGTACCTACCATTCACTGACGTCAATGCTGGACAGTACCTACCATTCACTGACCCCAATGCTGGACAGTACCTACCATTCACTGACACCAATGCTGGACAGTACCTACCATTCACTGACCCCAATGCTCGACAGTACCTACCATTCACTGACACCAATGCTGGACAGTACCTACCATTCACTGACCCCAATGCTGGACAGTACCTACCATTCACTGACCCCAATGCTGGACAGTACCTACCATTCACTGACCCCAATGCTGGACAGTACCTACCATTCACTGACACCAATGCTGGACAGTACCTACCATTCACTGACCCCAATGCTCGACAGTACCTACCATTCACTGACACCAATGATGGACAGTACCTACCATTCACTGACCCAAATGCTGGACAGTACCTACCATTCACTGACCCCAATGCTGGACAGTACCTACCATTCACTGACGCCAATGCTGGTCAGTACCTACCATTCATTGACGCCAATGCCGGACAGTACCTACCATTCACTGACGCCAATGCTGGACAGTACCTACCATTCACTGACACCAATGCTGGACAGTACCTACCATTCACTGACGCCAATGCTGGACAGTACCTACCATTCACTGACCCCAATGCTGGACAGTACCTACCATTCACTGACGTCAATACTGGACAGTACCTACCATTCACTGACGCCAATGCTGTACAGTACCTACCATTCACTGACGTCAATGCTGTACAGTACCTACCATTCACTGACGTCAATGCTGTACAGTACCTACCATTCACTGACACCAATGCTGGACAGTACCTACCATTCACTGATGCCAATGCTGGACAGTACCTATCATTCACTGACGCCAATGCTGGACAGTACCTACCATTCATTGACGCCAATGCCGGACAGTACCTACCATTCACTGACGCCAATGCTGGACAGTAACTACCATTCACTGACGTCAATGCTGTACAGTACCTACCATTCACTGACACCAATGCTGGACAGTACCTACCATTCACTGACGTCAATGCTGGACAGTACATACCATTCACTGACGCCAATGCTGGACAGTACCTACCATTCACTGACGCCAATGCTGGACAGTACCTACCATTCACTGACACCAATGCTGGACAGTACCTACCATTCACTGACGTCAATGCTGGCCAGTACATACCATTCACTGACGCCAATGCTGGACAGTACATACCATTCACTGACGCCAATGCTGGACAGTACATACCATTCACTGACGCCAATGCTGGACAGTACCTACCATTCACTGACGCCAATGCTGGACAGTACATACCATTCACTGACGCCAATGCTGGACAGTACATACCATTCACTGACGCCAATGTACTATATCTGTATACTTGCAAATACAACCGTGGAAAGTAATTAGTATGCTTGTATTCCAATCTATATATTTTCAACAATTTAATATGTTTGTATAGATAATGTGGTCCAGTAAGTGAAGCTGGGGCGTAGTCCATATTGTTCTGCACACATTGTAAACATGCTTCTATAATTGTATATTAAATAGTATCATTTATATTTACAGACGATTTATTTTTTATATGATTCTAACTTGAATATGTGTACAGAATAGCTTTGGATGAACATTTATCCTGGAGTCCATTCTTGGTAGTTACTGCCCCTGAATACTCCTCTAAGTTGTTTCCTCTGTTTTTATCATTGTTTTCTTTGCATAACATGCTATCAATTTTCTTCCACTTTCTTATATTATAATTATTATGTTACTATATCTCGACAGATATCATATAGTTTAACCAATGGGTATACAATATGTAACTTTGTTTACCAATTAACTAACATGATTTGGATAAAATCACATTTAACATAACCCAACATCTATCTGGTTATGGAACAACAGTAAAAACAAAGGAATCCAACTGAAAGGACCGCTATTCATTTAGGGATAAATCAGACTTTATCTGCCAAGGGAGGTAACAGAAAAGCAATCGAGGTCCCTCATTCCGATTATTGCAATACATTAGATAACTAGGTTTAAAGTCGTATATACAGCACAAACCATTCCCTACAAGTTTTGTAAAGCAGACTGTTATGTTCTGTGATAAGCACATAGGGTTAAACTCATTTGAAGATAAATTAAAAAAATTCAAATGTCATCTCACTCATATTTGGAGCACACACATGCACAATAGGTGGCGCTTTGTGAATCCAAACAGAGTTTTAATAACAAAAACAATAAACACACAACTTGTTTATATTTTATAATTTATTCAATCAATTCAACATTCTAACATTTTTAAGTTCTTTAGATCTGAACATACATACATATTGTTTACATGTTACAAATGTATGTGGTATGTACCAACAAGGGATCAAAATAATTCATGTCAGTGTATAACAATGTCCATTATAATATGCTTGTAATTGTTGGACTAATGTTTAGAATACCAGTGAGTCATTCGTCAGGGAACAACTTGTTCCAAACCACTTATACTGCAAACATGGTTAATTTTCCAATGACAAACATATACAATTTCAGGATTTATCCAATATATATATATATTATATATGTTCACGGTGTAACTTTAAAAGGAAGAAACACATTTTTGATAGGTATGAAATAGTCTAGATTAGTGGACTGTACAGCTAACAAAGATAGGTATGAACTCATCCAGATTAATGGACTGTACAGCTAACAAAGATAGGTATGAAATCGTCTAGATTAATGGACTGTACAGCTAACAAAGATAGGTATGAAATCGTCTAGATTAGTGGACTGTACAGCTAACAAAGATAGGTATGAAATCGTCTAGATTAGTGGACTGTACAGCTAACAAAGACAGGTTTGAAATAGTCTAGATTAGTGGACTGTACAGCTAACAAAGATAGGTATGAAATCGTCTAGATTAGTGGACTGTACAGCTAACAAAGACAGGTTTGAAATCGTCTAGATTGGTGGACTGTACAGCTATCAAAGATAGGTATGAAATCGTCTAGATTGGTGGACTGTACAGCTAACAAAGACAGGTTTGAAATCGTCTAGATTGGTGGACTGTACAGCTAACAAAGATAGGTATGAAATCGTCTAGATTGGTGGACTGTACAGCTAACAAAGACAGGTTTGAAATCGTCTAGATTGGTGGACTGTACAGCTAACAAAGACAGGTATGAAATCGTCTAGATTGGTGGACTGTACAGCTAACAAAGACAGGTTTGAAATCGTCTAGATTAATGGACTGTACAGCTAACAAAGACAGGTTTGAAATCGTCTAGATTAATGGACTGTACAGCTAACAAAGATAGGTATGAAATCGTCTAGATTAGTGGACTGTACAGCTAACAAAGATAGGTATGAAATCGTCTAGATTGGTAGACTGTACAGCTAACAAAGACAGGTTTGAGATCGTCTAGATTGGTGGACTGTACAGCTAACAAAGACAGGTTTGAAATCTACTAGATTAGTGGACTGTACAGCTAACAGAGACAGGTTTACTTCACATGCAGAATGTATTTATTTTAACAGGCTATCTTGGATCTAATGAAGCATTTCACAAAAACAAAATGCAGAACATATTATCGAAGCTGGTAAATGAGCTATCACTGATGAAGGGGCTTTCATAGATGTATGCCGGGTTGGAACTACAGGGAGAAATAGTCGTCCTCAGCTGCATCACGTCTCATTACATTGTATTTCGAGTTCCAAAAGTAGAGTAACACAGGGCAAGACTAACAGCGAGAAATACGATATGAAACTCTATTGTACATTTATGGGATCCCAAATATGGGCCTGCCGGTGTCAAGGTAAAATCACCCATTTGTGAAATTATTTCAGTATTTTAAATGTATACAAGAGAATTAACAATTTACATATAAATTAACAGCAATAGGCAGAAAGGGATTAGAATAAAAGAAAACTTTAGTTCTTCTCTCAAATTTGAGGGAGTCGACATGGCAACAATGAGAAAATAGAATCGATGAAATTCCCCAAACAAAACAAGTGACACCTTGTTTTTCAGCGTAATAAAATTGTAGTTTGTTTTGTTGGAAGATCACCCCTGGGCGGCATTATATACTCATATACCCTGTCAACAAGTCTGTGGGTCGGGGAAGATCACTCCTGGCCGGCACTATATACTCATATACCCTGTCAACAAGTCTGTGGGTCGGGGAATGTCACCCCTGGCCGGCACTATATACTCATATACCCTGTCAACAAACCAAATTAACATATATTATTAATTGTGTTTATCTGCGAAGTGTAAGTTGATATGCCAGATATTAGAGGTAATACATATTACGAGTATCCTTCATATGCACTGGTGTCAGATATTCCACACGAGTGGTCAGCAACAAGGTTCCACCACGAGCGTGGAATACCCCTCGTCCCACACCAGTGCATACTGAAGGATACTTTTTCTCCACTCCAACTGGGCAGGACACACATTTTATTGCCAATTCTACTCATCTTTGAATTCCAATTTTCTTCCTGTTGGAACAATCTTGCTTCATTGATTTCATTGAAAAGGCAGTGCTCACAAATGGGTGTAAACAAAGCTTTCTCCCGAAAAATACGCTCTAAGCTGGTCTATATGAGTAATAATGTATTACTGGACAGCTTTAAGATGCCCGTGTTATATTATTATGAAAACGTCTATCGGACACAAACAATTTAATGAATCTGTTGTAATTCAATTATGCCATCCATCTGATTCACGAGTGGGTGCATGTATAAAATAGACCAATTGTAGAACGAAAATGGTATGACTGAGGAAAATAGACAATATGTTCTCGATTTAAATATGTGCAGCTTTACATATTAAATAAATTTCTGCTTTTGATCTTAGCAAAAAGAATGATTCTGAGAAGTTATCATTATTAAAAACACCAATATCCCTACACCACTTGAGAGTTAAAGACAAGTGTCACATGGAGTTAAGGATAACGAAATTCCACATTGACGGAACTAGCTGGAACCATGTGTTCTGGCCAGTACGTGTGCGAGAAACTGCAATTCCAAATTTGCTGGCTATAAGTTGTTTAGTAGACGTGACAGAGCGCTAGAAAACCTGTCGTACTACAATGCAACTATAGTAGAGTCATCAACTAACCAAGCACTTGTCTAAATATACATGGCTAGTACTAGGCTACACGGATCTATACCAGATTAATAAAAATCCGCAACTTGTGCATGCACACAGACATAATCTCATACTATTGTTTATTTAAACAATCACAGAGCTGATACAAATGGAACAATTGTTGCAATCGCGGTACTTAAATACATATTAAATACAGTCTGCATCTGCTATGTCAAAGTCGATATTAAATACAGTCTGCATCCGCTATGTCAAAGTCGATATTAAATACAGTCTGCATCTGCTATGTCAAAGTCGATATTAAATACAGTCTGCATCCGCTATGTCAAAGTCGATATTAAATACAGTCTGCATCTGCTATGTCAAAGTCGATATTAAATACAGTCTGCATCCGCTATGTCAAAGTCGATATTAAATACAGTCTGCATCCGCTATGTCAAAGTCGGTTATGTCAAATTCTCCGGTTGTCTCGAAGTCGGATCAAGTCCCGTTTCATTTTACATATAACTGGCTCCGTTTATGTCGAATTTCGTTATGTCAAACTGGTATGTCGAAGCATTTTGTTCGGTGCGACAGAATTCGACATAACGGATGTAGACTGTATGTGTGACATGCTAATTTCCAGTGATATGTACGGACTATTGTATCTATTTGGTACATTTCCTTCATGCACCATTACAGCACCATCATGCACCGAGGTCTCTATTGAGATAACATATGAAATGCTAACTGACAGATCGAGACTGGACGGATTATCCACATTATATAAATAATGACAGATCGAGACTGGACGGAATATCCACAATATATAAATAACATTCTTAATCAAAACAACTGATATGTACACTCTGCGTTTCATTTCATATATACACAACAGATAGTAAAATAACATATTTACTATACATGGAATGCAATTCATTCTATCACAGTAATTTCAACATGCATGAATATAATAAAAGAAGACATGCTATATATTACTATAATTAATCTGTATGACATCACATGACATCATCATCACTGTATTCACAATAGCACATTCAATCTGCCATTGACGAGATGAGGATAACCACCTGAGATATAGACTACAGTCTACAAGCCAACTTCTAAATATTGAAAACTGACAAATACCAAAAATGATAACACACAAACAGTGAGTGAAAAAAGATGCCTCCTGTCCAACATGCATATTTATTCCTTAAAAAACAAATACACTACGTCCTATATTTCTGTACTTGCTGGGTTTGAATGCGTGCGTGGGTGTTGGTTGTGTGAGTGAATGGGGGGTGTAAGTGTGAATACGAGGCTATGTATGTGAGAGAGAAAGCGAGAATGATAGATTTAAATATTTTTGTAACTTAACCACATTTGATAAATATGTACACATTTGCAAATAATTTCTGTTATTATCAAACTGTTAAATGTATAATGTTTGTGAAATGTGTTTAAATAACAAAATAAATATATTCAATAAAAAAAAACTTCTAAATATTTATATCGCTATTGCATTTCCTTCGATGAACGTATGTGCCCTGCTTGTAAACAATTTCGTACGAGGGTTCCCTACTAATGATATGCAGCTGTGCGCTCGAAGTTACGGGCATGCTCATTCGCAGTGTTAGGCAGCGTTCATCACGAGAAAAGGCATGGCTTACAGTTTACGCTGTTCCAAGGATTATCTAATGATCAGAACCTGCTACACGATAAGTGGCAAATTTGACTTAATACCTTTTAATTGGAAAGTGTGATATTTCTTTCTTTCTCTCTCTCATTGAATAGAATAATTACGGTAATGTAAATATAAGTAATGAATCACGAGTTAATAGTTTCCATCGGGGTATGAATTACATTGGGTGTGTTTAAAGTTACCGTGGGTGCCCTCGGCCTCCACGCACTTTAAACACACTCAATGTACTTCATACCCCAATGGAAAATATTAACTATGAAATATAAGCATGCTACATTTATTATTTAAATATTGAGACTTTTTAATTAAAATGTTAGTAAACACAGTTCATGTTGATATGTATATTGTAAGTGGTGCTGAACTGACACATTAAGAGGATATTTGTTTGTTTCAGTGGATGATCAAATTATATTTCACCCAATGAACATTGAAAGCATTATTATCAGGAGTGGCGCTACCCACAAGTGACAATAACAGCTTTCTAGGTTCATGAATGAAATATAATTTAATAATTCACTTAAAGAAACAAATTTTCTTTTTAATTTAGGCTGAAAAGGGTTTTATGATAGAAAACGATGCAAACATACGCTAATTGGCACGAGAACTCGTGTTTCGAGGACATTAAATGATGTCATTAATGACATCACTGACATCTTGAGTCCGAAAAGATTAGCATTGACAATATTTCGACATGCTGCGGCTAGGTACCATACATGCAAACCAGTGAGAAATAGAATGTGTTATTCTACTGCTTTCAACCAGCGGAATAACACATTTTATTTCACTGATAAAGTTCTATATTTCATTGGAAAGCTATTGGCTTTCCTTTAATATTTCAGTATTTTACGCCTTTTAATCTCGTTTATTATAAAAACCGTGATCTGAATTACTGAAGTTCCACAAAAAAGTGACACCCTCACATATATCGGATGTAAGCTAATTGGAACATCACTTGTGTCAAAGTGCCTCTACAGTCAAACCTGTGTTAGTGGTCACCTCCATTAAGCAATCAACCTTTATTAAGCTGATTAAGTTTCCAGATTCTCAAGATGTTGTTTTGTTATACATTTGACCTGTATTAAGCAACCACCTGTGCTAAGCAGCCATTTTCTATGATTCCCTTGGCTGGCTGCTTAAGACAGGGTTGACTGTATATATATATAACGTATTTAGAAAGAGTCTTAGGTAATACAGATGGCTTAGATATCTGTACATGTATATCCAAGATTTCATTTCATCACTTCATCTTGTCTTTTTACATGTATTAGTAACATTGCAGAGCAAATAGATGTTATAAGCTTAAGACTAATGGTCCAAATATAAAGAGAAATGACTAATGTTATGACGTTTTGGGACCAACCAGTAGACAACATAAGGATGTATTACACGTAGTCTTGGATTGACTAAAGTAGAATAGATGTTTTAAGATGGTTGAACACAACTGGACTAACAGCTCACGGAAGAGGGACCATGTTCTCCTTGGCCCATTTTCTCATTGTTCGCACCATGTACTCCACCTGTGGCGTGCTGGAATTCCTCAACATGTTTATAACATCTCGTAGCGTCTCCCTGAAACAGTACAATGTTAACAGTTTTCTGCATTTATATTTTAAAGTTTCATTTTTTTAAAGCTCCATATTGAAGAATTGCTTTATTTATATATGGGGAGTCAAACCTGATAGTGAATTTTTTGTTCATTTCAGTTTTTGATGGAATCATATTTCACTAAAAGAACATTGAAAGCAATACTGTATAATGGGCAAAAGTGTTAGCACAATATCTCTTAATATTTGCTGAATTGTCGAATCGTCAAGCTGAACACATTTAACTCAAATGAACAGCAAGGTCACAGCTTAATTGTGGTCTGTATTTATAATATATTTAATTATGTATAACAAGTCAAAATACAGTATGTAGACCATACGGCCCTCTTCACTCGTACAGAAGACCTCTGGCATCACTGCCCCTTGTTTTTGTCATAGATGATAGGACGCACCGATATAAAACCTTCTATCTCATGTGGTTGCTTGCTACCTCCTGTCATAATTCATGACTTGAATCTGTGACCTTGAGCAATGAATAAATAGTCTACAGTAATGAGGAGATGCCACAGACAGCTGAGCGATAAAAACGCAAAGAAATAGCTGACCTTGGTTCGTGCCCAGCAATGATTAGTTGGAAGACACCGACACATGCACCACGTTTACCCTCCCAGTACTCGGGGTTAGGGTCTAGTCTCTCTAGCACATCAAATGCCTTGGCTGCATAGTAAAACTGTCCCATCTACAATTACAATGAACAAATACACTTGAGGATATTAAAATGTTATTGATAGTAACATTTTATATTACATTCAAACTTGTGTTAGTGGTCACCTCCATTAAGCAACCAACCTGTATTAAGCAGCCAGTTTCAAGATTTCCAAGATGTTGTTTTGTTATACATTTGACCTGTATTAAACATCCACCTGTGCTAAGCAGCCACTCTCTATGATTCCCTTGGCTGGCTGCTTAAGACAGGTTTGACTGTATTTACAAATTTATGAATTTGTTAAATATCAAACAAAATAGATTACAACGCAGTCTTCAAGCTAACAGATGCTTGCGAGGACTCGATAGATTCATAGTAACATGTTACTGACAATCTTAGCTACTTTCATAAGGAAGCTATACATGACATGGGGATAGGAGAACATTGCGATAAGAGTTTTAAAAAAAGGTTTAAAGTTTATTTATTTTACAACGATTGCGAAGCAAGTTAACAACTTATATTAATCACTCTCGCTGGCGCGGATAAAAGCGTATATGTGGTCATTCGTGTGGGATGAAACCGGAGTACCTGTATCTGGCGACCACCGTACAATCTCACATACGTACCGGTCCGAGGATCAAACCCAGGTTGCATTGGTGAGAAGCGAGCGCGCTAACCACTGAGCTAATCACTAAAGAGTAGTTGCTAGAACTCAATACTTCGACCTTCTGATAAAAACAACAAAGTTTGAGAACAAGACAATAAATACAATAACTAAAGCACAAATAAATAAATATATATTTGACTGGTTTTTAATTATATGTAATATTGTAGGTAATTTGTTGGCGGAAAGTGACTGCTATATATCATCATTTTCCACTAAAGCGGGCGAGATAAAAACATATCTCTCACCTTGTAACAATCGTTGGCTATCAACTGGAGCAGGCTGAATGACTCCCCAGATGTCTCCATCTTCAAGTATAACTCCCATGCCAACCTTGCCTTTCTGTTCATTATATCTGAACATATATTACAATAACATCAATTTAATATTATCCTCAAATTTTCATGAGGTTAACAAAAACAATCGATTTATTAAATGATGCAAACTTGTCTAACATAGAGTGTACTTACAACATCTACTATACTTACAACATCTATTGTACTTACAACATCTATGTACTTACAACATCTACTATACTTACAACATCTACTATACTTACAACATCTATTGTACTTACAACATCTACTGTACTTACAACATCTACTATACTTACAACATCTACTATACTTACAACATCTACTGTACTTACAACATCTACTATACTTACAACATCTACTATACTTACAACATCTACTATACTTACAACATCTACTATACTTACAACATCTATTGTACTTACAACATCTATGTACTTACAACATCTACTATACTTACAACATCTACTTACTTACAACACTATACTTACAACATCTACTATACTTACAACATCTACTTACTTACAACATCTACTATACTTACAACATCTACTGTACTTACAACATCTACTATACTTACAACATCTACTATACTTACAACATCTACTATACTTACAACATCTACTGTACTTACAACATCTACTATACTTACAACATCTACTATCTACTATACTTACAACATCTACTATCTACTATACTTACAACATCTACTATACTTACAACATCTACTGTACTTACAACATCTACTGTAAGTACAACATCTACTATACTTACAACATCTACTATACTTACAACATCTACTGTACTTACAACATCTACTGTACTTACAACATCTACTATACTTACAACATCTACTATACTTACAACATCTACTATACTTACAACATCTACTATACTTACAACATCTACTATACTTACAACATCTACTATACTTACAACATCTACTACTACTATACTTACAACATCTACTATACTTACAACACCTACTATACGTACAACATCTACTATACATACAACATCTATTGTACTTACAACATCTACTATACTTACAACATCTACTATACATACAACATCTACTGTAAGTACAACATCTACTATACATACAACATCTACTGTACTTACAACATCTACTATACTTACAACATCTACTATACTTACAACACCTACTATACTTACAACATCTACTATACTTACAACATCTACTATACTTACAACATCTACTATACTTACAACATCTACTATACTTACAACATCTACTATCTACTATACTTACAACATCTACTATACTTACAACATCTACTATACTTACAACATCTACTATACTTACAACATCTACTATACTTACAACATCTACTATACTTACAACATCTACTATACTTACAACATCTACTGTACTTACAACATCTACTATACTTACAACATCTACTATACTTACAACATCTACTATACTTACAACATCTACTGTACTTACAACATCTACTATACTTACAACATCTACTATACTTACAACATCTACTATACTTACAACATCTACTGTACTTACAACATCTACTGTACTTACAACATCTACTATACTTACAACATCTACTATACTTACAACATATATTGTACTTACAACATCTACTATACTTACAACATCTACTGTACTTACAACATCTACTGTACTTACAACATCTACTATACTTACAACATCTACTGTACTTACAACATCTACTATACTTACAACATCTACTATACTTACAACATCTACTGTACTTACAACATCTACTGTAAGTACAACATCTACTATACATACAACATCTACTGTAAGTACAACATCTATTATACTTACAACATCTACTATACTTACAACATCTACTATACTTACAACATCTACTGTACTTACAACATCTACTATACTTACAACATCTGGCCAGCCAGCTGAGATATGTGTAGTCACTCTTGATCTTATCATTCTGTATCAACAGGAACACCTGCAAACACAACATTTATCATTATTTCCAATAGTTTAATCATATTATATTTGCGATTTGACATTTACATTACATACATAATCATGGCGAAGCAAAGAAAAAGCAAAATGGGTTGGGCAACAAGTTCTAACAACATTAGTAAACTTTCCTCCACATTATTTCCAATTTCAAATGTGTGTTGTGCTCCATTGTTAGTTTATATGTAACTAGTAAACTTGAGATATGCAAGATCATAACTAAGCTTGTTGGGACCTAACAATGGCATCCACTCTTTGATCATAATGGTTCTGTATGACCCTTCCAATATGTTTCCTTGCAAACTACACAAGGAGAATATATAGCACACACTTATACAAGTGGAGTCATTTAACATTACTTTATCATTATTAAACTGACAAAAAGGTAAAATAAACAACAACAGCTTTAAATAGTAAAACATGTTCATGTTGGAAATAGAACTATGTTCTACCACATCTTTATACATATATGTCCATTCAATACACAATAAAACAAATATTATGACTGTGTCTTTGTCAGAATATAGATTAACAAATTGCAAATTATGATGTAGAATTGGGGGGGGGGACAGTACATATATAGAGGAGGATGAAACGGTAGATAATAGACGGATCTGTAGTCCAGTGGTTAACATGATGGACTGGTAATCTAGGGAGCGCAGGTTCGATTCCCCCGTCTGACCCTAATAAAATTAACAGTCTTTCAGATGGGACTTTAAACTGAGGTCTCGTGTCGGTGCACGTAAAAGAACCAGAGGAGATTTTGGAATGGGTCTCTGTCTGTATCATTGCACTATCCTCCAAATCTAAAATGACTAATCTCTTCAGGAGGTGTCGCTCATATGGGCAACCAGTAGCAACGATAAATAAACGTAAAAAGAACAAAACATTAGATAATGGGGAGTGTTTAGTTTAAACATATTTTATTCAGTTCAGATGATAGTAAATGTTGGAATACATCAAACAAATGAATTTGGATCGGAAAACAAGCAAAGAGAATGCTTATATAAATTCCTTTCCATGGTGGAGTTTGCTCACTATATAGTTGCGCTGTATGGGGAGGGTGAAACAGTAGCTAATGGGGAGGGTGAAACAGTAGATAATGGGGAGGATGAAACAGTAGATAATGGGGAGGGTGAAACAGTAGATAATGGGGAGGGTGAAACAGTAGATAATGGGGAGGGTGAAACAGTAGATAATGGGGAGGGTGAAACAGTAGATAATGGGGAGGGTGAAACAGTAGATAATGGGGAGGGTGAAACAGTAGATAATGGGGAGGGTGAAACAGTAGATAATGGGGAGGGTGAAACAGTAGATAATGGGGAGGGTGAAACAGTAGAGTTTCAACAATTATGATAGGATAATTATCCAGATTTACTCAGCTTACATATTAATGGGGAGTAGTGTACATTATATATCCAATCATATCTGTGTACAAGGCATTGCATCGCCTATCGCTGTCAATGGTTTCAATTGACTTTATATGCCGGAAAGACACAAACAAACAAACTATAGATATTATCACTGGAGCAAGTACAGATATCGTGCTAACGGTTAATTTAGATAAAATACAACCAGTCTGAACTAGTGCTTACCTCTTCAGCCTCTTTGAAGTTGCCTACAGCAGCTTTAGCTTGTGCATAGTTGAAGTTAAAGGTATCATCATTGTAGAAATAGCTCTAAAAGGGTGTAATAGAAACACTGTATAAACCAGCATAATAATATGTTAAATACAGAAACAAGCCAATCTTCTGCACATTCTCTGAGCACACGTATGTTTTCTACATGTAACTGAAACATTATCTCACAAAACACATCATCAATGTTACACCTTACAAAACACATCATCAATGTTACACCTTACAAAACACATCATCAATGTTACACCTTACAAAACACATCATCAATGTTACACCTTACAAAACACATCATCAATGTTACACCTTACAAAACACATCATCAATGTTACACCTTACAAAACACATCATCAATGTTACACCTTACAAAACACATCATCAATGTTACACCTTACAAAACACATCATCACATCATCAATGTTACACCTTACAAAACACATCATCAATGTTACACCTTACAAAACACATCATCAATGTTACACCTTACAAAACACATCATCAATGTTACACCTTACAAAACACATCATCAATGTTACACCTTACGCTCCATCTTAATAGTTAGTCATGTTGCTAGCAGTAGTTTCTGATGTATGTCAGTAGTTTCTGATGTATGTCAGTAGTTTCTGTCTGTCAGTATGCTCTGATGTATGTCAGTCAGTAGTTTCTGTCTGTCAGTATGCTCTGATGTATGTCAGTAGTTTCTGATGTATGTCAGTAGTTTCTGATGTATGTCAGTAGTTTCTGATGTATGTCAGTATGCTCTGATGTATGTCAGTAGTTTCTGATGTATGTCAGTAGTTTCTGATGTATGTCAGTAGTTTCTGATGTATGTCAGTAGTTTCTGATGTATGTCAGTAGTTTCTGATGTATGTCAGTAGTTTCTGTTGTCTGTCAGTAGTTTCTGATGTATGTCAGTAGTTTCTGTTGTCTGTCAGTAGTTTCTGTTGTCTGTCAGTAGTTTCTGTTGTATGTCAGTAGTTTCTGTTGTCTGTCAGTAGTTTCTGATGTATGTCAGTAGTTTCTGTTGTCTGTCAGTAGTTTCTGTCTGTCAGTATGCTCTGATGTATGTCAGCAGTTTCTATTGTCTGTCAGTAGTTTCTGTCTGTCAGTATGCTCTGATGTATGTCAGCAGTTTCTATTGTATGTCAGTAGTTTCTGTCTGTCAGTATGCTCTGATGTATGTCAGCAGTTTCTATTGTCTGTCAGTAGTTTCTGTCTGTCAGTATGCTCTGATGTATGTCAGTAGTTTCTATTGTCTGTCAGTAGTTTCTGTCTGTCAGTATGCTCTGATGTATGTCAGTAGTTTCTATTGTCTGTCAGTAGTTTCTGTCTGTCAGTATGCTCTGATGTATGTCAGCAGTAATTGGCAATGGGTCACTTGATTAAGTCTGGACATATTTTCTTAACCATCGTGTCTGATGTGACAAGTGGCAGGGTTAGACAGACGTTCATGAATTCACACATTAAAACTTCTGCTTTCCAATCCATTTTTTGTTTAGGAAATGAATGTTGCTATTGATGTTTTGGTCGCTCAAGCTTTAATTAATTTTGATGTAGTTTAGATTCAGTGAGGAATTTAAAATCACTGATAATAAAGGAGATAGTGTATGCCTATGGAAGATATTGAACAATCAGGTGCGTAGCTAGGCTTAGGCATGTGCGTGCTTACGCATGTATGTGCATGTATGTGCATGTATGTGCATGTGTGTACATGCGTAAGATTTATTTTGACAGTTCCTGAAAATGAAAATGAAATAAATGCAATATAAACTGGATTGTAAGGAGGTAAGGGGGGACACTGACATTGATCATTCACAAGAAAGCAGACATGAACGAAATGCCAACAGATATTGACTGTAGCTGATGTTCATCGTAGGCAAACGTCACCTGAGACCATATAGCGGGTACAAAAATATCCGGGTGGACATGCCCCCGGACCCCCTAGGATGGTGCGTAATCCATATTTAGGTCTAGCTACGCGCCTGACAATAATCTATCATTACAAAACTACATATAAAGACACTCACTTTCCGACAAATAAATTAGACAAGTACATAAATATGGTAACTATTCATTTAACCCTTTCCTTCATAGAGATTTAGATTAATATACTATTATATCTCCATACAAACGACAGCCATTTAGCTATCATACAGTGGATAAGTAGTCGCCATATATATCCCACCTCCATAGATATTACAAGGACTTCATAGAGATATAGGTTAATATACTATTATATCTCCATACAAACGACAGCCATTTAGCTATCATACAGTGGATAAGTAGTCGCCATATCTATCCCACCTCCATAGATATTACAAGGACTTCATAGAGATATAGGTTAATATACTATTATATCTCCATACAAACGACAGCCATTTAGCTAGCATGCAGTGGATAAGTAGTCGCCATATCTATCCCACCTCCATAGATATTACTGGAACTACATGAGATTCTGGTTCTTATTATGAACATTGGTTTGGCTACAACATTGTCAATGTATGTCGTATTGGTAATGGCATCAAGAGGTGCTTCTATGAGGGAAAGAGTTAAAGAAGAAAATGGGCATAAATCAAATGAAACAAGATAAGTCTTCTACAGCTGCATCTGTTTTACACGAAATTTGGAATAATTTGAATTGGTTCAGTTTGTGAGCTGCCTTAAAGACAACACAGTAAAATTGAGAGGAAATCTTGGCGTGTAACAGGCAGGTAAATACTGTATTACTAAGGAACAAATACCAACCTTTATGGAGTTGAGATAAATAAGAACATCTTCAAACTGTTTCAATAGGAAGAAGCAGGATGCCATGCACTGTCTACCAGGTATCGTATCTGAAATATACATTATATTCAGCTATTTACTTGCTGGTGGTCTAAACACACAAAGTACTATTGCTTTGTTTCCTGTATATGTGGACAGCTGCAAGACCACTACATTGCACGTGGACAGCTGCAAGATCATTACATTGCACATCATATAGAGCTATTTAACAATTCAAAGAATTTGTAACATTATTGAATATGTGTATACATGTAATTCAGTTTGTTTTGTGGAATAAAGGTGGATGGACAGCTTGCAGCATATGTCAACAATTGGATCATTTTGTGATAATTACTTGATATATGCAGTACTGGCTACCTTTTATCCTTTAAGTTTAAACTTTATTTATTTTACAACGATTGCGAAGCAAGTTTTAACAACTTATATTAATCACTCCTCGTTGGCACAGATGGAAGCGTATGTGTGTCATTTGTGTGGGAGGAAACCGGAGAAAATCCACCTGTCCGATCTGGCGACCACCGTACTATCTCACATACTTCCCGGTCCGAGGATCGAACCCGGGTTGCATTGGTGAGAAGCGAGCTGTCCTTAATAAAGTGAGAGTAAGCGCATGTTTATTATTGGGTCACCTCAATTGAAAGGGCCGGTCATTTGTGACTTACGAAACACCTCCTATGAAGCGCAGTACTTCTCGGATCCTATCCTGGCAGGTTTCTTTCATTTGTGAAAATGCCCATGAATGTACAGTGAACGATAACAATAACTGAATGAGTCATCGTCATATTCGAAAAGACGACGTTTACGCAATTTTTATAAGAGTTCGAGTGATTTTGAGTTTTTGATAGAATTCTATCGTATATTCGAATACCTTCCCGACTGAATATTCGAATACCTTGCCATCCCTATTTATAATGTAAATAATTGTCTAAGCCAATTGATATATTAAATCAAATACAACAAACAAACAGACACAAATATAGACCATTATTTAACTAACTCACAAACCGACATTGTCAGAATGAACCCATGATGGGGTTTGAATCTTGCATTCCATAGGCGGACACAGTAACCACTAGATCATGGAGAGATTACCGGGTCATCCCCGTCAGATGAATTCCATAATATATTTATACCCTTATTTATTGCCCATTGCTTCAATACTTTCATTGAGTTGTAATTAACGTTTAATGGTTTTAAATATTGCCATGTGGTGCATTTATACAGTTAGTTCAATGTGCAAGTCTTGTAAATACTATCACCTGTAACCACCGTCACATTTAAACAATGTCACATGTAAACACTGTCACCTGTAACCACTCTCACATGTAAACAATGTCGCCTGTAACCACCGTCACATTTAAACAATGTCACATGTAAACACTGTCGCCTGTAACCACTCTCACATGTAAACACTGTCACCTGTAACCACTCTCACATGTAAACACTCTCACATTTAAACAATGTCACCTGTAACCACTCTCACATGTAAACACTGTCACCTGTAACCACTCTCACATGTAAACAATGTCACCTGTAACCACTCTCACATGTAAACACTGTCACCTGTAACCACTCTCACATGTAAACAATGTCACCTGTAACCACTCTCACATGTAAACACTGTCACCTGTAACCACTCTCACATGTAAACAATGTCACCTGTAACCACCGTCACATTTAAACAATGTCACATGTAAACACTGTCACCTGTAACCACTCTCACATGTAAACACTGTCACCTGTAACCACTCTCACATGTAAACACTGTCACCTGTAACCACTCTCACATTTAAACAATGTCACCTGTAACCACTCTCACATGTAAACACTGTCACCTGTAACCACTCTCACATGTAAACACTGTCACCTGTAACCACTCTCACATGTAAACACTGTCACCTGTAAACACTGTCACCTGTAACCACTCACATGTGAACACTGTCACCTGTAAACACTGTCACCTGTAATCACTGTCACCTATAACCACTCTCACATGTAAACACTGTCACCTGTAACCACTCTCACATGTAAACACTGTCACCTGTAACCACTCTCACATGTAAACACTGTCACCTGTAACCACTCTCACATGTAAACAATGTCACCTGTAAACACTGTCACCTGTAATCACTGTCACCTATAACCACTCTCACATGTAAACACTGTCACCTGTAACCACTCTCACATGTAAACACTGTCACCTGTAACCACTCTCACATGTAAACACTGTCACCTGTAACCACTCTCACATGTAAACACTGTCACCTGTAACCACTCTCACATGTAAACACTGTCACCTGTAACCACTCTCACATGTAAACACTGTCACCTGTAACCACTCTCACATGTAAACAATGTCACCTGTAAACACTGTCACCTGTAAACACTGTCACCTGTAAACAATGTCGCTTGTAAACACTCTCACATGTAAACACTCTCACATGTAAACATTGTCACCTGTAAACACTGTCACCTGTAACCACTCTCACATGTAAACAATGTCACCTGTAAACAATGTCGCTTGTAACCACTCTCACCTGTAACCACTCTCACATGTAAACACTGTCACCTGTAAACACTGTCACCTGTAACCACTCTCACATGTAAACACTGTCACCTGTAACCACTCTCACATGTAAACACTGTCACCTGTAACCACTCTCACATGTAAACACTGTCACCTGTAACCACTGTCACCTGTAAACACTGTCACCTGTAAACACTGTCACCTGTAACCACTCTCACATGTAAACACTGTCACTTGTAACCACTCTCACATGTAAACAATGTCACCTGTAAACACTGTCACCTGTAACCACTCTCACTTGTAAACACTGTCACTTGTAACCACTCTCACATGTAAACAATGTCACCTGTAAACAATGTCACCTGCAAACACTGTCACCTGTAACACTGTCATCTGTAAACACTGTCACCTGTAAACACTGCCACCTGTAACCACTCTCACATGTAAACACTGTCGCCTGTAAACACTCTCACATGTAAACACTGTCACCTGTAACCACTGTCACATGTAAACAATGTCACCTGTAACCACTCTCACATGTAAACACTCACCACACCACAAACAGTCACCTGTAACCACTGTCACATGTAAACAATGTCACATGTAAACACTGTCACCTGTACACACTGTCACCCGTAAACACTGTCACCTGTACACACTGTCACCCGTAAACACTGTCACCTGTAAACACTGTCACCTGTAACCACCGTCACCTGTAACCACTCTTACATGTAAACACTGTCACTTGTAAACACCGTCACCTGTAAACACTCACCTGTAACCACTCTCACATGTAAACACTGTCACCTGTAAACACTGTCACCTGTAAACACTGTCACATGTAACCACTCTCACATGTAAACACCGTCACGTGTAAACAATGTCGCTTGTAACCATTGTCACCTGTAATCTCTGTCACTTGTAAACACTGTCACCTGTAAACAATGTCACCTGTAACCACAAGTAAACAATGTCGCTTGTAACCACTCTCACTTGTAAACACTGTCACCTGTAACCACTCTCACATGTAAACACTGTCATCTGTAACCACTGTCACATGTAAACAATGTCACCTGTAACCACTCTCACATGTAAACACTGTCACCTGTAACCACTGTCACATGTAAACAATGTCACATGTAAACACTGTCACCTGTAACCACTGTCACATGTAAACAATGTCACATGTAAACACTGTCACCTGTAACCACTGTCACATGTAAACACTGTCACTTGTAAACACCGTCACCTGTAACCACTCTCACATGTAAACAATGTCACCTGTAAACACTGTCACCTGTAACCACTGTCACCTGTAAACACTGTCACCTGTACACACTGTCACCCGTACACACTGTCACCCGTAAACACTGTCACCTGTAAACACTGTCACATGTAACCACTGTCACCTGTAACCACTCTCACATGTAAACACTGTCACCTGTAACCACTGTCACCTGTAAACACTGTCACCTGTAAACACTGTCACCTGTAACCACTCTCACATGTAAACACTGTCACTTGTAACCACTCTCACATGTAAACAATGTCACCTGTAAACACTGTCACCTGTAACCACTCTAACTTGTAAACACTGTCACTTGTAACCACTCTCACATGTAAACAATGTCACCTGTAAACAATGTCACCTGCAAACACTGTCACCTGTAACACTGTCATATGTAAACACTGTCACCTGTAAACACTGCCACCTGTAACCACTCTCACATGTAAACACTGTCGCCTGTAAACACTCTCACATGTAAACACTGTTACCTGTAACCACTGTCACATGTAAACAATGTCACCTGTAACCACTGTCACATGTAAACAATGTCACATGTAAACACTGTCACCTGTACACACTGTCACTTGTAAACACCGTCACCTGTAACCACTCTCACATGTAAACAATGTCACCTGTAAACACTGTCACCTGTAACCACTGTCACCTGTACACACTGTCACCTGTACACACTGTCACCCGTAAACACTGTCACCTGTAAACACTGTCACCTGTAACCACCATCACCTGTAACCACTCTTACATGTAAACACTGTCACTTGTAAACACCGTCACCTGTAAACACTGTCACCTGTAACCACTCTCACATGTAAACACTGTCACCTGTAAACACTGTCACCTGTAAACACTGTCACCTGTAACCACTCTCACATGTAAACACCGTCACGTGTAAACAATGTCGCTTGTAACCATTGTCACCTGTAATCTCTGTCACTTGTAAACACTGTCACCTGTAAACAATGTCACCTGTAACCACAAGTAAACAATGTCGCTTGTAACCACTCTCACTTGTAAACACTGTCACCTGTAACCACTCTCACATGTAAACACTGTCATCTGTAACCACTGTCACATGTAAACAATGTCACCTGTAACCACTCTCACATGTAAACACTGTCATCTGTAACCACTGTCACATGTAAACAATGTCACATGTAAACACTGTCACCTGTACACACTGTCACTTGTAAACACCGTCACCTGTAACCACTGTCACCTGTAACCACTCTCACATGTAAACACTGTCACCTGTAACCACTCTCACATGTAAACAATGTCACCTGTAAACACTGTCACCTGTAATCACTGTCACTGTAACCACTCTCACATGTAAACACTGTCACCTGTAACCACTCTCACATGTAAACACTGTCACCTGTAACCACTCTCACATGTAAACACTGTCACCTGTAACCACTCTCACATGTAAACACTGTCACCTGTAACCACTCTCACATGTAAACACTGTCACTTGTAACCACTCTCACATGTAAACAATGTCACCTGTAAACACTGTCACCTGTAAACACTGTCACCTGTAAACAATGTCGCTTGTAAACACTCTCACATGTAAACACTCTCACATGTAAACATTGTCACCTGTAAACACTGTCACATGTAAACAATGTCACCTGTAAACACTGTCACCTGTAACCACTGTCACCTGTAAACACTGTCACCTGTACACACTGTCACCCGTAAACACTGTCACCTGTAAACACTGTCACCTGTAACCACCGTCACCTGTAACCACTCTTACATGTAAACACTGTCACTTGTAAACACCGTCACCTGTAAACACTGTCACCTGTAACCACTCTCACATGTAAACACTGTCACCTGTAAACACTGTCACCTGTAAACACTGTCACCTGTAACCACTCTCACATGTAAACACCGTCACGTGTAAACAATGTCGCTTGTAACCATTGTCACCTGTAATCTCTGTCACTTGTAAACACTGTCACCTGTAAACAATGTCACCTGTAACCACAAGTAAACAATGTCGCTTGTAACCACTCTCACTTGTAAACACTGTCACCTGTAACCACTCTCACATGTAAACACACTGTAACCACTGTCACATGTAAACAATGTCACCTGTAACCACTCTCACATGTAAACACTGTCACCTGTAACCACTGTCACATGTAAACAATGTCACATGTAAACACTGTCACCTGTAAACACTGTCACTTGTAAACACCGTCACCTGTAACCACTCTCACATGTAAACAATGTCACCTGTAAACACTGTCACCTGTAACCACTGTCACCTGTAAACACTGTCACCTGTACACACTGTCACCCGTAAACACTGTCACCTGTAAACACTGTCACCTGTAACCACCGTCACCTGTAACCACTCTTACATGTAAACACTGTCACTTGTAAACACCGTCACCTGTAAACACTGTCACCTGTAACCACTCTCACATGTAAACACTGTCACCTGTAAACACTGTCACCTGTAAACACTGTCACCTGTAACCACTCTCACATGTAAACACCGTCACGTGTAAACAATGTCGCTTGTAACCATTGTCACCTGTAATCTCTGTCACTTGTAAACACTGTCACCTGTAAACAATGTCACCTGTAACCACAAGTAAACAATGTCGCTTGTAACCACTCTCACTTGTAAACACTGTCACCTGTAACCACTCTCACATGTAAACACTGTCACCTGTAACCACTCTCACATGTAAACACTGTCACCTGTAACCACTCTCACATGTAAACACTGTCACCTGTAACCACTCTCACATGTAAACACTGTCACCTGTAAACACTGTCACCTGTAACCACTCTCACATGTAAACACTGTCACCTGTAACCACACTGACATGTAAACAATGTCGCTTGTAACCACTGTCACCTGTACCCATTGTCACCTGTAATCTGTCACTTGTAAACAATGTCACTTGTAAACAATGTCATCTGTAACCACTCACATGTAAACAATGTCACTTGTAAACAATGTCATCTGTAACTACTGTCACCTGTAAACACTGTCACATGTAAACAATGTCACCTGTAACCACTCTCACATGTAAACACTGTCACATGTAACCACTCTCACATGTAAACACTCTCACATGTAACCACTGTCACATGTAAACACTGTCACTTGAAAACACTGTCACCTGTAACCACTGTCACATGTAAACAATGTCGCTTGTAAACACTGTCACCTGTAACCACTCTCACATGTAAACAATGTCGCTTGTAAACACTGTCACCTGTAACCATGGTCACTTGTAAACACTGTCACCTGTAACCATTGTCACCTGTAATATGTCACTTGTAAACAATGTCACTTGTAAACAATGTCATCTGTAACTACTGTCACCTGTAAACAATGTCACATATAAACAATGTCACATGTAAACAATGTCGCTTGTAAACACTGTCACATGTAAACATTGTCACCTGTAACCACTCTCACATGTAAACAATGTCACATGTAAACATTGTCACCTGTAACCACTCTCACATGTAACCACTCTCACATGTAAACACTGTCACCTGTAACCACTCTCACCTGTAACCACTCTCACATGTAAACACTGTCACCTGTAAACAATGTCACATGTAAACACTGTCACTTGTAAATACTGTCACTTGTAAACATTTTCACCTGTAAACACTGTCATCTGTAAACATTGTCACATGTACATATTGTCACTTGTAAACACTGTCACCTGTAAACATTGTCACCTGTAAACACTGTCACCTGTAAACATTGTCACATGTAAACAATGTCACTTGTAAACACTGTCACCTGTAACCATTGTCACCTGTAATCTCTGTCACCTGTAATCTATGTCACTTGTAAACAATGCCACCTGTAAACAATGTCACCTGTAAACACTGTTACCTGTAAACAATGTCGCTTGTAAACACTGTCACCTGTAACCATGGTCACTTGTAAACACTGTCACCTGTAACCATTGTCACCTGTAATATGTCACTTGTAAACAATGTCACTTGTAAACAATGTCACTTGTAAACAATGTCATCTGTAACTACTGTCACCTGTAAACAATGTCACATATAAACAATGTCACATGTAAACAATGTCGCTTGTAAACACTGTCACATGTACACATTGTCACCTGTAACCACTCTCACATGTAAACACTGTCACATGTAACCACTGTCACCTGTAACCACTCTCACATGTAAACACTGTCACCTGTAACCACTGTCACCTGTAACCACTCTCACATGTAAACACTGTCACCTGTAAACAATGTCACATGTAAACACTGTCACTTGTAAATACTGTCACTTGTAAACATTTTCACCTGTAAACACTGTCATCTGTAAACATTGTCACATGTAAATATTGTCACTTGTAAACACTGTCACCTGTAAACATTGTCACCTGTAAACACTGTCACCTGTAAACATTGTCACATGTAAACAATGTCACTTGTAAACACTGTCACCTGTAACCATTGTCACCTGTAATCTCTGTCACCTGTAATCTATGTCACTTGTAAACAATGCCACCTGTAAACAATGTCACCTGTAAACACTGTTACCTGTAAATAATGTCACTTGTAAACATTGTCACCTGTAAACATTGTCACCTGTAAACATTGTCACCTGTAAACACTGTCACTTGTAAACATTGTCACCTGTAAACACTGTCACCTGTAAACATTGTCACTTGTAAACATTGTCACCTGGAAACACTGTCACCTATAAACACTGTCACTTGTAAACATTGTCACCTGGAAACACTCTCACATGTAAACAATGTCACCTGTAAACATTGTCACTTGTAAACATTGTCACCTGGAAACACTGTCACCTGTAAACATTGTCACCTGGAAACACTCTCACATGTAAACACTGTCACCTGTAAACATTGTCACCTGGAAACACTGTCACCTGTAAACATTGTCACCTGGAAACACTGTCACCTGTAAACATTGTCACCTGGAAACACTCTCACATGTAAACACTGTCACCTGTAAACATTGTCACTTGTAAACATTGTCACCTGGAAACACTGTCACTTGTAAACATTGTCACCTGGAAACACTGACACCATTGATACTATTATTTCGTAAACATGACTGGAAGTTCTTACCACATAGTTTGTACATTGTTTCGGTAGATTATCTCAGCAGTAATAATTATGGTCGTTAGAACCTCTTCCACACTAGAGAGGTAACTGGTTGCAAGTTCAAATTCCAGCTACCCTGGAGCTACACATTATACGAGGGATTGCTTACTATCTACTACTATGTGATCACAAACTAACAACAATAATAACAAGAAAACTATGGCTGTTAGTCCACTACTGGGTACTGCTTTTACATATAGAGATTTGAAAACATAGTGTGACACTGAGATTAATTCCGCATCAATGCAACAAGAAATTCTTTCCATGTTTGCAGTAATGATCTGATCAGCATATTTTCTATGTTCTGAAAACATAGTTATGTAAGGTGTCATACTAATGTGGTATAATGGGAAAGAGATTAGAGTTTATAAAAAGCATCACCTGCGGACACACAGACACATGGACGGACGGAGGGTAAAGCTATTGTGTGCGGTAACTTATCCTACCTAATGTGGCTTGTCCCTATAAACAATTATATCAAGGTATTTCAATTTATAAAAAACTTTTTTGTAAGCTAAATAGGAACATTACTGCGTAAATATCGTTGAAACAGTTAAGTGCCATGTCCTCCTAATGGCCCATGTCCCCATAAAGACTTATTTGAAGCTTGAAGTAGATGCCTTTAGAAAGATATTTGATATCATAAGAACATTAACCTCCAAAAACACAGACAGACGGCGGGTAAATCTACAGTCCCCTCTGGTGAAACTGGTAGGGAACTAATAAGCAGTCAGAAGAGTAGCCAATGACTGGACACAGTAACCCATATAAACAAGGCTGGAATATTTTTCTCAAAATGCATAATTAAATATGTAAAGAATTCACATGCACAGCAAAGAGAGAACCAAAACAAGAAACTAAGAGAAACAAAGATACCATAGAGTTTATGTTGATAAACACTGAACAAAATATTGACAACAAAACATACTGCAATCTAGTGTAAATTAGCTATAAAAGTGCCTACAGTGGAGTAAAAATGTTCTAAGCATTTCACCAGAAACTAAATAGTTCAAACTGACGATCAAGCTGTTAGTTTACCTACCACTTTCGCTCGCAGACCCACCAACTAGTTGGAAAAATTGCTGAGCATTCTTTAAGCCTTCTCTCTGAATTGAAAATAAAAAAATCTGTACACTTTGTCCGAGTTTATCAGCACACACTACACATAGACAGCTGATATGATTGTAGCAGGTGTCTGTACATGCTTACTGTATTTCCTCAATGATTTGGTCAACATTTTTATATCTATACCTGGCTGCAGGACACCCACCAATGCCATCCTCGGGGATTAACTAGTTCTTAAACCCAGTCTGTTTCTTTTATTGGATTTAGAGTTACACCCACAGCTAAAGACTGTCCAGTTGTACCTGGTGAAGGATGCCCCTATAACCACTGACCCTCTGCAAACCAATAGCTAACTTCCTGGTGGAACACCCCCCCTGCAAACCAGTAGCTAACTTCCTGGTGGAACACCCCCTCTGCAAACCAGTAGCTAACTTCCTGGTGGAACAACACCCCCCTCTGCAAACCAGTAGCTAACTTCCTGGTGGAACAACACCCTCCCTTGCAAACCAGTGGCTAACTTCCTGGTGGAACAACACCTCCCTTGCAAACCAGTAGCTAACTTCCTGGTGGAACAACACCTCCCTTGCAAACCAGTAGCTAACTTCCTGGTGGAACAACACCCTCCCTTGCAAACCAGTAGCTAACTTCCTGGTGGAACAACACCTCCCTTGCAAACCAGTAGCTAACTTCCTGGTGGAACATCACCCCCTCTGCAAACCAGTAGCTAACTTCCTGATGGAACAACACCCTCCCTTGCAAACCAGTAGCTAACTTCCTGGTGGAACAACACACCCTCTGTAAACAAGTAGCTAACTTCCTGGTGGAACATCACCCCCTCTGCAAACCAGTAGCTAACTTCCTGGTAGAACAACAAACCTTCTGTAAACAAGTAGCTAACTTCCTGGTGGAACAACACACCTTCTGTAAACAAGTAGCTAACTTCCTGGTAGAACACACCCCCTGCAAACCAGTAGCTAACTTCCTGGTAGAACAACACACCCTCTGCAAACCAGTAGCTAACTTCCTGGTAGAACAACACACCCCCTGTAAACAAGTAGCTAACTTCCTGGTAGAACAACACACCCTCTGTAAACAAGTAGCTAACTTCCTGGTCCCTGCAAACCAGTAGCTAACTTCCTGGTAGAACAACACACCTTCTGTAAACAAGTAGCTAACTTCCTGGAGGAACAACACACCTTCTGTAAACAAGTAGCTAACTTCCTGGTGGAACAACACACCCCCTGCAAACCAGTAGCTAACTTCCTGGTAGAACAACACACCTTCTGTAAACAAGTAGCTAACTTCCTGGAGGAACAACACACCTTCTGTAAACAAGTAGCTAACTTCCTGGAGGAACAACACACCTTCTGTAAACCAGTAGCTAACTTCCTGGTGGAACAACACACCTTCTGTAAACCAGTAGCTAACTTCCTGGTGGAACAACACACCTTCTGTAAACAAGTAGCTAACTTCCTGGTGGAACAACACACCTTCTGTAAACCAGTAGCTAACTTCCTGGTAGAACAACACCCTCCCTTGCAAACCAGTAGCTAACTTCCTGGTGGAACAACACACCCTCTGCAAACCAGTAGCTAACTTCCTGGTGGAACAACACACTCCCTTGCAAACCAGTAGCTAACTTCCTGGTGGAACAACACCCTCCCTTGCAAACCAGTAGCTAACTTCCTGGTGGAACAACACACTCCCTGCAAACCAGTAGCTAACTTCCTGGTGGAACAACACACCCCCTGCAAACCAGTAGCTAACTTCCTGGTGGAACAACACCCTCCCTTGCAAACCAGTAGCTAACTTCCTGGTGGAACAACACCCTCCCTTGCAAACCAGTAGCTAACTTCCTGGTGGAACAACACCTCCCTTGCAAACCAGTAGCTAACTTCCTGGTGGAACCACACCCCCTTGCAAACCAGTAGCTAACTTCCTGGTGGAACCACACCTCCCTTGCAAACCAGTAGCTAACTTCCTGGTGGAACAACACCCCCTCTGCAAACCAGTAGCTAACTTCCTGGTGGAACAACACACCCCCTTGCAAACCAGTAGCTAACTTCCTGGTAGAACAACACCCTCCCCTGCAAACCAGTAGCTAACTTCCTGGTGGAACAACACACCCTCTGCAAACCAGTAGCTAACTTCCTGGTGGAACAACACACCCCTTGCAAACCAGTAGCTAACTTTCTGGTAGAACAACACCCTCCCTTGCAAACCAGTAGCTAACTTCCTGGTGGAACAACACACCCTCTGCAAACCAGTAGCTAACTTCCTGGTGGAACAACACACCCCCTTGCACACCAGTAGCTAACTTCCTGGTAGAACAACACACTCCCTGCAAACCAGTAGCTAACTTCCTGGTAGAACAACACACTCCCTGCAAACCAGTAGCTAACTTCCTGGTGGAACAACACACTCCCTGCAAACCAGTAGCTAACTTCCTGGTGGAACAACACCCTCCCTTGCAAACCAGTAGCTAACTTCCTGGTAGAACAACACCCTCCCTTGCAAACCAGTAGCTAACTTCCTGGTGGAACAACACCTCCCTTGCAAACCAGTAGCTAACTTCCTGGTGGAACCACACCTCCCTTGCACACCAGTAGCTAACTTTCTGGTGGAACCACACCTCCCTTGCAAACCAGTAGCTAACTTCCTGGTGGAACATCACCCCCTCTGCAAACCAGTAGCTAACTTCCTGATGGAACAACACACCCCCTTGCAAACCAGTAGCTAACTTCCTGGTGGAACAACACCCTCCCTTGCAAACCAGTAGCTAACTTCCTGGTAGAACAACACACCCTCCCTTGCAAACCAGTAGCTAACTTCCTGGTGGAACAACACCTCCCTTGCAAACCAGTAGCTAACTTCCTGGTGGAACATCACCCCCTCTGCAAACCAGTAGCTAACTTCCTGGTAGAACAACACACCTTCTGTAAACAAGTAGCTAACTTCCTGGTGGAACAACACACCTTCTGTAAACAAGTAGCTAACTTCCTGGTAGAACAACACACCCCCTGCAAACCAGTAGCTAACTTCCTGGTAGAACAACACACCCTCTGCAAACCAGTAGCTAACTTCCTGGTAGAACAACACACCCCCTGTAAACAAGTAGCTAACTTCCTGGTAGAACAACACACCCTCTGTAAACAAGTAGCTAACTTCCTGGTAGAACAACACACCTTCTGTAAACAAGTAGCTAACTTCCTGGTGGAACAACACACTCCCTGCAAACCAGTAGCTAACTTCCTGGTAGAACAACACACCTTCTGTAAACAAGTAGCTAACTTCCTGGAGGAACAACACACCTTCTGTAAACAAGTAGCTAACTTCCTGGTGGAACAACACACCCCCTGCAAACCAGTAGCTAACTTCCTGGTAGAACAACACACCTTCTGTAAACAAGTAGCTAACTTCCTGGAGGAACAACACACCTTCTGTAAACAAGTAGCTAACTTCCTGGAGGAACAACACACCTTCCGTAAACCAGTAGCTAACTTCCTGGTGGAACAACACACCTTCTGTAAACCAGTAGCTAACTTTCTGGTGGAACAACACACCTTCTGTAAACAAGTAGCTAACTTCCTGGTAGAACAACACCCTCCCTTGCAAACCAGTAGCTAACTTCCTGGTGGAACAACACCCTCCCTTGCAAACCAGTAGCTAACTTCCTGGTGGAACAACACCCTCCCTTGCAAACCAGTAGCTAACTTCCTGGTGGAACAACACACCCCCTTGCAAACCAGTAGCTAACTTCCTGGTGGAACAACACCCTCCCTTGCAAACCAGTAGCTAACTTCCTGGTGGAACAACACACCCCTTGCAAACCAGTAGCTAACTTCCTGGTGGAACAACACCCTCCCTTGCAAACCAGTAGCTAACTTCCTGGTGGAACAACACACCCTCTGCAAACCAGTAGCTAACTTCCTGGTGGAACAACACACCCTCTGCAAACCAGTAGCTAACTTCCTGGTGGAACAACACACCCCCTTGCAAACCAGTAGCTAACTTCCTGGTAGAACAACACCCTCCCTTGCAAACCAGTAGCTAACTTTCTGGTGGAACAACACCCTCCCTTGCAAACCAGTAGCTAACTTCCTGGTGGAACAACACACCCCCTTGCAAACCAGTAGCTAACTTCCTGGTGGAACAACACACTCCCTGCAAACCAGTAGCTAACTTCCTGGTGGAACAACACACCCTCTGCAAACCAGTAGCTAACTTCCTGATGGAACAACACCCTCCTTGCAAACCAGTAGCTAACTTCCTGGTAGAACAACACCCTCCCTTGCAAACCAGTAGCTAACTTCCTGGTAGAACAACACCCTCCCTTGCAAACCAGTAGCTAACTTCTGGTAGAACACCCCCTTGCAAACCAGTAGCTAACTTCTGGTAGAACACACCCCCTTGCAAACCAGTAGCTAACTTCCTGGTAGAACAACACACCCCCTGTAAACCAGTAGCTAACTTCCTGGTAGAACAACACACCTTCTGTAAACCAGTAGCTAACTTCCTGATGGAACAACACCCTCCCTTGCAAACCAGTAGCTAACTTCCTGGTAGAACAACACACCTTCTGTAAACCAGTAGCTAACTTCCTGATGGAACAACACACCCCCTGTAAACCAGTAGATAACTTCCTGGTAGAACAACACACCCCCTGTAAACCAGTAGCTAACTTCCTGGTAGAACAACACCCTCCCTTGCAAACCAGTAGCTAACTTCCTGGTAGAACAACACACCCCCTGTAAACCAGTAGCTAACATTCTGGTGGAACCACAGACCCTCTGTATGTCACTAACATGTCATCCACAAAACCTTGTATGTACCCAGGACTATACAAAGTGTCTCCATTCAGTTTTAGATCACACTCAAAGGCCGAGAACAGCAAAGATTTTGTAGGAAGATCAGATGACATGTGTATGACAGATGAGCCTACACTACATGGACTGAACAGACACGAGACTTTTAACACCAGCTTATTGCATCCACAGTGATGCAGCATATATATCCAGCTATATGCATAGTCATGCATAGTCAGGTTAATGGTGGAAATACAGTAAACATGAGAGCAGACTTGCTGCAGGCATACCACACGATGTGTTGGAGTGGTCAAACAGTTGTTTGTACATACCACTTTCACTGGCAGACCCACCAACCAGCTGGAAGTACTGCTGAGCTATCTTCAGATGTTCATGCTGCGAAGGAGAAAACAGGGATTTAGTTGTGAGTGCATTCACTCACCGAAACACCACACACAGCACATCTACAATATAACTCCAAAAATATCTACTATATATAATTATAAAAAATCTCTAAAATCATATCGGAACAAATATGTAATATAGAAAATACAACATCACATGCAGGGCTCATGCCAGCGGGCGATTCAAGCGAAATGGTAATTTTTATTTTCAGCGATTTCGTCGACATTAGACATCAGGGTGACATCCATTTCGCCTTTTTTCTGGAGGCCATACTTGCTAATTAATATGTCAGTTGACACTTTCGAAATACATGCCGCAAGGCATAAGCTAATATCTCCCCACCGACATCCGGATAATAAACGTCATACAATCAATATGCATAGCCAATCAGCGACGCCAACATCTTTGCATAATTCACAGCCTAAGTAACATGCATTTAAATAGCCGGATGATATTATGCAAATTATCGATGTTGTATGACACAAGATATGAATTTATAACAAATACAGGTAAGTGCTAAAATAGTAGCCTGAACTAGCAATCGCCAATTTAGCCATTGTTGAAAATATGTGTGAAAAGTCTGAAAGCTATTTACGGAAAATTCCTTGGGTCAAGGTTACTACTATGTTCGTGATTGGTTTAAGAATTATTTCAGTGCCTACAGGTATGCAGTGTAGAACAAACATAAAATTGATAGCCAGTCATGCAAGCTTGTCTACAGGAAGTAATGACAGCATGGTAAATAATGTTTATTGTTCTGCAAAAACACGCACTATGCACCACTGACAATTATTATGAACAGATGATATTATAGATTATGTGCAGAGCGTAGGTGTTTGCATTTCTCCAAGTGATATTTGTTGTCAATACTTTGCTTCATCACGTGACCTTGCTGCTCAATACAGCTATCGCAACGGTGTCGGTAGGCACCTGTTTATATGGTGAAATCGAGACTTCAGGGCACCTATGCATGGCGTACTTGTTATTTTTTTTTATCCCCCATAACGTGTTGAATATATTATTTTGATATAGTACATATTGAGTAAAAACATTTATTGGTCTTAATCAGAAATGGTATAGAAACTATTTTTCGGGTTAGGTGTATATTTTTTTAATTCGGATAGCTACCCGAATTGCTCATACACCGGAACAGTTTCGGTGGAAATATTCTCCCAATGATTTGCTTGTTTATATTCGTCTGTTGGACAAGTCACGTGACAGTTGCATCAGTCTACCGATACACTCAACGGAATGCTATTGAACCATGCTTCAGCTCTGTCAGCGAAATTAGCCTAGAACTATATAAATATTTTAAATACGGATGAAAATGGAAAATACGCCGAGCATAGGAATACGCCGAGCATAGGTTCATCCACTCTACTTCCTTTCAAAATGCACGTCAATTTAATTTTGGCTATTTTAATTCTAAAAATAAAAGTTGAAACAAATAATGTATTACCGCAACGTTACATAAACCCAATGCTACATTACATACATTTTAGTTCCTATATCCTGCTAACCTTGACTAAATACGGGTTCACTATTTGCATTCGGTGAAAAGTCGATATCTCCCTACTATTCCGTAAATTTTCTCACTTCTCCCTAATTAATTTGGAGGGAGAAGTGACGTCTCCCAAAAATTTGAGTCTAGCTTGAGCCTAGACATGATTATTGTTATCAATATATTGACACAGAACGTTGAACAAAGCAATCAACTGACATGGCAGCTAGATGAACAAAGCAAGCAACTGACATGGCAGATAGATGAACAAAGCAATCAACTGACATGGCAGCTAGATGAACAAAGCAATCAACTGACATGGCAGATAGATGAACAAAGCAATCAACTGACAAGGCAGCTAGATGAACAAAGCAAGCAGCTGACATGGCAGATAGATGAACAAAGTAATCAACTGACATGGCAGCTAGATGAACAAAGCAATCAACTGACATGGCAGCTAGATGAACAGAGCAATCAACTGACATGGCAGATAGTTGAACAAAGCAATCAACTGACACGGCAGCTAGATGAACAAAGCAATCAACTGACATGGCAGCTAGATGAACAAAGCAATCAACTGACATGGCAGATAGATGAACAAAGCAATCAACTGACATGGCAGCTAGATGAACAAAGCAAGCAACTGACATGGCAGATAGATGAACAAAGCAATCAACTGACATGGCAGCTAGATGAACAAAGCAATCAACTGACATGGCAGCTAGATGAACAGAGCAATCAACTGACATGGCAGATAGTTGAACAAAGCAATCAACTGACATGCCAGCTAGATGAACAAAGCAATCAACTGACATGACAGCTAGATGAACAAAGCAATCAACTGACATGACAGCTAGATGAACAAAGCAATCAACTGACATGGCAGCTAGATGAACAGAGCAATCAACTGACATGGCAGATAGTTGAACAAAGCAATCAACTGACATGGCAGCTAGATGAACAAAGCAATCAACTGACATGGCAGCTAGATGAACAGAGCAATCAACTGACATGGCAGATAGATGAACAGAGCAACAACTGACATGGCAGGTTGAACAAAGCAATCAACTGACATGGCAGCTAGATGAACAAAGCAATCATCTGACATGCCAGCTAGATGAATAGAGCAATCAACTGACATGCCAGCTAGACGAACAAAGCAATCAACTGACATGACAGCTAGATGAACAAAGCAATCAACTGATATGGCAGCTAGATGAACAAAGCAATCAACTGACATGGCAGCTAGATGAACAGAGCAATCAACTGACATGGCAGATAGATGAACAGAGCAACCAACTGACATGGCAGCTAGATGAACAGAGCAATCAACTGACATGGCAGAACGTTGAACAAAGCAATCAACTGACATGGCAGCTAGATGAACAGAGCAATCAACTGATATGGCAGCTAGATGAACAAAGCAATCAACTGACATGGCAGCTAGATGAACAAAGCAATCAACTGACATGGCAGCTAGATGAACAGAGTAATCAACTGACATGGCAGCTAGATGAACAAAGCAATCAACTGACATGTCAGCTAGATGAACAAAGCAATCAACTGACATGGCAGATAGATGAACAAAGCAATCAACTGACATGGCAGCTAGATGAACAGAGCAATCAACTGACATGGCAGATAGATGAACAAAGCAATCAACTGACATGGCAGATAGATGAACAAAGCAATCAACTGACATGGCAGCTAGATGAACAAAGCAATCAACTGACATGGCAGCTAGATGAACAAAGCAATCAACTGACATGGCAGATAGTTGAACAAAGCAATCAACTGACATGGCAGCTAGATGAACAAAGCAATCAACTGACATGGCAGCTAGATGAACAGAGCAATCAACTGACATGGCAGCTAGATGAACAGAGCAATCAACTGACATGGCAGCTAGATGAACAAAGCAATCAACTGACATGGCAGATAGATGAACAGAGCAATCAACTGACATGGCAGCTAGATGAACAAAGCAATCAACTGACATGGCAGCTAGATGAACAGAGCAATCAACTGACATGGCAGCTAGATGAACAAAGCAATCAACTGACATGGCAGCTAGATGAACAGAGCAATCAACTGACATGGCAGCTAGATGAACAAAGCAATCAACTGACATGGCAGCTAGATGAACAGAGCAATCAACTGACATGGCAGAACGTTGAACAAAGCAATCAACTGACATGGCAGCTAGATGAACAAAGCAATCAACTGACATGCCAGCTAGATGAATAGAGCAATCAACTCACATACCAGCTAGATGAACAAAGCAATCAACTGACATGGCAGCTAGATGAACAAAGCAAGCAACTGACATGGCAGATAGATGAACAAAGCAATCAACTGACATGGCAGCTAGATGAACAAAGCAATCAACTGACATGGCAGATAGATGAACAAAGCAATCAACTGACAAGGCAGCTAGATGAACAAAGCAAGCAGCTGACATGGCAGATAGATGAACAAAGTAATCAACTGACATGGCAGCTAGATGAACAAAGCAATCAACTGACATGGCAGCTAGATGAACAGAGCAATCAACTGACATGGCAGATAGTTGAACAAAGCAATCAACTGACACGGCAGCTAGATGAACAAAGCAATCAACTGACATGGCAGCTAGATGAACAGAGCAATCAACTGACATGGCAGATAGTTGAACAAAGCAATCAACTGACATGGCAGCTAGATGAACAAAGCAAGCAACTGACATGGCAGATAGATGAACAAAGCAATCAACTGACATGGCAGCTAGATGAACAAAGCAATCAACTGACATGGCAGCTAGATGAACAGAGCAATCAACTGACATGGCAGATAGTTGAACAAAGCAATCAACTGACATGCCAGCTAGATGAACAAAGCAATCAACTGACATGACAGCTAGATGAACAAAGCAATCAACTGACATGACAGCTAGATGAACAAAGCAATCAACTGACATGGCAGCTAGATGAACAGAGCAATCAACTGACATGGCAGATAGTTGAACAAAGCAATCAACTGACATGGCAGCTAGATGAACAAAGCAATCAACTGACATGGCAGCTAGATGAACAGAGCAATCAACTGACATGGCAGATAGATGAACAGAGCAATCAACTGACATGGCAGAATGTTGAACAAAGCAATCAACTGACATGGCAGCTAGATGAACAAAGCAATCATCTGACATGCCAGCTAGATGAATAGAGCAATCAACTGACATGCCAGCTAGACGAACAAAGCAATCAACTGACATGACAGCTAGATGAACAAAGCAATCAACTGATATGGCAGCTAGATGAACAAAGCAATCAACTGACATGGCCGCTAGATGAACAGAGCAATCAACTGACATGGCAGATAGATGAACAGAGCAATCAACTGACATGGCAGAACGTTGAACAAAGCAATCAACTGACATGGCAGCTAGATGAACAGAGCAATCAACTGATATGGCAGCTAGATGAACAAAGCAATCAACTGACATGGCAGCTAGATGAACAAAGCAATCAACTGACATGGCAGCTAGATGAACAGAGTAATCAACTGACATGGCAGCTAGATGAACAAAGCAATCAACTGACATGTCAGCTAGATGAACAAAGCAATCAACTGACATGGCAGATAGATGAACAAAGCAATCAACTGACATGGCAGCTAGATGAACAGAGCAATCAACTGACATGGCAGATAGATGAACAAAGCAATCAACTGACATGGCAGATAGATGAACAAAGCAATCAACTGACATGGCAGCTAGATGAACAAAGCAATCAACTGACATGGCAGCTAGATGAACAAAGCAATCAACTGACATGGCAGATAGTTGAACAAAGCAATCAACTGACATGGCAGCTAGATGAACAAAGCAATCAACTGACATGGCAGCTAGATGAACAGAGCAATCAACTGACATGGCAGCTAGATGAACAGAGCAATCAACTGACATGGCAGCTAGATGAACAAAGCAATCAACTGACATGGCAGATAGATGAACAGAGCAATCAACTGACATGGCAGCTAGATGAACAAAGCAATCAACTGACATGGCAGCTAGATGAACAGAGCAATCAACTGACATGGCAGCTAGATGAACAAAGCAATCAACTGACATGGCAGCTAGATGAACAGAGCAATCAACTGACATGGCAGCTAGATGAACAAAGCAATCAACTGACATGGCAGCTAGATGAACAGAGCAATCAACTGACATGAACAAGCAACAACGACATGGCAGCTAGATGAACAAAGCAATCAACTGACATGCAGCTAGATGAACAAAGCAATCAACTGACATGGCAGCTAGATGAACAAAGCAATCAACTGACATGGCAGCTAGATGAACAAAGCAATCAACTGACATGGCAGCTAGATGAACAAAGCAATCAACTGACATGGCAGATAGATGAACAAAGCAATCAACTGACATGGCAGATAGATGAACAAAGCAATCAACTGACATGGCAGCTAGATGAACAGAGCAATCAACTGACATGGCAGATAGATGAACAAAGCAATCAACTGACATGGCAGCTAGATGAACAAAGCAATCAACTGACATGGCAGCTAGATGAACAAAGCAATCAACTGACATGGCAGCTAGATGAACAAAGCAATCAACTGACATGGCAGCTAGATGAACAAAGCAATCAACTGACATGGCAGCTAGATGAACAAAGCAATCAACTGACATGGCAGCTAGATGAACAAAGCAATCAACTGACATGGCAGAGATGAACAAGCAATCAACTGACATGGCAGCTAGATGAACAAAGCAATCAACTGACATGGCAGCTAGATGAACAGAGCAATCAACTGACATGGCAGATAGATGAACAAAGCAATCAACTGACATGGCAGCTAGATGAACAAAGCAATCAACTGATATGGCAGCTAGATGCAACTGACATGGCAGCTAGATGAACAAAGCAATCAACTGACATGGCAGCTAGATGAACAAAGCAATCAACTGACATGGCAGCTAGATGAACAGAGCAATCAACTGACATGGCAGCTAGATGAACAAAGCAATCAACTGACATGGCAGCTAGATGAACAGAGCAATCAACTGACATGGCAGCTAGATGAACAGAGCAATCAACTGACATGGCAGATAGATGAACAAAGCAATCAACTGACATGGCAGCTAGATGAACAAAGCAATCAACTGACATGGCAGCTAGATGAACAAAGCAATCAACTGACATGGCAGCTAGATGAACAAAGCAATCAACTGACATGGCAGCTAGATGAACAAAGCAATCAACTGACATGGCAGCTAGATGAACAAAGCAATCAACTGACATGGCAGCTAGATGAACAAAGCAATCAACTGACATGGCAGATAGATGAACAAAGCAATCAACTGACATGGCAGCTAGATGAACAAGCAATCAACTGACATGGCAGCTAGATGAACAAAGCAATCAACTGACATGGCAGCTAGATGAACAAAGCAATCAACTGACATGGCAGCTAGATGAACAGAGCAATCAACTGACATGGCAGCTAGATGAACAAAGCAATCAACTGACATGGCAGCTAGATGAACAGAGCAATCAACTGACATGGCAGCTAGATGAACAAAGCAATCAACTGACATGGCAGCTAGATGAACAGAGCAATCAACTGACATGGCAGCTAGATGAACAAAGCAATCAACTGACATGGCAGCTAGATGAACAAAGCAATCAACTGACATGGCAGCTAGATGAACAAAGCAATCAACTGACATGGCAGCTAGATGAACAGAGCAATCAACTGACATGGCAGCTAGATGAACAAAGCAATCAACTGACATGGCAGCTAGATGAACAGAGCAATCAACTGACATGGCAGCTAGATGAACAAAGCAATCAACTGACATGGCAGCTAGATGAACAGAGCAATCAACTGACATGGCAGCTAGATGAACAAAGCAATCAACTGACATGGCAGCTAGATGAACAGAGCAATCAACTGACATGGCAGCTAGATGAACAAAGCAATCAACTGACATGGCAGCTAGATGAACAGAGCAATCAACTGACATGGCAGATAGATGAACAGAGCAATCAACTGACATGGCAGAACGTTGAACAAAGCAATCAACTGACATGGCAGCTAGATGAACAAAGCAATCAACTGACATGCCAGCTAGATGAATAGAGCAATCAACTGACATACCAGCTAGATGAACAAAGCAATCAACTGACATGGCAGCTAGATGAACACAGCAATCAACTGACATGGCAGCTAGATGAACAAAGCAATCAACTGACATGGCAGCTAGATGAACAAAGCAATCAACTGACATGCCAGCTAGATAAATAGAGCAATCAACTGACATACCAGCTAGATGAACAAAGCAATCAACTGACATGGCAGCTAGATGAACAAAGCAATCAACTGACATGGCAGATAGATGAACAAAGCAATCAACTGACATGGCAGATAGATGAACAAAGCAATCAACTGACATGGCAGATAGATGAACAAAGCAATCAACTGACATGGCAGCTAGATGAACAGAGCAATCAACTGACATGGCAGCTAGATGAACAAAGCAATCAACTGACATGGCAGCTAGATGAACAAAGCAATCAACTGACATGCCAGCTAGATGAACAAAGCAGTCAACTGACATGGCAGCTAGATGAACAAAGCAATCAACTGACATGCCAGCTAGATGAATAGAGCAATCAACTGACATGGCAGCTAGATGAACAAAGCAATCAACTGACATGGCAGCTAGATGAACAAAGCAATCAACTGACATGGCAGCTAGATGAACAAAGCAATCAACTGACATGGCAGCTAGATGAACAAAGCAATCAACTGACATGGCAGCTAGATTATATGCCTTCTTAAACTCTGTAATGGTATAAACAATCATACATTGCATCTCTAACGATTTTGCACATTTGAATTGAAAGTGGTAGAGTTCTTACAGAACCCTGCTCCTGTCCCAATGCAGCGTTCACAACTCCTTTCAATATGTACTCCTGCGGCGTGGTGGGCTCCAATTCCTTGATCAGGTTGTATGCCTCTGTTACATCATCTGTAATACATAGAGTATACACTCCATACATCATCTGTAATACATAGAGTATACACTCCATACATCATCTGTAATACATAGAGTATACACTCCATACATCATCTGTAATACATAGAGTATACACTCCATACATCATCTGTAATACATATAGTATACACTCCATACATCATCTGTAATACATATAGTATACACTCCATACATCATCTGTAATACATAGAGTATACACTCCATACATCATCTGTAATACATATAGTATACACTCCATACATCATCTGTAATACATATAGTATACACTCCATACATCTACAGACGTTTCGGGTTTTAAGCCTGCATCAGCAATATTTGGGGCTATATCGCCGGTGGGCACTATACCTAACAACACCTTTTCCTGGGCAGGCTCCAGCTGTTAACCAGTACTTGGTGCACCAACCTCCGTAAGAAACTGCCAATTTGTTAATATAAAAGAGATACGGTGATGATAGGTTACAGTGATATACAAGTCAGCGGTCGTAACAACTCGACAACAGAGGTGGACCCTGAAATATGTTATTGGTGGGATAACTCTATGGCTACCATAACACCTACACTAGCTAGGATTAATGTTAGCAAGCAAATATTGTATGACATTAGCTTTTCAATGCTGTATGTGCCAGGGTGATGCAGTATGCCCCAGGGTGATGCAGGTGTGCCCCAGGGTGATGCAGGTATGCCCCAGGGTGATGCAGGTATGCCCCAGGGTGATGCAGGTATGCCCCAGGGTGATGCAGGTATGCCACAGGGTGATGCAGGTATGCCCCAGGGTGATGCAGGTATGCCCCAGGGTGATGCAGATATGCCACAGGGCGATGCAGGTATGCCCCAGAGTGATGCAGGTATGCCCCAGGGTGATGCAGTTATGTCCCAGGGTGATGCAGGTATGCCCCAGGGTGATGCTATGCCCAGGGTGATGCAGGTATGCCCCAGGGTGATGCAGGTATGCCCCAGGGTGATGCAGATATGCCACAGGGCGATGCAGGTATGCCCCAGAGTGATGCAGGTATGCCCCAGGGTGATGCAGTTATGTCCCAGGGTGATGCAGGTATGCCCCAGGGTGATGCAGGTATGCCCCAGGGTGATGCAGGTATGCCACAGGGTGCTGTAGGTATGCCCCAGGGTGATGAAGGTATGCCCCAGGGTGATGCAGGTATGCCCCAGGGTGATGCAGGTATGCTCCAGCGTGATGAAATGCCAACACTTACTGTCGGTGCACTGTCAACACCTACATGTACTGTTGACTTGCCCGTATTAATTCAATAATCCCAGCACACTATTTTACTTTAGTCTAGTAACATATAGTCAAACCTGTGTTAGTGGTCACCTCCATTAAGCAGCCAACCTGTATTAAGCAGCCAGTTTCAAGATTCCAAATATGTTGTTTTACTATACATTTGACCTGTATTAAGCAGCCACCTGTGCTAAGCAGCCACTTTCTCTGACTCCCTTTGCTGGCTGCTTAAGACAGGTTTGACTGTATATCCATTTATACTTGCATGTTGTATGCTGTGTCTACAGCAGTCACATCCAAATATCTCAAGTACATGTTGTTCTATACAAACCATCAAAAACAGTGATCTATCTACAAAAGTCATTGTTAAAACAAAGCAACATTCCTGTGGGTGGCTACCATAGAGAAACTGAATAGTGTATTTCTAACAGGACATGTTTTACGAAAGAGAAATGAATAAGAAAGACTGCAATTCTTCCTCGGAATAAAGACATCCCGTCTCTACAAACCTCTCTCACAATCGCAGCACAGGGTTTCATTGGGTATGAACCTAGTTATTAATAGCTCCTAATGCATTTAACACACATCACCTTGCTGTACCTGCATATTGTAAGAGTAACTCACCTTGCTTGAGATAATAAATGACCAGATTTAATCTTGCTTCTGGTATAACATCGATAAGGGGAGGTAAACACTGTAGTGAACCTTCACCACCACGGAATACAACCTACAAATACAGAATGTCACGAGTTGTACATCCATGAATATAAGAAATCAACAAATATTCTGCAAATTATAGCCACAGTCTACATGTGTTATCTCAAAGTCAGTTATGTCAAATTCACAGGTTATGTCAAAGTCTGGTTAGAGTCCCGTTTCAGATACTATCATTTTACATATAACTGGCTCCGTTTATGTCAAATTTCGTTGAATCAAGTCGAATTTTCCTTTATATCAAATTCATTTTTTGGTTCCTTCAATATAAATAGGCAGTATTTCGTACTCGTTAAGTCAAAGTGCCAGATTGCTGCTGACGTGCGATATTCATTCGGCAAATTTACCTGATCAAAGACATACCGACGTGTCTGTGCAAATAACTGATAAAGATTTCAAATAATCAATAAAGATTTACAGCGACAGTAATTACAATGTGTTCAATACAGGTTAGTCAATTATCACTAATCAACAATTAACCAATAATTGGATAAATGGCTCATAGTAAGCGAGTACAAGTTTATAACTGCACCATTATTGCACCATTTTACATCAGCTATTTCTTATCATATTTTCGTATATAAATGCTATTTACATGTATGTGCTGCATTTATTAAATACAATATTACGGTGGTTGTTTTATCAAGTGCGCCGGCTATAACAGACAATGACAACTTGGAAGATGATTTATTATGGGACAAATGTATACGAGTAAGGCTTACGATCTACTAGAAACTACATAACAGATGTAGACTGAACTGCCGCACATTAAATGCCTGCATACTGTTTAAGGTAAGTGAATACATACAAGGTTATGCTTGATGAGATCTCGTGCAAAGATAAATGAAGGCGATGCCGTGTCTTGGAGATTCTTCAATTCTGCCTGAAAATATCAACAGAATTGTTCAACATTGGGCAAATACAAAATTGTACTTCACATTCAAAAATAATTCCGTACATATTATGAAAGTCCAAATTGCATGTGATCCTAAATTGAATGCCCGACAATGCATGTCCTACAGTGTACATCTTATCTCACACTATGTTCTATCGATTAGTTCTCACTAATAACAACAACTAATTGCATGTTTTAAATTGTTTACCTAAACAACACAAAACATAGGACATTTGACATTACCTCAGCAGCTTTTCCATTATACAGTCTGAAGTGATTACAGGCTTTGAGGTTGAGAGCTATAGCACTGTCTGGAAACTGCTGTAAATATACCGCTAGCACTTCCTGTAACAAAAAAACAATGCTGTAAATATACTGCTAACACTTCCTGTAACAAAAACACTGCTGTAAATATACCGCTAACACTTCCTGTAACAAAAAACACTGCTGTAAATATACCGCAAACACTTCATGTACCAAACACTGCTGTAAAAATACCACTAACACTTCCTGTAACAAGAACACTGCTGTCAATATACTGCTAATATTTCTTGTAACAGAAACACTGCTGTAAATATACCGCTAACACTTCCTGCAGCAATAACACTACTGTAAATATACTGCTAACACTTCCTTCAGCATCACTTACTGCAGCAAAAAAAAAACTGCTGTAAATATACTGCTAATACTTCCTTCAGCAAAAATACTGCTGTAAATATACTGCTAACACTTACTGCAGCAAAAAAAACTGCTGTAAATATACTGCTAACACTTCCTTCAGCAAAAACACTGCTGTAAATATACTGCTAACACTTCCTGCAGCAATAACACTACTGTAAATATACTGCTAACACTTCCTTCAGCAAAAATAATGCTGTAAATATACTGCTAACACTTATTGCAGCAAAAAAAATACTGCTGTAAATATACTGCTAACACTTCCTTCAGCAAAAATACTGCTGTAAATATACTGCTAACACTTACTGCAGCAAAAAAAACTGCTGTAAAAACCAACACCCCACAAAAACACCAAAAACCAACACCCCACAAAAAACTCTGTAAATATACTGCTACACTTCCTTCAGCAAAAAACTGCTGTAAATATACTGCTAACACTTACTGCAGCAAAAAAAAACTGCTGTAAATATACTGCTAACACTTCCTTCAGCAAAAACACTGCTGTAAATATACTGCTAACACTTCCTGCAGCAATAACACTACTGTAAATATACTGCTAACACTTCCTTCAGCAAAAATAATGCTGTAAATATACTGCTAACACTTACTGCAGCAAAAAAAAATACTGCTGTAAATATACTGCTAACACTTCCTTCAGCAAAAATACTGCTGTAAATATACTGCTAACACTTACTGCAGCAAAAAAAACTGCTGTAAATATACTGCTAACACTTCCTTCAGCAAAAACACTGCTGTAAATATACTGCTAACACTTCCTTCAGCAAAAATACTGCTGTAAATATACTGCTAGCACTTCCTTCAGCAAAAACACTGCTGTAAATATACTGCTAACACTTACTGCAGCAAAAAAAAACTGCTGTAAATATATTGCTAACACTTCCTTCAGCAAAAATACTGCTGTAAATATACTGCTAACACTTCATGTTAAAAACCACCACAACAAGGGTGTCTCGCTGCGTATGTCTGACTGTATAAGTGTTTGTTCACAGGAATAAAGTGTTTTATGCTTTTCAATGACATGTCAAATTTCAAGTTCAGGTCACTAGTAAGGTGGGGACTAAGGTGGGGACTGACTGTGGGTGTTAAGAATTGGTTCTTGGGTGTGTATGCAAAAGTTTCAGAGCAATAAATTCAACAGTTTTTGAGAAATAATAATGTTTGAGATTTTATGACTCATAAATCATTTCAGAAATCATACTAGTTGAAGGTCAGTGGTTGGGTGAGGACTTACTGTGTGTGTTGAGGATTAGTCATTTTAGATGCATGGGAGGTTTCAAATCAATACCATTGATTTTCTTTAAGAAATAATCATGTACAAGGTTTTTTAAGCATAAGTAATTTCTGAAATGTTCTATTTTTGGCCAAATTTCAAGTTCAAAGTCACTGGTGGGGTGGGGACTTACTGTAGGCATAGAGAATTAAAGACACATTGATACAGCATGAGTACACTTTAGAGATATATAACAATATCATCTAATCAACACAAGCTTTCATCACATTCATGACAGTAATTTCGGAAGAGAAGCTTTTTGAAATGTTGACACTCATTGTCCCTTCCTATACCTTATTTACATACAGAAGGTGCACACTCAATGAAAACATGTTTACATTGGTTTGTTTAGGTCGCGATATTAATTGACAAAAAAGTTAACATATACACAAACAATCCAAACTCTAATAGACACGAGATAATGACCAAACACATAACTGTGCAAAATATTAACACAAACTGTCAATATCTAGCACAGCTTAGAAGTTGTGCCTCCTTAACCCTTTCAACACCACAGACCTCTAAATTGGCTTACAAAAAAGTGTAGATCCAGATGAGCCGGCTCGTGACGAGCCGTCTCATCAGGATCTGCACTTTTTTCAAGTAATATAACTATTTTTAGTAAAAAAATTACCCATTTTGATAAATGAACTGATCCAAATGTAATTTTGTTATTAATTTATTGGTCTAAAAATATCATGGACCAGTCCATGTCAGTTACTTGGTGTTGAATGGGTTAATGAACTAAATATATGAAGAACTTACTTGTGTACACAAACTACAAGAACTAGATAAGTACAGTGAATTATTACCTGAGATACATCGTAGTAGTCCAGTTTGTAATAGCATAGGGCAACATACACGTTCAATGCTAGATAATCCCTGAAAACAAACATAGTTAGTATTACAAAATCTGAAAACAAACATAGTAAGTATTACAAAATCTGAAAACAAACATAATTAGTATTACAACATCTGACAACAAACATAGTAAGTATTACAAAATCTGAAAACAAACATAATTAGTATTACAACATCTGACAACAAACATAGTAAGTATTACAAAATCTGAAAACAAACATAATTAGTATTACAAAATCTGACAACAAACATAGTAAGTATTACAAAATCTGAAAACAAACATAATTAGTATTACAAAATCTGAAAACAAACATAATTAGTATTACAAAATCTGAAAACAAACATAGTAAGTATTACAACATCTGAAAACAACATAGTAAGTATTATAAAATCTGAAAACAAACATAATTAATATTACAAAATCTGAAAACAAACATAGTAAGTATTACAACATCTGAAAACAAACATAGTAAGTATTACAACATCTGAAAACAAACATAATTAGTATTACAAAATCTGAAAAACAAACATAGTAAGTATTACAACATCTGAAAACAAACATAATTAGTATTACAACATCTGAAAACAAACATAATTAGTATTACAACATCTGAAAACAAACATAATTAGTATTACAACATCTGAAAACAAACATAATTAGTATTACAACATCTGAAAACAAACATAATTAGTATTACAAAATCTGAAAACAAACATAGTTAGTATTACAACATCTGAAAACAAACATAGTTAGTATTACAACATCTGAAAACCAATATAGTTAGTATTACAAAATCTGAAAACCACATCCACAGAGTCCCAACAATATTATCAACATAGCATTAAAATGTGCACGATTCAGTGATCCATTGCTATATAGATATCACTGTGAACGTACGTCATGTCAAATTCACACCAATGCTCAAATGTACACGTATTATTTCGAATGTACACATATCATATTTCAAATGTACACATATCATATTTCAAATGTACACATATCATATTTCAAATGTACACATATCATATTTCAAATGTACACATATCATATTTCAAATGTACACATATCATATTTCAAATGTACACATATCATATTTTGAATGTACACATATCATATTTTGAATGTACACATATCATATTTTGAATGTACACATATCATATTTTGAAAGTACACGTATCATTTCGAATGTACACATATCATATTTCAAATGTACACATATCATATTTCAAATGTACACATATCATATTTCAAATGTACACATATCATATTTCAAATGTACACATATCATATTTTGAATGTACATGAATCATTTTGAAAGTACACGTATCATTTCGAATGTACATGTATTCTTGTTCACTCAATAAATTAAAATGGAGTATATGTTCACAGTAGTGTGTGTTCTTTATTTAATAAATCAACCATTATGCTTGATAGCATTATATGGATGAGACATTCCAGTATGTGTGGTATCTCCCAGAGCACAGTTCCAAGCAAGACATTCCAGTATGTGTGGTATCTCTCAGAGCACAGTTCCAAGCAAGACATTCCAGTATGTGTTGTATCTCTCAGAGCACAGTTCCAAGCAAGACATTTCAGTATGTGTGGTATCTCCCAGAGCACAGTTCCAAGCAAGACATTCCAGTATGTGTGGTATCTCTCAGAGCACAGTTCCAAGCAAGACATTCCAGTATGTGTGGTATCTCCCAGAGCACAGTTCCAAGCAAGACATTCCAGTATGTGTGGTATCTCTCAGAGCACAGTTCCAAGCAAGACATTCCAGTATGTGTGGTATCTCCCAGAGCACAGTTCCAAGCAAGACATTCCAGTATGTGTGGTATCTCTCAGAGCACAGTTCCAAGCAAGACATTCCAGTATGTGTGGTATCTCTCAGAGCACAGTTCCAAGCAAGACATTCCAGTATGTGTGGTATCTCTCAGAGCACAGTTCCAAGCAAGACATTCCAGTATGTGTGGTATCTCCAAGAGCACAGTTCCAAGCAAGACATTCCAGTATGTGTGGTATCTCTCAGAGCACAGTTCCAAGCAAGACATTCCAGTATGTGTGGTATCTCTCAGAGCACAGTTCCAAGCAAGACATTCCAGTATGTGTGGTATCTCTCAGAGCACAGTTCCAAGCAAGACATTCCAGTATGTGTGGTATCTCCCAGAGCACAGTTCCAAGCAAGACATTCCAGTATGTGTGGTATCTCTCAGCACAGTTCCAAGCAAGACATTCCAGTATGTGTGGTATCTCCCAGAGCACAGTTCCAAGCAAGACATTCCAGTATGTGTGGTATCTCTCAGAGCACAGTTCCAAGCAAGACATTCCAGTATGTGTGGTATCTCCCAGAGCACAGTTCCAAGCAAGACATTCCAGTATGTGTGGTATCTCCCAGAGCACAGTTCCAAGCAAGACATTCCAGTATGTGTGGTATCTCTCAGAGCACAGTTCCAAGCAAGACATTCCAGTATGTGTGGTATCTCCCAGAGCACAGTTCCAAGCAAGACATTCCAGTATGTGTGGTATCTCCCAGAGCACAGTCCCAAGCAAGACATTCCAGTATGTGTGGTATCTCCCAGAGCACAGTTCCAAGCAAGACATTCCAGTATGTGTGGTATCTCCCAGAGCACAGTTCCAAGCAAGACATTCCAGTATGTGTGGTATCTCTCAGAGCACAGTTCCAAGCAAGACATTCCAGTATGTGTGGTATCTCTCAGAGCACAGTTCCAAGCAAGACATTCCAGTATGTGTGGTATCTCTCAGAGCACAGTTCCAAGCAAGACATTCCAGTATGTGTGGTATCTCCAAGAGCACAGTTCCAAGCAAGACATTCCAGTATGTGTGGTATCTCTCAGAGCACAGTTCCAAGCAAGACATTCCAGTATGTGTGGTATCTCGCAGAGCACAGTTCCAATCAAGACATTCCAGTATGTGTGGTATCTCTCAGAGCACAGTTCCAAGCAAGACATTCCAGTATGTGTGGTATCTCCCAGAGCACAGTTCCAAGCAAGACATTCCAGTATGTGTGGTATCTCTCAGCACAGTTCCAAGCAAGACATTCCAGTATGTGTGGTATCTCCCAGAGCACAGTTCCAAGCAAGACATTCCAGTATGTGTGGTATCTCTCAGAGCACAGTTCCAAGCAAGACATTCCAGTATGTGTGGTATCTCTCAGAGCACAGTTCCAAGCAAGACATTCCAGTATGTGTGGTATCTCTCAGAGCACAGTTCCAAGCAAGACATTCCAGTATGTGTGGTATCTCTCAGAGCACAGTTCCAAGCAAGACATTCCAGTATGTGTGGTATCTCTCAGAGCACAGTTCCAAGCAAGACATTCCAGTATGTGTGGTATCTCTCAGAGCACAGTTCTAAGCAAGACATTCCAGTATGTGTGGTATCTCCCAGAGCACAGTTCCAAGCAAGACATTCCAGTATGTGTGGTATCTCTCAGAGCACAGTTCCAAGCAAGACATTCCAGTATGTGTGGTATCTCTCAGAGCACAGTTCCAAGCAAGACATTCCAGTATGTGTGGTATCTCTCAGAGCACAGTTCCAAGCAAGACATTCCAGTATGTGTGGTATCTCCCAGAGCACAGTTCCAAGCAAGACATTCCAGTATGTGTGGTATCTCTCAGAGCACAGTTCCAAGCAAGACATTCCAGTATGTGTGGTATCTCTCAGAGCACAGTTCCAAGCAAGACATTCCAGTATGTGGGTATCTCTCAGAGCACAGTTCCAAGCAAGACATTCCAGTATGTGTGGTATCTCTCAGAGCACAGTTCCAAGCAAGACATTCCAGTATGTGTGGTATCTCTCAGAGCACAGTTCCAAGCAAGACATTCCAGTATGTGTGGTATCTCCAAGAGCACAGTTCCAAGCAAGACATTCCAGTATGTGTGGTATCTCTCAGAGCACAGTTCCAAGCAAGACATTCCAGTATGTGTGGTATCTCGCAGAGCACAGTTCCAATCAAGACATTCCAGTATGTGTGGTATCTCTCAGAGCACAGTTCCAAGCAAGACATTCCAGTATGTGTGGTATCTCCCAGAGCACAGTTCCAAGCAAGACATTCCAGTATGTGTGGTATCTCTCAGCACAGTTCCAAGCAAGACATTCCAGTATGTGTGGTATCTCCCAGAGCACAGTTCCAAGCAAGACATTCCAGTATGTGTGGTATCTCTCAGAGCACAGTTCCAAGCAAGACATTCCAGTATGTGTGGTATCTCTCAGAGCACAGTTCCAAGCAAGACATTCCAGTATGTGTGGTATCTCTCAGAGCACAGTTCCAAGCAAGACATTCCAGTATGTGTGGTATCTCTCAGAGCACAGTTCCAAGCAAGACATTCCAGTATGTGTGGTATCTCTCAGAGCACAGTTCCAAGCAAGACATTCCAGTATGTGTGGTATCTCTCAGAGCACAGTTCTAAGCAAGACATTCCAGTATGTGTGGTATCTCCCAGAGCACAGTTCCAAGCAAGACATTCCAGTATGTGTGGTATCTCTCAGAGCACAGTTCCAAGCAAGACATTCCAGTATGTGTGGTATCTCCAGAGCACAGTTCCAAGCAAGACATTCCAGTATGTGTGGTATCTCTCAGAGCACAGTTCCAAGCAAGACATTCCAGTATGTGTGGTATCTCTCAGAGCACAGTTCCAAGCAAGACATTCCAGTATGTGGGTATCTCTCAGAGCACAGTTCCAAGCAAGACATTCCAGTATGTGTGGTATCTCTCAGAGCACAGTTCCAAGCAAGACATTCCAGTATGTGTGGTATCTCTCAGAGCACAGTTCCAAGCAAGACATTCCAGTATGTGTGGTATCTCCCAGAGCACAGTTCCAAGCAAGACATTCCAGTATGTGTGGTATCTCTCAGAGCACAGTTCCAAGCAAGACATTCCAGTATGTGTGGTATCTCTCAGAGCACAGTTCCAAGCAAGACATTCCAGTATGTGTGGTATCTCTCAGAGCACAGTTCCAAGCAAGACATTCCAGTATGTGTGGTATCTCCCAGAGCACAGTTCCAAGCAAGACATTCCACAAGCCAGTCTGATGGCTTTCTCACATCAAAGGATTCTACACTCGAGATGGGATTCGACCATATTATTTACTAATCGTCTCAATTGACCGGTCAATATTTTCGGAAATATTGACTACCTTTGGCTTTCAGTCTGAATAAATAAAAAGCTCCATGGGATATTGCTATAAAAAGTGCCTCTCTTAATAAGTAGATGCTTATTGAAATGCATACATAAAAGCTTCTAGATACTTACAGACAGTCGTAATGTAAAAAAGTCAACACTTGCTGAACGTCCAGAAGGTGATTTGAAAGCTTTACTATAACGTCTCGGTTAATCTTCATGTTCTCAGGGCGATATTTTCATATTGCCCATTCAGGAATGTAATATCTATATAATGCGTTACTTTGTATATTCACCTGTTATCCAGAAGAATGCGTTTGTATATATCTATAGCTTCCTGGTAGTGAGATCGGAGATAATGTATGGATGCGAGCGACAACTGATCCTCAATAATGTCCTGAAGCTGTCCGTGGTAACCCATCAATCGTTTCTCATCATTAAACTTGTGAGACAGGTGAAACAAGAGACGGTTCTGCAATCTACAGTGGGGTGCTGCAAAAACAATTGACAAATCAGTAACTATACATGTAGAAAACTCACAAAATCAGGACAAACCAGAACACTTGTGATGCATGTATTACTGGTATACTGTTATTATGATACTGTTACTGTGCTACTCTATAACACTACGCGATGCAGTTACACTGTACAAGAATTTTACATACATGTACAAAGGAAAGAAGTTATGTTAGTATAAAGGATTTAGCCCTTTCCCTCATAGAAGCACCTCTTGACGCCATTACCAATACGACATACATTGACAATGTAGTAGCCAAACCAATGTTCATAATAAAGGCCAGAACCTCATGTAGTCCCAGTAATATCTATGGAGGTGGGATAGATATGGCCACTACTTATCCACTGCATGATAGCTAAATGGCTAGCGTTTGTATGGAAATATAATAGTATATTAAAGGGTTAAGACAAAGTATTAATACCATGTTATGAAACATAACTACAACAACAACAACTAAACATGACTTGTAACTGAGCTAGACTACCACCACTTGGTGTATATCGTTTCAAATCTCTGCTTTACACACCATTTCATGCATGAATTGAATAACAGTTGACTATCTTTGCTTAACTCTTTGCATGCTGGGTAAACAAAAGGCTATAATAGTTCAAATAATTGCAGCAGACAACCACATAATTAATGTGGTTTTCTTATTTACCACTGAAAACTCTGGAAATATGTCATGGAATTTCTTTAGATATATTAGACTGTTATCATCACCCCTAGTGTGCAAAGAGTTAAACGTTTCAGTCACGGTCATTTGACCATATGACTATGACAGAGAGAAAGGTGTCTGAAAATAACGTTTGAAACGATACAGAGTAAAAATATATAAAACTTTAGATTTTTGTTTGGGTGCTTAAAAAACGAAACGTAATAAATGTTTAAATTATGGAGGACAACGAATAGTGATTATTCGAATACCTTTCCGACCGAATATTTGATAGAATTCTATCAAAAACTCAAAATCACTCAAACTATTATTAAAATTGCCAAGTTAACCTGATTTCTGTTTTACACGTTTTAATCATCTTCAAATTATTATTCAGATTGATATTGTACCCGAATATGCTAACTCCAATTTGCATAGATTACACCTAACAGTTTTCTTATTCTCAGAGCAATTCAAGCATTTCAAAACATTTTTGAGGACAATATCATTACAATCGTACTTTAAATAGTAGTTTTTGGTAACATTGAGCAGATAGGTTTTATGATGGTTTAAAAATAATACAACATATTTATGACAGTTTCCCCTCGAATAGTATTCGGATATTCAAGCAAATATTCGTTGCCATCCCTAGTTTACATGTGACAAATGGTTTATTTATCATAATGTGGGATGCATTAATTTGTTATGGAACAAGTATCAAACAAGAACCAATAAGAGATAGGGAAGTGGTTGATTGTCATTGTAATGAAATGTAAACTGTTCTATATAATACTAATTGTCTAGTGTACAACACACCCGTCGTCTCTTCAATCTACATTTTCAGCGATTTGTTCTTTACATCTGTATTTGCGTTTATTTATCGGTGCTACCGGGTGCACATATGAGCGACGCCTCCTGAAGAGATCATTTTAGATGATAGTGCAATGATACAGACAGAGACCCATTCCATAGTCTCCTCTGGTTCTTGTAAATCACCGACACAAGACCTTGGTCTACTGGTTGCTATGGTAACATTCAAATGTATTTTACATGAAATGTTCATTTATATGAGGTTTAACACACATGTGATAGGATACACATGAACTAGAACCTTCTAATGGTACTCATAATTCAGGTTGGTCGTGATTTACAAGCATCATATCATAACAGTTATTTATGACTACTTCTTTGCATGCAGATCCCAGGACTACTTCTTTGCATGCAGATCCCAGGACTACTTCTTTGCATACAGATCCCAGGACTACTTCTTTGCATACAGATCCCAGGACTACTTCTTTGCATACAGATCCCAGGACTACCTCTTTGCATACAGATCCCAGGACTACTTCTTTGCATACAGATCCCAGGACTACCTCTTTGCATACAGATCCCAGGACTACTTCTTTGCATACAGATCCCAGGACTACTTCTTTGCATACAGATCCCAGGACTACTTCTTTGCATACAGATCCCAGGACTACTTCTTTGCATACAGATCCCAGGACTACCTCTTTGCATACAGATCCCAGGACTACTTCTTTGCATACAGATCCAGGACTACTTCTTTGCATGCAGATCCCAGGACTACTTCTTTGCATACATATCCCAGGACTAGTTCTTTGCATGCAGATCCCAGGACTACCTCTTTGCATACATATCCCAGGACTACTTCTTTGCATGCAGATCCCAGGACTACTTCTTTGCATACAGATCCCAGGACTACTTCTTTGCATACAGATCCCAGGACTACCTCTTTGCATACAGATCCCAGGACTACTTCTTTGCATACAGATCCCAGGACTACTTCTTTGCATGCAGATCCCAGGACTACTTCTTTGCATACATATCCCAGGACTAGTTCTTTGCATGCAGATCCCAGGACTACCTCTTTGCATACATATCCCAGGACTAGTTCTTTGCATGCAGATCCCAGGACTACCTCTTTGCATACAGATCCCAGGACTACTTCTTTGCATACATATCCCAGGACTACTTCTTTGCATACATATCCCAGGACTACTTCTTTGCATGCAGATCCCAGGACTACTTCTTTGTCAATGCTACTACAAGTCGAAATTGGCAACCGGTAGCGACGATAAATAAACGACAAACAAACACAATCTTCAGATGTAAGTAATTAAGAAATATTGAAGATACATGTATCTGCTTCATATTTTCATAATGAAATCGGGAGAGTTCACACATTTACAAAACACTAAAATCTCAAGTTGTGAATTTTTTGCTTACGTGACCCTATTTTCCCAGTCAAGTTGACACACAAACACACACATATATACAAGCATTTGTTGCTAATCTAATCGCAAATACATTTGTGTCATCAACGTGAAAGGCTATTTAAACAACTTTGAAGGTTATTACTTGACATTAAGTATAACATTAGTATAATAATAAATTGTGGCATCCATGGTCCAGTGGTAAAGCTTTGGATTTGGAATCGAACGGTCCGGGTTCGATACTCGGTCAGACTATGTATGTAGTGTCATTGAGCAAGGCACCTCACACACATTGCTTAGTACTGGTTAACCGCATAGGTCGACCAAGCCTGTCCAGGAAAACATGTATAGGTTCCTGCAAGGGGTTTGACATTAATGGAACATACATACATACAATAAATAGTTACTACCGTATTTAGCTATGTATAGTGCGCTATCGTGTATAATGCGCACCCACGATTTGGCACGAAAATCGGGGGAAAAACTGAGTTCCGATGTATACTGCGTATACAAAATTTAACATTTCTCAAGAATCGCTAAAAATTGTGCTCCGTGATTTTTACAACTTATATTAATCACTCGATGAGGATTTCAGTAAGAAATGTGAGCACTATACATAGCTAAATACGGTATATTACAATCATGATGATCAGCTTCATAAACATGTATACAGAGTGCAAGTAATTTCTATAGCCAAATTAGCCATGCTACTTTTGTTACAGATGAGAATATAACTGTTTGCCATTCGGATAGTGGAGTTAAATCACATGGCTGAATAGCAAACAACATAGATCCTGATCAGATGTGGTGCTTTTGGGAAGAGCCGTCTCTAATGTTGTAAGAACTTGTGGTTTCACCCATGTTTGCTGTCTTTGCATATATTGTATGTAGATTTTGTGTCATAATAGAGCAAAATAAAATATGATTAAACCAAATGTGGCACTACGCCACGGCTGGTCTGGATCTATGTTGTTTGCAAATGTGATTTTATTTACTCAGCAGGCAAATGGTTAACAGCCAATGTGAGAGTAGCTTACAGAACAAACACACACTATAGATACTTCAAACAGAAAGTGTAAAAACATGCTCTTACAATGATCGTTCTGTAGATTATCTATTGAAATTCCAGCTAGCTTCAAACCTACAATGGATATCTACATGTATACATAGAACACAATCTCTCAACACACTGTCATGGATCAACTCTGCACTGGAGTACAGTGAAACCCCTCAAAACCGGAACCCCTCTAAATCGGAATTCCCTCCAAACCGGACAATTTTCGCGGTCCCGATATTTTCCATTCTTTCTTCATTGTAAAAAAACCTCTCTAAACCAGAACCTCTCTTTTCCAAATACCGGACAAGTTTTTGGGACCATTTGTGCACATTTCTATTGCAAATTACCCCTGAAAACCGAACAGCCAGCGGCGTTAAATCTGGATCCGAAACAACCTTTGTCTAACCTGAAACATAACACCTTCCGTGTTTTCACAAGTCAATTAATCAGTCGGCATATTGGTGTTTTATCCGTATTGTTTACATCTGACGTGGTGTTGTGAGAACATAAAGGCGTGATAAAAACCAATGATGCTGAAAATTAGTTTTAATTATGTTGTTTTCAAATGGATTACGACTGGACACTATTTAATTATGTCCTTTGCAATTGCAGGTTTGTTAATCTCTTTTCATGTTTGAGTAATTAGTTTTAATACGATCTAATTAGATGTGAATGGGATTAAGCAGAAACAAACTTTAATGGATCATTTGATTGTGCAGTAACATGCTATATACCATGCTGACGTATACATACACGTATATATTTTTATTATTAAAAGTAATTTTAGTGTCATTTCTTGTTATTCCTGTATTCATACAGACATTTGTTCAACACTTTATCCCCCCCCCATCCGAAAACCCCTCTAAACCGAAAACCCCTCCAAACCGAACTTCTCTTCCGGTCCGGAAGCTGTTCGGTTTAGAGGGGTTTCACTGTACTTCACTTAGTGGCAGGGCAGGGATTGTTGAGAAGTTGATGCTTTACAAGGGAGACGATTGCTGAATACAATACACCAAGTAGGGTTGGTTCTAGAATGGAAAGAGGGACAGAGTGCATCTTGAGCTTTGATGAGGATAATCGTCAATAGGGCAGATGTGGATTGGCAAGACCTCCCTCGTGAATAAGACAGTAACGGATTTTCCTCATAAAAAGTGTGTGAAATAAATGTTTAATCTTGCATTTTATGTGCATTTTTGAACTATTTTGCAGTGGTTTGGTAGTTATGGGTAAAATGGGTCAGTGGGAATAAAAACAGCTTCAGGAGCAAATAAATTAAGACAAAACTAGTGGCTGTTTTTCCAAAATTAAAACGCAAATTTGATGAATTTATATCCCCTGTTGAACTGGGACAGGTCAATCAAATTTGTGTATTTTAGTCAATAACTACGGTGTTACTGGGTCGATCATCACAAACAGTATATAACAACCATATGGTGATTATTAATTATTTGAGTTTCATATTTTCCACCCATTGGTTACCAAGAATTGGCTCCAGACAGACATACATTGCCAAATCAACATTCCATATAATAGGGGGATAAACATATATGTGTATGGTCGGGAAAGTACATGTGCTGCTAATTTCACAAAACTTAAAACGGACAACAGCACAGACATAAAGGGCAGGACTAAAAAGAGGCAGTGCTGGGAACTCTGCTATCAGATATCTAGTTCTAGACCATACAAAGTGTTCTATATATGAACAAATGTTTTCATTTAGCTTGGCATTGAGAGAAAAGGGACCACTTCCAAATCACCGTCTAGCTTCAGTCCCGAGTACACAATCCCGTGTCCCAGCATTAAAGGAGATGACACACCCCCCCCAATAGAATAGTATTCATATGCAAGCTCTCATTCAACTATTCATATCATTGGACAGCTTATAGCTTATAAATTAGGACTCCTTTATGATTAAACTGTTTGTCATAATCTGATCATCTAGAGCATTGATCAAACACTGTATTGAAAATAATGGAGAGGCATAACACAAGACAATACCATGTACATGTATTGGACATACAGGTGGACCATGAAGACAATATCATGTATGTTGGACATACAGGTGGACCATGAAGTCAATATAATGTATGTTGGACATACAGGTGGACCATGAAGTCAATATCATGTATGTTGGACATACAGGTGGACCATGAAGTCAATATCATGTATGTTGGACATACAGGTGGACCATGAAGACAATATCATGTATGTTGGACATACAGATGGACCATGAAGTCAATATAATGTATGTTGGACATACAGGTGGACCATGAAGTCAATATAATGTATGTTGGACATACAGGTGGACCATGAAGTCAATATCATGTATGTTGGACATACAGGTGGACCATGAAGACAATATCATGTATGTTGGACATACAGATGGACCATGAAGTCAATATAATGTATGTTGGACATACAGGTGGACCATGAAGTCAATATAATGTATGTTGGACATACAGGTGGACCATGAAGTCAATATCATGTATGTTGGACATACAGGTGGACCATGAAGACAATATCATGTATGTTGGACATACAGATGGACCATGAAGTCAATATAATGTATGTTGGACATACAGGTGGACCATGAAGTCAATATCATGTATGTTGGACACACAGGTGGACCATGAAGTCAATATAATGTATGTTGGACATACAGGTGGACCATGAAGTCAATATAATGTATGTTGGACATACAGGTGGACCATGAAGACAATATAATGTATGTTGGGCATACAGGTGGACCATGAAGATAATAGCATGTATGTTGGACATACAGGTGGACCATGAAGTCAATATAATGTATGTTGGACATACAGGTGGACCATGAAGACAATATCATGTATGTTGGACATACAGGTGGACCATGACGACAATATCATGTATGTTGGACATACAGGTGGACCATGAAGTCAATATCATGTATGTTGGACATACAGGTGGACCATGAAGTCAATATCATGTATGTTGGACATACAGGTGGACCATGAAGTCAATATCATGTATGTTGGACATACAGGTGGACCATGAAGACAATATCATGTATGTTGGACATACAGATGGACCATGAAGTCAATATAATGTATGTTGGACATACAGGTGGACCATGAAGATAATAGCATGTATGTTGGACATACAGGTGGACCATGAAGTCAATATAATGTATGTTGGACATACAGGTGGACCATGAAGACAATATCATGTATGTTGGACATACAGGTGGACCATGACGACAATATCATGTATGTTGGACATACAGGTGGACCATGAAGTCAATATCATGTATGTTGGACATACAGGTGGACCATGAAGTCAATATAATGTATGTTGGACATACAGGTGGACCATGAAGTCAATATCATGTATGTTGGACACACAGGTGGACCATGAAGTCAATATAATGTATGTTGGACATACAGGTGGACCATGAAGTCAATATAATGTATGTTGGACATACAGGTGGACCATGAAGACAATATAATGTATGTTGGGCATACAGGTGGACCATGAAGATAATAGCATGTATGTTGGACATACAGGTGGACCATGAAGTCAATATAATGTATGTTGGACATACAGGTGGACCATGAAGACAATATCATGTATGTTGGACATACAGGTGGACCATGAAGACAATATCATGTATGTTGGACATACAGGTGGACCATGAAGTCAATATCATGTATGTTGGACATACAGGTGGACCATGAAGTCAATATCATGTATGTTGGACATACAGGTGGACATTGAAGACAATATCATGTATGTTGGACATACAGGTGGACCATGAAGTCAATATAATGTATGTTGGACATACAGGTGGACCATGAAGACAATATAATGTATGTTGGACATACAGGTGGACCATGAAGACAATATCATGTATGTTGGACATACAGGTGGACCATGAAGACAATATCATGTATGTTGGACATACAGGTGGACCATGAAGTCAATATAATGTATGTTGGACATACAGGTGGACCATGAAGTCAATATCATGTATGTTGGACATACAGGTGGACCATGAAGACAATATCATGTATGTTGGACATACAGGTGGACCATGAAGTCAATATAATGTATGTTGGACATACAGGTGGACCATGAAGACAATATCATGTATGTTGGACATACAGGTGGACCATGAAGACAATATCATGTATGTTGGACATACAGGTGGACCATGAAGTCAATATAATGTATGTTGGACATACAGGTGGACCATGAAGTCAATATAATGTATGTTGGACATACAGGTGGACCATGAAGACAATATCATGTATGTTGGACATACAGGTGGCCCATGAAGACAATATCATGTATGTTGGACATACAGGTGGACCATGAAGTCAATATAATGTATGTTGGACATACAGGTGGACCATGAAGACAATATCATGTATGTTGGACATACAGGTGGACCATGAAGACAATATCATGTATGTTGGACATACAGGTGGACCATGAAGTCAATATAATGTATGTTGGACATACAGGTGGACCACACTTTTTGTAAACCTAGTTGGACGCCTGTGGTGTTGAACTGGTTAAATAACAATCTTTATTAAAGTTTAGTGTACTGATAAATTCTGTAGACTTCCAAATCTCAGTGCAATAAATGGATATGATCGATAGTAAAATTTGTCAAGGAAGAGAAGCCTAACAAATTATGTGTACCTTTCTGTGCAGCATCGTCAGACTCTGGATACATGCCGAGGAAGAAAAACGTACACCCGAGATTCACATATACATCCGGGTGACAGATACCTTTGCTTACTATCCTCTGGTACTCCTGAAACAGGGTGCATGCTCATCTTACTATAGATTAACATTCATGCGCAGTTGATGTGCGAATGGTCCGTAGTTCGAGCCCCTCTGGAGCCGTTACGATTGTGCCATTAGGCAAGGTATTTAAGTTCCACATTGCCTCTTCTCTCTCCCTCATGGCAATGGATTCCATCAGGAATGAGGTCTCGAGATTGATTAATATAAGTTGTAAGAACTTGTTTTGCAATCGAGCTAAAATAAATTTGTATAAACAAAGTATAGAATTCACAAAAACGCTATAATTTTCAATCTGTATAATCACATTACACAACATTGTTTTCTATGGCTCAAGCTATCGGGGAGTTGGCAGAATGTAAGCTTTTTTTATATACCTCCATTGCTCTTTTGTAGTCGGCTAAGTGGAAAGCACAATAAGCAATCCATAGGTCAGTGTCTTGGTCACCCTTCCCACTATTTCTGTTAAACTAAAAACAAACAAGCTGTTATCAAACATAAAATATAGAATTATGCAAAATAATTACACCAAAATACCTCGAAGTTTGATTTAAGATACCCATACATGTACAAGTTTCTCTGTCAGCATTGTTAAATATATATATGTCATTGTTATATATATATATGTCATTGTTAAATATATATATGTCATTGTTAAATATATATATGTCATTGTTAAATATATATATGTCATTGTTAAATATATGTATGTCATTGTTATATATATTTATGTCATTGTTAAATATATATATGTCATTGTTAAATATATATATGTCATTGTTAAATATATGTATGTCATTGTTATATATATGTATGTCATTGTTATATATATGTATGTCATTGTTATATATATGTATGTCATTGTTAAATATATGTATGTCATTGTTATATATATGTATGTCATTGTTATATATATGTATGTCATTGTTATATATATATATGTCATTGTTATATATATGTATGTCATTGTTATATATATATATGTCATTGTTATATATATATATGTCATTGTTAAATATATATATATGTCATTGTTATATATATATATGTCATTGTTAAATATATATATATGTCATTGTTAAATATATATATGTCATTGTTAAATATATATGTCATTGTTAAATATATATATGTCATTGTTAAATATATATATGTCATTGTTAAATATATATATGTCATTGTTAAATATATATATGTCATTGTTATATATATGTATGTCATTGTTAAATATATATATGTCATTGTTAAATATATATATATGTCATTGTTATATATATATATGTCATTGTTAAATATATATATGTCATTGTTAAATATATATATGTCATTGTTATATATATGTATCGTCTGTATGGTATTTCTGGATCATCGAAGTTCCAATTTCCACTATTTCTATGTACTCTTTTCTATGAGTCTGACATGTACATATAATTATAAATAATAATTCATATATTCCCAGTTTGTGTTGAAACATGTTCATTTATATAGACATGTACATATATCGGTATAGCAATGCTGCTTAGCAACATCACTATTAACAACTCAGGGAAACAATCACCCAATAGTAATTTAACTATCTTCAGTATCTACATATTTAACAAAATGTATGTATTATCAGGGTTCATTCTAGGTCAGAATTTTTGGGAGAAGTGAGAAAGCGCGTGATCGCTTCCTTAAATGATGTTCTTTAATATACTTCTGCAAAATAGGGCTAAAATGCGCAAAGTACAACCATTAAATACAACATTTGAATAGAAAGAGTGCTTTATAATGGGCCAGTGTATCTTACTAGACAAAATTTTGTTTGAAAATCATAAAAAACATTTTTTTAGGGAGAAGTGGGGCCCCCAGAGGGCGACAATTTCGCCCACATCACCCTCTAGAATGATCCCTGATTATGGAGACACCTACATGTATTTTAATTGTTTCATAGTGCCTGTCTTTATCGAAATTATCCCCAGTGACCGTAATATCGGTGAATACCAATTAGCGGTGATATCAGAATAAATCCAAATGAACAGCACATGCACATTTTGTGTCGTTACTATTGACTATATCCATTGGAATTCCGCAACCGTTCATAGCAAAAACAAGATGAAATGTCATTTCTACAGGTAAATTTACCTTCAGTTATTCAAAACTAATTAACTTGTTCTTTTTTCTTAGACTTTACACCTGTATGTTTTCATATATGTAGTCAATATTTGGTACGCATAGGCGGCATTTGACAGGTTCCTGCCACATGATTGCCGTACATGTATTGCTACTGGTATAAGCTTTTGAGGTGAAATTCACATCAGCACCGATAATTGGTATCACTATGTAAATAAAAGATGGAGGTCAGTGCTGTTGCTTTAACTTTCTTTTTCTCTGTTAATGGCTAACAGTCAATAATTGAGCTATTATGGCCATACATGGGGGGGGGGGGGGAGAAAAGTGAGCTACCACTTTGTTATTGATTCAGTGAGTTATGATTTATTTTTTAATAACTGATATTGCGTACCATAAAATAAATATCATTATGCTTAATTGAGAGTGACCATTATTTGCACAGCCTCTTTTTGAAACACATTAATGCAAGTTATTGCTTATGTGACCGGTAATCGGTGTACCCCGGATAAACCAGTTAGGCTATTTTAACTTACAAAATACATGGGTTTAACACAGGAACAAACGATTAACACACCATTTATACTCGGAGGTACAGAGCAGTACACAAGAAACAACTACCATCAACTCTGCAGTAGTATTGTAGTATTCACTTACCTCTAACAAAGTAATAGCCCCTGTGTAATCTCGATTATCAAGAAATTCTTCAACCTTGGGCAGTTTCTTTTTCTTCTTGCTGTCTTTTGCTGGTGTTGTTGAGCCAGGCCCAATGGCCGGCTTTTGTCTTGAGAGCATCTGAAATATACAAATGTTAGTGTTACAGATCTAGTTAATTACGGGTGCTTAAGCAAGAGGGCAATTTTTAGGGTTCACACTGTTGGTCCCCAATTGTGACAAAAAATAAATATTGTGGCGCTAAAATTGTGAATTGGCGAAAATATTTATTTGTGAACTATATGGCTCTTAGTTTTTTTTAATTGGCTCCGGTGTTTTTCAATTGGCGACAGAAGTGGCACAGACAAACATTCAGACAGGGAACCATGAATTTTGGAGAGATAGTCTACCCTGAGCTGCCTCGTTTCTCTCTATTTTGAGCTCAAATTGAGTTGACATGTACATATTCTACAATTTTGAAGGTTTATCGACAATTCCTGCTTTATTGTACCCAGGACCCCTGCATTCCATATTTAACGCTCAACCACTGGATGCAACACAAGCATTCTTGGGTTTATTCTTCCAGTTTAAAGACAGGACTCAAACTTAAATCAAAGCATCAACCATTCATACAGAAATCCAACAGACTAGCCCTCTCCAACCGAAGTACGAGCCTGTGTAGTAAAGCATGGGCCTGAAACAGCAATTCTGACATCAATAAGCTAACCGAGTCCAAGTCTGTGTTTGAACACATGACCGCCTGAACACTCTACCGTGCTGCGATAAAAGCTACCTCTATAGCGAGACAATACATGTATCCCTTGGTACTGTCAAACAATCAGTCATGATTATAACTGGCAGGAATATATATATATAGTATATCACTACAATGTCCTAGTCTTCCTACGCAGACTTAGTCGTACTACCGTAAGCAATTTTTGAGGTGCTTTCCTCAAAAGATGCCAGGAAAAGAACATCAAACCACTAGAATCTACATCCCCACGAGGTGTTGGACATTAGGACAGAACTCATTCTAGAGGACGACATGGATTAGGTAGTCAACCTTGAGACACTGACTTCACCCCCTGGGTGCAGCACTTTCCCCGAGGCCACGTATGTAGAGCAAGGCACCTCAAATACATTGCTTAATACTGATTAACCACGTACATAGTACTGATTAAGCCTGCTCAGGAAAACATGTCTAGGTCCACGCAAGGTGTTTGACATTAATGGAACATACATTGTTGGGGAGGGAGGCCATGCCAAAAACTTCCCACAAACATTACTTCTTTGGACTGGCCTCCTGTACTATGTACAGTCCAGCCCCAGCTTATCGCCAGTGAATACTAATGTGTGGTGATATCAGAATAATCCAAATGAAATGCACATGTTCATTTTGTGCTTATTATTGATAATTTCCGTCGGATTTCCGCAATTGTCCATAGCAAAAACAAGATGAAATGTCAATTCTAATTTCTCCAGGTAACTTTACTTTCATTTATTCAAAACCTTTTTAGTTCATTACACTCATAATTTTTCGTTTGTGTAGTCAATATTTAGGTGAATTTCAATGAATTTGTTATCTATCAGCTACATTTGTAAGATGCATGTGACATTACATGATTTCCATATATGGCATGTGTTGCTACTAGTAGAAACATATTCGGCGAAATTTACATGATCACCGTGTAAATAAAAGATGGAGGCTGTTGCTTTCACTTTGTTATTGATTCAGTGAGTTATGATTTATTTATTACAGATTGATATTGCCGACAGTAAAATAAATATCATTATGCTTACAAATGTAATTGAGAGTGATCAGTATTTGCACATCCCGTCCGCCTCCGTGGTCGAGTGGTTAAGGTCGCTGACTTGTATACCACTGTAACCTATCATCACTGATGGTCACGGGTTCCAGCCCCGCTCAGGCCGTGTCTCATTTATATGAAAAAGTTGGCAGTTTCTTACGGAGGTTGGTGCACCCAAGTACTGGTTAACCGCTGGAGCCTGCCCAGGAAAGGTGTTGTTAGGTAAACTGCCCGCCGGCGATATAGCCCAAAATGGTGCTGATGCAGGCGTAAAACCCGAAATATAAATAAATAAATATTTGCACATCCTTTTTTTGAAACACAAATACACAGGTTATTGCTTATGTTACTGGTATCCTGTATATAATAAATACTGCGAAGGTTAATATCATTTAAGCTGAAAAATATCAATATCGCCAGGAATGATATTCATTCTTACTTTAATATTACAAGGTGTTCTTCATCTCTCAACAGTATCAGAAGTAGGGGTGTCGCGATATATTGTGATATTTTATCAAATAATCGCGATATATTGCCTATGCATTTGTCATGCATTGTGATTTTTTTTCCCTAAGAGTATTTAATAAGATGAAATGGATTACGTTTACACACATTTTAAGACACTATCTCATTCAACAGTATTTATTAACTTGAAAAACAACAAAACACTGAATAAAATAACAACTTAAATCGACTAGAAAATGTTTCAGAGAACGGTGAATATATACATACCGGTAAGCACCGGTTGAAGCGATTGAGTTATGCATAAAAGCAGATCCCCTACATATAACCTTTTACTTGACGGTAGCTATGTTGTAAACTTGTCAGGACAAAAACTTGTTTGTATAGCGAAGTCATGAAAAACCGATGCCATCCCTCATAGATAATAAATAGGGCTGCAACGATCCACTAGAAGCTCGATCAGATCTGATTCTTTATGTGCCGATTCGATCCATTATTCACAGATTACTTTCTAAGAAGCATAATCTGTGTTGCTTAATCCCGAGACCCTAGGGCAGTCTGGCTTCAGAGCAAATTAATTTACTGGTGTATAAGCCTAGTTCCTACTACATATGAACAAAACTTGCAAGTCACATCACTTAACGTTTGAATAAAAGTAAACCAAAAAACAATAATAATAAATTAATAATACATGTACACGAAATGAGATCTAAGGAAATATTTAGAAATTCAACTGCTGTAGATAATCCAGTGCACATGTCCAAGTGTGGAACAGTGTCCAAGTAATGAATTATGGCTTATATAAATCATCAGGAATTGCACTGATGTTGTTGGGTGTGGGGGAAAGTTCGGCGATTGACTCATAGTCTTGTCGATGTTTACGTCTTCTTCTCTTCTTGGTGATTTCGGCACTCCCTCAATATTGAGGATTATGTGTCATAGCTGGCGAATTTTGAGATGATGATATTTACAATGATTAATTAACAAATAAGTCTATGTTATGGTGTCTTTTTAGATGCTTCATTAAGTTTAATGTGGAACGCAGGGTTGGCCGGGAAATACCGGGGGCGGGAAATACCCGCCCCGGGAAATAAGCCCAGAAGTGGGAAATACCGGGAAATAAGATTATGTATCTTCCAAACACGTTTTTTGCTCATTTTTATGCATTGCTACCACTCTATAAGTGCTTAAACTTTTTCGTCCCTGCCAGGGGTACTCATCAGGTGGCATCATTGGCATCCACAACCGTTTTTTTGGGTTTTATTGTTTTGTTTTATTTTATTGTTTTTTTTTCCATTTATTTTTTCGTTTTTCTTGTTGGAATGACAGTGTATTCCAGTGAGATTAGGACTATAGAGTATGGACACCTTTGTCTAATTGGCTGACATCTCTCACACCTACATGTATCTTGAAATTGAAGTCCCACAACACACCTTAACACCTGACTGGGCATTGCTAATTGAAATTGTGTACACACAAACAGTGTGGATCATCTCAAATTATGATTCTGACTTCTTTAATAACTAATTGATTATTTTAATAATACAGCTATATTATGAACACATTTCAGGGATAATCCTAAAAACATTTGCATTTTGCCTACTACATTAAACATTTAAAATACCTCCAATAAATGTATGTATAAACTCCTTAAACTGTGTTTGTATACAATGTATATTAGAGTAATAATGAACAGTCTCAATAATGTTAGATCTCTAACATTTATATAAAGATTATAAGCAATGCGTAAATGCCACTATGAATGCCTGTATTTTTCGTCATATTCTTCAAAAGCAGTTCATTTTCATCCTGCACACATGATACTACAATCAGTACACCGGGTAATAGAAATTGTATGGTATATATACCCGTATTTACCACCAAAATCATCCAAATTCTTATTTCCCGGTATCCAAATTCTTATTTCCCAGTATTTCCCACCGTCCCGGGAAATAAGAGTATTTCCCGGGAAATTGCCAACCCACTGGAACGAGATGGTGGATAGCTTACGTCGGTGAAACATAGACAGCATGTGGCCTTGTTTTCATTCTTGTTAACATCTCGAAATCAAAAATGGCCCACACTAACTTTTAGGATCATTATTTAGTAATGGCAGACGCCATTTTGATAAACAGACCTTTCAGAAGTTTTAACGGGCTCATTGATTGGATAAATAGAATATATTCAGCCAATCAGATTCTTTGTTTTATTTACTGTTTGTATTCGGCTAACTCGGCGTTTATCGCTGAAAACGTTTAAAAGTTGGCATTCGTAATTGAATCGAAATTGACGGGACTTGGATTGAGTATAGAATCGGCGTCGCGGAATCGGATTTAATCGTTGCAGCCCTAGTAGATAAATACCGCTCAATATCGGTATTCAATTTTAATATCGCGGATCTTAATATTGCAATATACCGCGGCACCCCTAATCAGAAGTGTGAAATAGTTCCACTTGCTATTAAAATATGATTAAATGTACACACAGTCGGTTCACCATCTTTGCTTACGAAATATACATGTTACCGCAAATTGTAAAGAAACAGCCAATCAAAAAACAGCAGAGGTACTCGAATGGAAAAAGGTATTACTGGTATAAACTTTCAACTTATAGTGTCTTAATGACATAGAATAAAATTCTGTTGAGCAGTCTAATAACTATCAACACATTTGAAAGCATGTGTCCAGTTTACTGCTCATGTTGCTGGCAGGTAATATAAACAAAAGCTCCAGAAGTTGTAGTGAAACAAGTGCGCATGGTAATGTTTCTGTAATTCGCAGTAATTAGTATATCGCTGTCTGATTAGCGAGCTCGCTTCTCACCAATGCAACCCGGGTTTGATCCACGGACCGGGAAGTATGTGAGATGGTATGGTGGTTGCCAGATCGGTTTTCTCCCACACGAATGAACACATTTACGTTTTCATCCGAGCCAACAAGAGTGATTAATATAAGTTGTTAAAACTTGCTTCGCAATCGTTGTAAAATAAATAAAGTTTAAACTTTGTATATCGAGGTAGTGTATTTCGGCGTGGGTAGAACATCAGCCCGGCTAGCTCAGTTAGTAGAGCTGTCCGATTAGTGTTAAGGAGGTCGTGGGGTTCGGGTCCCACGTCAGGTCACCAACTTTTCCACTCTTTCTTTGCTTGGTCACTTTAATGGAAACGAATATGGGATGGGCAAAGGAGTAGGGGTGCGGCTCCAGGAATAGGAGTGAGTCTCCTAAAAGAATAAACGAGGGAAGAGTGTAGAACATCAGCCTGGCTAGCTCAGTTGGTAGAGCTGTCCGACTAGTGTTCGGGAGGTCAAGTCCCACGTTGGATCACTAACTTGACTAAGTTTTCGGCTCTTTCTTTGCTTGGTCACTTTATTATTAAGTATATTGGGAATACCCAACACTCCCTGTCTCAATTAATGAGATTTATAATAACTGTCCCTGACAAGCGTTGCTCTGTCATACTGAGTGTAATATGTAGATGTACCCCACCCACTATTTTTAACTGTGTACACAATTAACAGTGGTGTCAGTTGTGATTGTTTAGCTGATCGCTATTGAACACAACACAGAAACACTTCATACATATATATAATATGCATTACCATCTTGAAGCCTCTTTGAAAAGCTACCCTACAGCACAAAATGCAAAATACTTCTGATGTTCGAAATTTCACAGATTTGTTTGGTTGGAATTTGGATACGGCGCATGCGCAAAAAGATAGACACTTTTTCAGGACATGTTTATATTGCGGTTCTGCTGGCCTAAACTGCGGCCATATTTGCCCGGGAACAAAAGGTCCCTACAAAATCATGAAAATGGAGACGACGAGCAGTGTTTGTTTAGCTGCATTAATTTGATTCAGTGATTAATCAGACCTTGCATTTTGAATGGGGGAACAATTAACAGACACAGTTATGGCGAAAATGGTAGAAGCATTTTGTTTTAAACAATTATGCCTCAAAAATTATATTGCCATAATTTTGCTAAATTATACAATGGGAGTACCGGTATTCGGTCCCCTACGGTTCGAATGTGAATAACATATAGGCAGTCTCTTTTATAGCATATGAAATAATATTACTATGTGATCATTCTTGCAATTACTATACTTGACTATACTCCTATTGCAAACTATTTCTTATTTCGCCCACAAATAAAATTTCATATACCAGAAATGTATTTTCCAGTCTTGTCACATAATTGACACATGCCATTGTAAAGCCAAGCACTATACTTTTACAGTTACAAATATAAACGACTATTTCTTTGCGTATATCTCTGTGTATGGAACTTTAGGGTACACGTGAATGAGACTAATGAACACATATGTTTTTTACATAATTTCGAAATAAAAGGTGAATATTAATCTGTTTTTTTTCATTTTCGTGTTTGGCAGTTTTAGCGTCTACAATATAATCCAAATACATGCTACTGACAACGTTGACGTCATTTGTATACAAATTCGCACAAATGTGGTGTACGGAAATAGGACGATTGACGACTTAGTCACACTTGAGCTCTCTTGACAACCAAATCCAATATGCTGTCACTTTTACCACTCTGCTATTTGTGTGTTTTACGTTTATTTATCGTCGCTACCGGTTGCCCATATGAGCGAAGCCTCCTGAAGAGATTAGTCATTTTAGATTTATTTTTGTATGATAGTGCAATAATACATACATAGACCCATTCCAGAGTCTCCTCTGGTTCTTTTACGTGCACGGTTTAAAGCACCGACACGAGTCCTCGGTATAAAGTCCCATCTGTAATACTGTTAATTTTATTAGGGTCAGACGGGGGATCGAACCTGTGATCATTGGATTACCAATCGAACGTGTTAACCACTGGCTTACAGATCCGTCTGTTTCTGCTAATTGAGTATGCCCCTTCATTATAAAACATCTGATTATTCCCACCAAGCTGTCAACACCGTTAAGCAAATAATAGACTCTACGGCGCAGCCCCTTTGTAGCCCCACAAATAGGGCCACAGTTGTGTGATGATATTTGTATTTCTTTATCCTCGCCAGCAGATTCACATGGTTCATGTTGATTACGAATACGTGCATAGCACCGTCTGTGAATCGTCAAGTAATGAAGAGTTTTCGTAGTGAGCCTTGTAGTATGATGGACTTGGCGGTGCTGTAAAAAGGTGACAGTTGGAGGAGGCATATTAATGCTTAATGCTTCCTTTTCAGGTTGACACATCCTGAGATGATGGCAGTTTCTTTCAAAACCGGCCTTTTAGGGCCACACACTTAATCATCATACAGCAGCATGGATACGGATGCGGCAGTTAACATATTGTCGTCTAGATAACCATATGGTTAAGTTCCAACTTGCTGGAAGCAATGTGATTATATAATGCTGCTTGTGCCGACGGTTGATCATATGAGCTAGTTTATGCATACTAGATTTATATGTATGCATGTTCCATTAATGTCAAATCCCTTACTGAGATCTAGACATGTTTGCCTGGCCGGGCTTAGCTAATACTAAGCAATGTGTGTAAGGTGCCTTACTCAATGGCACCACATCCATGCCCTGACAGAGTATTGAACCATGTAATCTTCGATTCCAAATCCGACGCTCTACCACTGGACCACGGACGCCATACATATCTATACTATTAGGTGTTATTGTGTACTCTCCATTGTGTAGGCTACATCTATGTAATAACTTACATTACTTGATTGATTGGGTGAAATGTATTGATGTGTGTTTTTATATATACAATCATGTACTTTGCATAAACATTCTGATGGGTTGCCCCACTGATTCGCCTCAAAATGCATACATGTACAGTCCAATCCTGGGCAGGCAAACACATGTTAATATTGATGTATTCCGTCTAGAGATGAATTTATGCTATAAATCGTCTTTTCTGTGAAAAGGTGGATATATTTAGATGCAGGTGGATATTGAAATAAAATTGTATTGAAAGTTGGTGGCATTAATTAATAACAATCAGGAGCATGTGTCATCTAGCGCTGTGGAGTGTCTGGAGTAAAAGCCACCATCACATTTTACATGTGCGTTGCTCATGGATCTGGTCGTTAGCGATTGATAAACATGCACTGATGGGTTTCTGTGTAACAACGTTGCCCTTGCTGAACTTTGGGAATGTAGACTATCAATGGTAGACTATCTACACGCACGCACGCACGCACGCACGCACGCACGCACGCACGCACGCACGCACGCACGCACGCACGCACGCACGCACGCACGCACGCACGCACGCACGCACGCACGCACGCACGCACGCACGCACGCACGCACGCACGCACGCACGCACGCACGCACGCACGCACGCACGCACGCACGCACGCACGCACGCACGCACGCACACACACACACAAACACAAACAGGCAGTATATTATATTGAAAATATACAACAAATGTAAAATTATATGAAATATTGAAATACTCTCCCTTTATTAGAGTCAAGACACCTTGGAAATGCATTGTGTATACCCCTGGTAATTGTGACGCATGAACACATAGTAAGTAGTATCTCTCTTCTAAGAAGAAATAATACAAATACACTGCATTTTATATAAATATATTTATGACTGAATTATGAGTTAACTCTCTTGTTTGGGCCCCTATTTGAAAGGAAGCCGTCATCTGAGAGTATGATTTCTCTTCAAATGTGAAAGTGCATACATTAAAATGGTTAAAGCACAACATCTCCACATTGCATCCGGAAGTGAACATCTATGTCTAGATCACTCTAGAAAATAAGCTGTTTGTAATCAGATCGCGAAAATGTGTCTACATCAGAGAATGGATGTATTCGTCAAACTGCGTCTACAACAGGGAATGGCTAGATGGCATTTCATACTAATAACTGGCAGGTAATTTCTAATTCCATTCTTTAAGTCACAACATATCTAGGTAGTGTACACATGACAATTCTTCAGCATTCTTTACTGGTGTCCATGCCTCTGACATTCATGTTATTATTTGTGTGTTCTACTAATGCTACAGGCACATCATAATTAGATGCACTGCATTTTCCGACACCACCCCCATCAGACAAGAAAGGCTAATTTTAATATGTTCAACCAGGACCTGTTTTATATATCTACAGTCAAACCTGTGTTCTGTAGTCACATCTATTAAGCAGCCAACCTGCATTAAGCAGTCAGTTTCCAGATTCCATTTATGTTATTTTATTATACATTTGACTTCTATTAACAAGCAGCCACCCGCTCTGATTCCCATGGATGGCTGCTTAAGACAGGTTTGACTGTATGTACCTGCTTATATCCATACAGTTCTATTTATACCTCACTGAGCCATCTTGATAATGTTTGTCGGAGGTTTCTCGTTAACGGGTCACGTGATCCTAGGGTTGGAGATGTATGGCAATTGGCGACTGGTCAATTATACATAACTGTAGCAGGGCCAGTACCTGTATAAATCCACAGACGGATATGTAGTCCAGTGGTAACACGCTGGACTGGTAATCCAGGGAACGCAGGTTCGATCCCCGTCTGACCCTAATAAAATGAACAGTCTTTCAGATGGGACTTTAAACCGAGGTCTCGTGTCGGTGCTTTACACCGTGCACGTAAAAGAACCAGAGGATACTCTGTAATGGATCTCTGTCTGTATCATGCACTATCCTCCAACATCTAAAATGACTAATCTCTTCAGGAGGCGTCGCTCATATGGGCAACCGGTAACGACGATAAAGAAACGTAGAACAAACACACCTGTATAAATATATATTCGGGAGTGAGTGTCATAATCGCATCTAATATCTTTGCGTGCAATATACTGTCTCCCAGGTACTTTGTTTTCACACAAAAATTAAAATCGCTTTCAAAACCGGGGATATGATGGTAAGAATTATCAATATAATTGATAGTATGCGAGAACGTGTTTTTATAATGATATTCGAATTTGCACTTAAAATTATTTATCTGGCAAACTGTTGTTGCGTTTTAAGCTTGATTAGTATTTCAGACATACACTCTGGGCAATACTGGGTAAGAATGGTAGCTATCCATGTACATAAGTTGAGCTATGGATCATTGATTCAATTGAGTAGGGTTTATCAAGTTTTTTAAAACTTAGTTACCATGTGAAGTTTGTATAAATCATAAGATAACCACCGTTCAATATGCAGTTATTACACAGCTATTTAATTGGTTCCTAGACATCACAGGTTCTTCACTATGAGAACACGAGTTCTCGCCCAGAACGTACGCATTGGGAAGCTAGGTGTTCAGTAGACATCTGTATACTAATTTGCAAAATGTTTGTTCATGAGTGACTCCATGTGTGTGTGCATATATATATATATATTACAGATCAGAGGTATACGATTTTACACGAACTCCCATGTGACTCTATTTACTGAATACTTGTTCTAACCCGACTTACATCATTTTAGAAGACACCATTGAAAGACACGAACTATCTTTATGTATTTGTTTTTTGGAAGTGGAAAAATAAAACTATATAATTTATTTTGCAAATTTATCCTTGTTGTGATTTTTGTAAACCGTCATTTACTATTATTGCATGATAGTTTTGTAAATAAATATCCACGAAGTAAGGATAGTTTATAAATATTAATTTCACTAAAGCCAAGTTTATTTGTGGATTGTTGCTTAAATCTAAATCATGTATTGTTGAGAAATGGACGATTAGACAGTAATCATGTGTTCTAATCATTCTCTATTTAGAATATCTCAATGTGCAGCAAACATATAAATAGGCTTTAATACATACTCCATTTCTATTGCTCCACAATCAACTACTCGACGTTTCATATATGCATTTACTCTTCTTCCACTCAGCTAAGAAGATATCCTGTTGCCAATTGGATGGTTAAATCGTTCTACAGTTTTCTTTTTATTGTCCTTTGATGTTTTAACCTTCAGAACTAAAAGTGGACATTTCAATGCTAGAACATATCCATAGTGACATGAGTAGTTGCTAATGAATCGATACATTATATTCCAGACGGAATCCCTCCGCTGGGTCCCATATTCTGATGCTACCACATCATAATAAAGTCTAAGAAGGTATATTCTCGGACAGACCCATGGCAACTGTATTATTACATTACCAGGACTTTTCAGACGTACCCTACTTAGCTACATCACCATCTTTTTATTTTCTTGTCAGTTTTGGTTCATCTTATTTGATGGTCTTATTGTTTTTATCATTTGGTAGGCTCTGTTGCTGATTTGTACTTCGTACTGTTGGTTTTCATCATTTGCTAAGGTTTGTTGCAAATTTGTATTTCGCCGTTTGTTAGGCTTTGTTGCTGGCATGCACTTGGTGCTGTTGGTTTTCATCATTTGTTAAGGTTTGTTGCTGGCATGTACTTGGTGCTGATGGTTTTCATCATTTGTTAAGGTTTGTTGCTGGCATGTACTTGGTGCTGTTGGTTTTCATCATTTGTTAAGGTTTGTTGCTGGCATGTACTTGGTGCTGTTGGTTTTCATCATTTGTTAAGGTTTGTTGCTGGCATGCACTTGGTGCTGTTGGTTTTCATCATTTGTTAAGGTTTGTTGCTGGCATGTACTTGGTGCTGTTGGTTTTCATCATTTGTTAAGGTTTGTTGCTGGCATGTACTTGGTGCTGTTGGTTTTCATCATTTGTTAAGGTTTGTTGCTGGCATGCACTTGGTGCTGTTGGTTTGTATCATTTGTTAAGGTTTGTTGCTGGCATGTACTTGGTGCTGATGGTTTTTATCATTTGTTAAGGTTTGTTGCTGGCATGTACTTGGTGCTGATGGTTTTTATCATTTGTTAAGGTTTGTTGCTGGCATGTACTTGGTGCTGTTGGTTTTCATCATTTGTTAAGGTTTGTTGCTGGCATGTACTTGGTGCTGTTGGTTTTCATCATTTGTTAAGGTTTGTTGCTGGCATGCACTTGGTGCTGTTGGTTTTCATCATTTGTTAAGGTTTGTTGCTGGCATGTACTTGGTGCTGATGGTTTTTATCATTTGTTAAGGTTTGTTGCTGGCATGTACTTGGTGTTGATGGTTTCTATCTTTTCTTGGGCTTTGTTGTTTATTTGCATTTGGTGCTGTTGGGTTTCTACGTTTATTGCGCTTTATTACTAACTTATATTCGGTCTGGTCCTGTTGGTATTTCCCGTTTATTGCACTTCGTTTGCTAGGTATTGTTACTGACTTGTATTTGGTGTTTTGTTTGTCATCGTTTGTTAGGCTGTGTGTCTGACTTAAATATTTTTCTGTTGGTTTGCCTCGCTTGTTGCCAATTTGTATTTGGTGCTGTTGTTTTTTCTAGTTTATTGCGCTTTGTCGCGGACTTTTATTTGGCCCTGTTAGTTTTCCTAATTTGCTAGGCTTTGTTACTGACGTATATTTGGGCCTGTTGGTTTTTCTCGTTTGCTAGGCTTTGTTACTGACGTATAGTTGGTGCTGTTGGTTTTCCTCGCATGTTAGGCATTATTGCTAACTTGTATTTGCTGCTGTTGTTTTCCCTAGTTCATTTCGCTTATCGCGGACTTATATTTGGCCCTGCTAGTTTTCCTCGTTTGCTAGGCTTTGTTACTGACGTATATTTGGTGCTGTTGACATCCCTAATTTAGTGTGCGTTGTCGCTGTCGTATATTTGGTCCTGCTAGTTTTCCTCGTTTGCTAGGCTTTGTTACTGACGTATATTTGGTGTTGTAGGTTTTCTTCGCTTACTAGGCGTTGCTGCTAACTTGCATTTGGTGCTGTTGGTTTTCTTAGTTCAATGTGCTTTGTCGCGGACTTATATTTGGTCATGTTGGTTTTCCTCGTTTGCTAGGCTTTGTTGCTGACTTGTATTTGGTCCTGTTGCCTTCCTAGGTATTCGATAATTGAATTAAATGTCATTTACTACATTAATATTTAGGCCATATATTGTAACTATATAGTTTGATTTTGTTGTATAAATTTTTCAGAATTTACAACACGACACATGTTTCATCTACTATGATCAGTATGTTTTGATAATTTAATGATACAAATATGAGTAAGTAACATTACACACAATAGACACTTCCAGGATTCCGCCATTTTGTCATATATTAATGGGTTATTCCAGTAAAACAATAGTTCTCATACGAGGGCTACTTATAAATAGCCAGCTTTCCATTCTATTTTGACAGGTATGAGGACCAATCTTAGATGTAAGCAATTTAAATTACCACATTTATTCTTCATTTTTAAAGGATCTGGTTGCCAAATGCCACAATGAATGAAAACTATAAATAAATTATTCTGTCTGTAATGACATAGTTTTGTAATCAACATTTATATGGCTTAATGTTTAATCTTACGCCTGCAACTCATTTTGCATAATATTATTTTACACATTGAGTATTTTGTAAACTTCATTACATCCGGTGTTGTATATGTTTTGTGTAGTCACTACACATTTGCTCTACGCATCTTGCAGTTGTTGCGCGAACAAACATTATTGCTGTGGTGGTTGTTGTTGTATATTACTTGGCAATGGTCACACTTTTGCTAGATTAAACAATGGCAAATATGTTATCCTCTAAATATTAGACTATATCTGGCTTAGGTTAGCTTAAGTGAAATGTCTGATTTCATGGACACAGAAAGCAATCGTTATCACTGGTTGCTAGCGTCACTCGTGACAACATCGCTTTCAATATTCACTCTTGACATATATTCGACCATTCATTGAAACAAACAAACATATTCTGTTTATGTTTTCGTTTAATCTTTTGCAAGTAAAAAAAGGTCGATTTTGTTATTTTCCAATATATGGCATTGTCCTATTCCCAAGAGTCACATTTATCTCGTTGATATTTTATATATTATGGAATAGCCAACGTATTAGGTCTGGCATAGCGTTGTGAGACCTGATTTACTTATACGAACATCAAAATGATGTCCATCTGGAAGGTGGGATATACCTATCTCTTTAAGCTGGGGAGGGCCAATTACTAATGCTGATAAAACTTGTGGCCCAGCCCATTTGCTTTCATTTGTGTATATAATGCAATACAATATTATTAAATAAAGAAGTTATGTTTCTACTTAGTATAGTATATATATATAATCTCAGCACAATCTTTGGACTCATTTCATGTTAGACCTATACTTGACTCAACTAGCTTAGTCATTCTGCCAGAAACGAACATTGCTTGTTTCAACCTATACACTATGTCGCGTTTTAATTAGCTCGCAAACAAAGTGCAGACGAAAGATAAGTGCAGACGAAAGTTAAGTGCAGACGAAAGATAAGTGCAGACGAAAGGTAAGAGCAGACGAAAGTTGAAAATTAGCTGTAAAAAGCATTTAGAAAAAGACGTTGGGGGTGAAATAGAGAAGCCCAGAAGAATGAGATCAATTTAACATTGCAGCACAATCATGATCACATAATGACATGTCTAGGAAACACTGAAAAACCTTCCTGTAGTCTGATGCAAGTCGTTCCTCGGAAATCAAAGCATTTCCCCTAAGGGTCATTATTTCTATTACACAGCCGATGTACTCGTTCTCTCCTGGAAACATCCAGATCTATAAATCGTCCAAAAGCTATTATACGTAGCCAGCAAACCTGAAATAATACATGACTTAAGAATCAGGCTCAAATAAGTCTAATCTTTGCATAGTCTCGCGTATTAACATCAGTTCTAGGAAATATTCAGTTACAAGCCGTTGTTTGAGGGAATTTGGTGTGCTGCAGAGATCGATACTACTTCTATCTAAAACGTCTACTCTGCCGGAACATAACGGCGTGTGTTCGGCCAAGAGCATGTTTTCATGATTATTTCGATGGAAAGGCATTATTGTGTCAAGTGTTTCTAATAGGAGATGCGTGAATTCACCGACAGAGTTGTCACTTTATTGGGATGAAAACTGGAATGCAATTAAACCATTTTCTCAGTAGATTTGTGCATCGATAGCTTGCCTGAATCGATGTATGCTACAGGAAACGCAGTTTCTCATGTGTCTGGTGATCACATTTGGATTTTGGAACGCATTATATTCCGATGAGAATGTATTATAGTGAAAGGGAACTTGTTATGTTACGTATTAGATCCGGTTATAAAACACTTGTTTTACTAGTCGACGTTGATGAGATTACACGCAATGACTAGATTATTTGATTCTTTAACTACAATTCTAGCCAGAACGTTTTTATTCTCCCGTGGTTGTCACAGAGTACATGTATAGTGTATTGATATTTCTTCCGAAAATCATAAATTCTAGGAGGAGTGTTTTCTTCAGTACATAAATAGAGATAGAAATTGATTGTTATTGAGAGGATTATGCCGGCTTAATGTCACATAAACCGGAAACAGAAACTAATCATGGAATTATTATACGGTGACAACCGGTTCGTTAATGTTAAAGTAATGTAGAAGAGTAATGTAGACGAACCGTATCACAGTACATTGGTACAGAAAGTGATATAGAAATACAGTATAGCAATTCTTTAATACAATAAAAGTATAGATGAGTGTCGAACAGTGTTTTAACAAGAATAATCATTTCCACACAGTTTTATATATCACACACGATATTTGTAAACATTTCCTGCAGGTGATGGTGATACGTACGCGGTTATCTGGGTTCGAGTCTGGCTTTGCACACATATCCACTGTGAATGGAAATATATAGAAAACGACTTTTGGAAGAAAGTGGTGTATTGTATGATTGTGTAACTGATTGGCATGCTTGTCATTATAAAACAGTGTACATAGCTGTTGGTCGTTTTCATGGAAGACGAAACAAACATATCTCCGACAACGATACACTCTCATTACATTCGTTAGGAATATATTCCGTTGCGGAAGTACAAGAGAGCACGTGTATATCATGGACTGTTGCGACAGGAAGAGGATGCTTATGGTCATGACTAGCACGTGTGCCTGTGCTGCCTTTGGCCTTCTTTGTATTGCTGTTGCAACTGACTATTGGCTCTACACGAAAGAAAAACTGGAGGAAGGAGTTAATGGCACAACGTATAATTTGTACTGGTCTGGCTTGTTTAGAAAATGCAAAGTAGAAGGTGAGTCAATTAGTACATTAAGTAAGTAAATTCTTTATTTACAGAGGGTGACTCATTTAGCCAGAGCTAATATTTCTCGAGGCCCTCTTGTATAACCAGAATATCAATATAACAGGCATATATAAAACAAAGAAATGAAGAAATGAAGATTTGTAGTGTTATCCACATGTCAACCAGATAAGACAGTTGGATGTAAGTATGTATATATTATAATTACGGATGAAGCATTTGCTACAGTGCATATCATGTAGTATTCTAACTAGAAGAATATCGTTACATTGCGTAGAAGAAATGCTTGCCCTAATTCAAACAGTACTTGCCATGTGCAACATTCAAAATGGCTGCCCCTGCTTGAACACATTCTGCAGTTGGAAGTGAACAGAATATACCTCTTCAATAGCGGAGTAATTTATCAAGTAGAATGAATACTGTACCAATCAGTATTCTTAATATTGTTAGCGGGCGCAATTTACATTATGTCTTAAGCTACAATGAAATGCAATGACATTATATGTCAATGTGAGATTTTGTAGCCGTCATGCTGTTTGAATTGTTAATGTGCATTAAATCCACATCATTTTATGGTTTATTTCGCAGAATTTAAGCGATTATTAAATTATTTGGTACATTTAAGCAACTACATTGTATGGCTTAACTATTTCCAGGAATTTAATGAATTATTATGTTATTTGGTACATCTAAGCAACTACAATGTATGGCTTAAATATTTCCAGGAATTTAAGGAATTCTTACGTTAGTTGGTACATCTAAGCAACTACATTGTATGGCTTAACTATTTCCAGGAATTTAAGGAATTATTACGTTAGTTGGTACATCTAAGCAACTACATTGTATGGCTTAACTATTTCCAGGAATTTAAGGAATTCTTACGTTAGTTGGTACATCTAAGCAACTACAGTGTATGGCTTAATGATTTCCAGGAATTTAAGGAATTCTTATGTTATTTGGTACATCTAAGCAACTACATTGTATGGCTTAACTATTTAAGAAATGATTAAAGCGACATTACATCGCAAAAAGCAAATACAATGCATTTTTCACGTATAAATGCATTGTTACTACAAAATCTTCTGAATATATTCGAACACTAACATTGAATCAATAAACAGTGTTTTTGTGGATTGATAGTATGATTTCATATAGCGGTCATCCATGCTCCTGAATTGACGTTTGTTCGTCATCGGGGTCAATATTAAATGCGAGATAATGTTGTTTAGAGATAATTTAACTAAGAATAGTCTACAAATAAATAGGCACAAATGTGAGATATAACGGTAAATCTGGATCATAAATCGTGTTATTCAGGATACACTAGTTGTATTACGCATGGATGTTTATATTATTTTGTTATGTCAACAAACCGCGTATACGATGTTTGTTTATTAGTTGAAATACTCAGTATTTGAGGCAAATATTTAGAAAAAAATTATACCATATAATAGGAAAATACATTCTGTAGAAATTTGTATTTTCACTGATGTAGTGTCGCTTTAAGCTATTTGCTAAAGTTTATTTCCCACATATTGCTGTTCTATATTAATACAGATTGCTAAGATCAATAATATAACGAAATTGCGCCGAATATATTGCTCACACAACGAGTCATAAACACAATTAGCGCAAGATTTGTTTTTCATTGTAAAGTAGCGTGTACCATTGTCATCCATCTTCCTATCACCAGATATTGGGTAATACGAAATCTGCCGCTGATTAAATAGGAATTAAGAGTAAATGTAGTTCCTAGTCCAATATTTCCCATGGGATAGGAGTGAAAGCTCTCGAATATAGGATTGTCTTTCCAATCCAAGTCCTTTGATGGCATCTCCTATTTTTTGGCGAGTGTTAAAGTACCGTCAGTCTGTGACGAGTTAAGCATTACTTATTTGGTTCTTATTTTACAATTACTTGGTATTCATTTAACGAGTAATGTATTGATGCGATTTCCATTAAGCATACTTAATCTACGCCATGACACACGATCAAAAAGCCGGTTTCTTCAGGTATCATACAACATATCACTAGTGTTTGTGTTAGGAATAACCTCAGCGAGGAATCAATGGTTCCTTAACTCTTTCAGTACCAATGTCGCATAAAAGCGACTTTGTAAAAAAGTAGAGAACCCGATCGGACAGAATAGAACCTGCCGTCTGATCAGGCTATATGCTGATTGCTCTTCAGACAGTGGAGCTGAAGCACCTGTCCGAATAGCAAACAACATAGATCCTGATCAGACGCGGCGTTTGCACATGCTCTGAATTTATTCGGCGCTGAAAGAGTTAATCATTTACCGACATGATTCTATGTTTTATAAGGGGAATATTGGGACTACCAAATTACATCATACTAAATGTGTTTGTTTGCTATCAAGATTACCATTTCGAGTAATACGTGCAGATATGTGTCATTATTGACTAGAATTACTGAACACCTTTAATGTTATCAAAACTATAAGTTCGTATTCACTTTAATAAACATTTGTAGCCGTTGGCAACGTTTTTCTTGTATGATACATTCTAAGAAACCTAATTCTTAGATTTTGGTTCAATTCATATTTTTGGTTTGAATCTGAGATTTGCACTCATTGCAACCACTCAGAAAGCCCTATGGAGTGGGTCATTCCTAATCCTGATGCCCTGTTACATAAGTCATATTAACCTGAACAGGTTCTGGCGTTGACAAATCTATTAATAGATACAACCGTGTTCTGTGATTGGTGCTTAGTTTCACGGTGATGCCACCCTTCCAGTACGATTACAATAATGACGCAACTCGTACACGAGGCTTTAGAGGACTGATTGGTGATTGCATAATACATTCAATGACGTAAATATTTGAACACGAATACGTATGCCCACGATACATGCACACAGAGCTTGGTACCCCAGTAAAATGTATCTGTAACTAACTTGTCAGCCTTGTAACCAAGAAGTTATACGAGTTCGAGTCTTTAAATCCGCATGCCTCTTCTCTCTCCCTCGTGGCGACGGATTCCATCAGGAATGAGGTCTCGAAAACGATTAATCTAATGTTGTAAACACTTGTTTCGTAATCGCGCTAAAACAAATTTGTATAAACGAAGTAAAAGGAAACTGTGACTAACTGATAAAGAGTTATAATCCGCTGTTGAATACATGTTGCAAACATAATTGTTTTATTATGTCGATTGCCAAAGTATGAAGTTCAACGTTCTTGAATGTATTGATGTAAACAAAATGTTCTAGTAATCGATGTGAAATCTTCACACATTATGCCCCACGACGATTCCGTGAATATATGATATTAATATCTTTATTTGCTTACAACGCCATAATTACGATCCGATGATGGAGGCTTCCGCCATTTAGAACTGTCAGTTGATACTAAAACCTCTACCCTACCATACAGTACTCTATTTAAGGGCGGAGCTTACGATAACTGACACCACACTACAATGTTGTATATTTAGCGACGTCCCACATGACACAGTAGTCCGCAGATAACGTACATAGGAGCAAACTACTGATTAATTGCTTGGTGATGCTAATCGGTGTTAGTAGATTTGCTAGCCCCTTAACTCAATTGCATTGCGTTCATCAGCCACCTAGAATTAAACTTTGACTCTGTCATTAAAACGAACTGTCACAGACCAGCATGGACAACGAATCCAAAATAGTGAATTAGCCCGGCCTAATTCACAATAACTCGGGGGGGGGGCGGAATGTAGGGGCCAATTTCCGTGTAGTCGCAATTCTAGCTTCTTTCTTTACGACTGGTATTAGCTCAGTCGACCTGCTATCTCGATCGATTGGCAATTCAACATTGATACACGTGTCTAGAGTCAAAGAATTGCCATGGGAATTGTAGAAGGTGACGATACCGACACTGCCTAGAAGCTGTCATTCGCATGTAGATACACCCTCGCATTTGTTCGTTATGGAATATGGCGCTTGGGACTGTAGATCAAATGTAGTGTTTCAATTATAATATACGAACATATTCTTCCATACAGAATATGCGGTTCAATACATCAATTGTAGACAAGCAATACACAAAGAAACATAGACTATGCGATTCAATACATCAATTGTAGACAAGCATTATACAAAGAAACATAGACTATGCGATTCAATACATCAATTGTAGACAAGCAATACACAAAGAAACATAAACTATGCGATTCAATACATCAATTGTAGACAAGCAATACACAAAGAAACATATAAACTATGCGATTCAATTCATCAATTGTAGACAGGCAATACACAAAGAAACATAGACAATGCGATTCAATACATCAATTGTAGACAAGCAATACACAAAGAAACATAGACTATGCGATTCAATACATCAATTGTAGACAAGCAGCACACAAAGAAACATAGACTATGCGATTCAATACATCAATTGTAGACAAGCAGTACACAAAGAAACATAGACTATGCGATTCAATACATCAATTGTAGACAAGCAATACACAAAGAAACATAGACTATGCGATTCAATACATCAATTGTAGACAAACAATACACAAAGAAACATAGACTATGCGATTCAATACATCAATTGTAGACAAGCATTATACAAAGAAACATAGACTATGCGATTCAATACATCAATTGTAGACAAGCAATACACAAAGAAACATAGACTATGCGATTCAATACATCAATTGTAGACAAGCAATACACAAAGAAACATAGACTATGCGATTCAATACATCAATTGTAGACAAGCAATATACAAAGAAACATAAACTATGCGATTCAATACATCAATTGTAGACAAGCAATACACAAAGAAACATAGACTATGCGATTCAATACATCAATTGTAGACAAGCAATACACAAAGAAACATAAACTATGCCATTCAATACATCAATTGTAGACAAGCAATACACAAAGAAACATAAACTATGCGATTCAATACATCAATTGTAGACAAGCAATACACAAAGAAACATATAAACTATGCGATTCAATACATCAATTGTAGACAAGCAATATACAAATAAACATAGACTATGCGATTCAATACATCAATTGTAGACAAGCAATACACAAAGAAACATAGACTATGCGATTCAATACATCAATTGTAGACAAGCAGCACACAAAGAAACATAGACTATGCGATTCAATACATCAATGGTAGACAAGCAGCACACAAAGAAACATATAGACTATGCGATTCAATATATCAATTGTAGACAAGCAATACACAAAGAAACATAAACTATGCGATTCAATACATCAATTGTAGACAAGCAATACACAAAGAAACATATACACTATGCGATTCAATACATCAATTGTAGACAAGCAATATACAAAGAAACATAGACTATGCGATTCAATATATCAATTGTAGACAAGCAATACGCAAAGAAACAAAAACCATGCGATTCAATATATCAATTGTAGACAAGCAATACACAAAGAAGCATAAACCATGCGATTCAATACAGCAATTGTAGACAAGCAATACACAAAGAAACATATAAACTATGCGATTCAATTCATCAATTGTAGACAGGCATTACACAAAGAAACATAGACAATGCGATTCAATACATCAATTGTAGACAAGCAATACACAAAGAAACATAAACTATGCGATTCAATACATCAATTGTAGACAAGCAATACACTAAGAAACATATAAACTATGCGATTCAATACATCAATTGTAGACAAGCAATATACAAAGAAACATAGACTATGCGATTCAATATATCAATTGTAGACAAGCAATACACAAAGAAACATAGACTATGCGATTCAATACATCAATTGTAGACAAGCAATACACAAAGAAACATAGACTATGCGATTCAATACATCAATTGTAGACAAGCAATACACAAAGAAACATAGACTATGCGATTCAATACATCAATTGTAGACAAGCAATACACAAAGAAACATAGACTATGCGATTCAATACATCAATTGTAGACAAGCAATACACAAAGAAACATAGACTATGCGATTCAATACATCAATTGTAGACAAGCAATACACAAAGAAACATAGACTATGCGATTCAATACATCAATTGTAGACAAGCAATACACAAAGAAACATAGACTATGCGATTCAATACATCAATTGTAGACAAGCAATACACAAAGAAACATAGACTATGCGATTCAATACATCAATTGTAGACAAGCAATACACAAAGAAACATAGACTATGCGATTCAATACATCAATTGTAGACAAGCAATACACAAAGAAACATATACACTATGCGATTCAATGCAAGATTCAATAGACATCAATTGTAGACAAGCAATATACAAATAAACATAGACTATGCGATTCAATACAGCAATCAATTGCGATAATTCATCAACAAGCATAGACAATGCGACAATACATCAAAGAAAGCATAGACTATATGCGATTCAATACATCAATTGTAGACAAGCAATACACTAAGCATATAAACTATGCGAAAGTAGACAAGCAATATACAAAGAAACATAGAGCGATTCAATACATTGTAGACAAGCAATACACAAAGAAACATAGACTAATGCGATTCAATATATCAATTGTAGACAAGCAATACACAAAGAAACATAAACCATGCGATTCAATATATCAATTGTAGACAAGCAATACACAAAGAAACATAAACCATGCGATTCAATATATCAATTGTAGACAAGCAATACACAAAGAAACATAAACCATGCGATTCAATATATCAATTGTAGACAAGCAATACACAAAGAAACATAAACCATGCGATTCAATATATCAATTGTAGACAAGCAATACACAAAGAAACATAAACCATGCGATTCAATATATCAATTGTAGACAAGCAATACACAAAGAAACATAAACCATGCGATTCAATATATCAATTGTAGACAAGCAATACACAAAGAAACATAAACCATGCGATTCAATATATCAATTGTAGACAAGCAATACACAAAGAAACATAAACCATGCGATTCAATATATCAATTGTAGACAAGCAATACACAAAGAAACATAAACCATGCGATTCAATATATCAATTGTAGACAAGCAATATACAAAGAAACATAACCTATGCGATTCAATACATCACTTGTAGACAAGCAATACACAAAGAAACATATAAACTATGCGATTCAATACATCAATTGTAGACAAGCACTATACAAAGAAACATAGACTATGCGATTCAATACATCAATTGTAGACACGCAATACACATCAATTCCAAGTTATCTATTTAAATAGATGCATTATGTACAGCATGATCACTGTGTAGATACCAACGTCCAAACACACATTGATAAAATAGTAAAAGAAAGAAAGACATATAAATATAGCTAAAGATCGTTCATTATTAAATGAAGTAATTTAATATTATTTACCAAATACGAACAACAAAATTGGCTTGATGGACAACATATATCTACATTGTATATGAAACACACGTGCAGCCCCCATAACATAAGTTATATGCATTGATATATAATTGTTATGAAGCATACTTTCATAGCCTAGATTCTAATATGATACTACACACACAGTGCATAATGTGCCCATACATGATCAGTACTTACTTGTAGACGTTGTCTCGCTAAACCGACCAGGGTCCAGTGCCGTAGCCAGAATCTGAAAAATAACCGAATTATTTTTGAGTATGCTTGTCTGTGCATTATGAAGGCAGTTTTATCAGTTTTCCTATATACTTGTCGTTACTTGCCAAATTCTAACCGAGGCGAGTGCCCCATTTACCTGAGTGTAGCTACGGGCCTGGGGTCGGATGTTATAAACCAAATCTCAATTATCAAACTTAAGCTCAAGTGATATTATTGGTTGAGTTTGAGATTTTCTCTTGGCTCAACCAATCAGATGCTTGAGGTTGAGTTGAAGATTGGAGAACAGTTTTATAACAGAACAGAAGAACAGTTTATTAAGGCGTATACATATACATATAGTACATACCTGGTTTAAACATATGTATTCGTTCATTATGTACAGTACATATCTATTGTATAGCTATACAAACGAAAATGGATTTAATCGGAAGCTTAAAGCTTATTGTGATTATCTCCATTGTACATACTTATTTACATATTACACATACTATTTACGCGTTATAACCCCAGGCCAGGGTTTTGTAAACATATCTCCAGCCGAGAAACTAGAAATACATAATATAGGTCGCTGTACAATTCTTGCAAATATCATTTCCCTCATACGCATGTTTCATTACTATAATTGAATATAAAGATCTGGGGCATTGGACGAAAGTCCACATATTAACAAGAGACTCCGAAGATATTGGATACACCCTCAATGGGAGACATGGTCTGTTATTGCCCCTGAGTAATCCCTAAAAGAATGTAGGTCCTCTGAAGCGGTTTCCTCTGTTTGTATCGTTGTTTCCTTTGCAAACAATGCTATCAATTTTCTTCCACTTTCTCATCTTTTAATTATTATGTTACTATATCTCGACAGATATCCTACAGCATATTCAATGGGTAACACATCTGTAAAATCAATTATCAATTAACTAACATGATTTGGATAACATCACATTTATCACAACGAAACATCTGGTTATGGAACAACTTTAAAAACAAAGGATTCCAACTGAAACGACCGCCACACATTTAGGGATAAATCGGACTTTATCTCCCAAGGGAGGTAATATAAAAGCCAGCGAGGCCTTTCAATGACTTCATTGTTCCAAGAAAGGATTCAGGATATTAATGACATTAGCATAGAATACATATTAAGACCATATGGTCATTCCTGAATATCGTGTTTGAATACGGACTAGACCTTGGTGATTCAGATTACGAACAATTGTTTAAGTTAATGTGCTCAAACAGGTGTATTGCCATTAGTGTCCTCCTCAAACACAGATACTGTTTAGAATCGCTGCACGATGTCACATCAATCAGTTACATTCAAAATAACGGTACTAAATGTTTCGTTATATGCTGTATAATCTGCCCCTTGTATAACATGACTGGGGTACATTTGAAGTATCAATGTATACGTTAAAATATGTATTTTTGTAAATATGTGTATTTTAAAGATTTCACAAATGTTTAATATTTGGATCAAATTACCCCACCCACTTTTCAGGGTGTATATGTAATTGAATACCATATAAATGGTACATAATGTATTTTGTGTTCACCATCAATGTATAATACAGCATTTATATTAGCATTTCAAGAAGTAAATTGCTAATAATGTAAGAAATACATTATTATTTGCCACACCTACTCGTTTTTGTGTGTAAAACGGTACCTTTTCTATCTCCTAATTAATATTCATAAGTAATCTAATTAGCATATTTAAAAAAATGTGTGTCATCATTTGAAAGATAAATACAATAGCTATAATTTAAAACATAATTTGAAGAACTTACACCCATACATAAGTGAGATATGAAACCATTATAGATGTACCTCTTTCTTGCAAATTTCATATACGATTGTCATGGAAACGCTCCGTTAACAAGTATCGGGAACGAGTTTATCGATAGAAATAATTTTTAAAGTTGATCTCTAGACACTATCCAACATTTTGGTATATGCGAAAGATGCTTAAGGGGTGGGTGCATGCGGACCTATTTTAAGATATATAGTATTAGGGGTTCCATGCTATTAACTATTACAGGACAAATCTGGAATACAGGTACGAAGTATTTTCGACCAGTATCTGAGATTCAGTTATTAAGTTAAAGATGTGAGATACAGGCACTGTGTTGTTCATCTTCACACATACATATAGATTGCGCTGTCTTAATGACGCCTCGATAGCGAGAGATTCAGATGTGACACTGATTGCTGAGATAACCTACTTTGATCTACATAATGCTATCAAGGCTGAAGCACATTAAGGAAATACGTCTATGTCAACTGTTATATGTGTATAGTTTATACAAATTTATTTTAGCTCGATTGCGAAACAAGTTTTTTCAACTTATATTAATCACTCTCGAGACCTCATTCCTGATGGAATCCATCGCCATGAAGGAGAGAGGAGGCAATGTGGAGTTTAAATGCCTTGCCTAAGGGCACAATCGTAACGGCTCCAGTGGGGCTCGAACACCGGACCATTCGCACCTGAAGTGAACGCCCATCCACTGCGCTATCACGACTTCCAATGTATATGTGTATGTATTTCATTGCAACGTAAGATGTATTTGCCCAATGTAACATTTATCAAATTAACACATTCACATGAACTATTGGCTGGAATTGATCAAATTATACAACATAGGCCTATTTATTTGTTTGTTTTACGTTTATTTATCGTCGCTACCAGTTGCCCATATGAGCGACGCCTCCTGAAGAGATTAGTCATTTTAGATATTTGGAGGATAGTGCAATGATACAGATAGAGACCCGTTCCAGAGTCTCCTCTGTTTCTTTAAAGTGCACGGTGTAAAGCACCGAGACGAGACCTCGGTTTAATGTCCCATCTGATAGACTGTTCATTTTATAATGGTCAGACGAGGGATCGAAATCACACATAGGCCTACTGTGAAATATATTGTTTTTATCTGTATTGCACCTTGCACCTTCCACTAAATTGTATTCTTTCTATTGGTCAAAGACGGTTACATGGTCACTACATGGGACGGTAGAGGGTCAATACAAGTCTTATGTAGGCTCAGTAGAAACAATGGCTTCTTTCTAAATATCTCGATTCAGAATTAAGTGTTTAACTCTTTCACCGCCAATGTCGCATAAAAGCGACTTTGTAAAAAAGTAGAGAACCAGATCGGACAGAACAGAACATGCCGTCTGATCAGGCTATATGCTGATTGCTCTTCAGACAGTGGAGCTGAAGCACCTGTCCGAATAGCAAACAACATAGATCCTGATCAGACGCGGCGTTACGCCGCAGCTGATCTGGATCTATGTTGTTTGCACATGCTCTGAATTTAATCGGCGCTGAAAGAGTTAATTGTTTTCTGAAATTATTTTAGTCAAATAAAGTGGGAATGAAGCGATACTAGTTTCAAGTTCCCCCTCAGTAACGGAACCAAATCTATATTCCACATCCATTGTTTATACATATAGCAGTAACAGCAATGTCAAGATTGACGAAATTGGGAGCAAAGGAAGTTTAATTACAAGAAAGATACTGACAGGTTATGCTTGCCAACAGTCGTTCTCTCACTTTACAGTTTGACGCCGATTTATTTGACTAAGATCAGTTCAGAAAAACCACTATTTAACAATTTACAATTCGGAATACATGTAGATGCAATAATTCCAATAGTTTTTAAATTCACGGTGGCCGATGTAATACATTGGTTGTTGGGTTTGCTAACGACCCTCCACAGAGTTATGTGGGGTCAGTACAACCTATAGGGGAGTCGGCCCTACATCGTCTTTCTACATCGCTTAACGGTATTCTATATAATCGTTTTATGTAATTTACATGTTCATTTATAATAATTTGGAATGTTGTATACTCTACTAATAATATTTGTCGTACTAGTAGTCTTGACATTTAAGCTAGATGCAACAATTTTGTGTTTGTAACGTAGCACTAGGTACTTTGGATTTTCAATTTACAAGATCCATTGAATCCCCAAACAGCGCATCCGTACTTTTAGATGGGAGCAAAATACAGTCTATTAAAAAGATGCATGATTTCAAGAATCAGCTGGAGTTCGAGCTCCGCTTGAGCCGTTACGATTGTGCCCTTAAGCAAGGCATTTAAATTTCACATTGTCTCTTCTCTCTCCTCATGGCGATGGATTCCATCAGGAATGAGGTCTCGAGAGTGAGTAATATAAGTTGTAAGAACTTTCTTCGCAATCGAGCTAAAATAAATTTGTATAAACTAAGAATCAGCTGTGAATTTATAAATTTTCCCTCATGCCGTTCCTTATAGTTCGTCTCATGGTGTTGTAAACTAACCGGCAGTTGTAATTTCTATGCCCAAATACGTGAGAAGATTTACAATTTCAACTTCTTTATCAACATACACCAATGTAATAGTTCTTCCATTCTACAACCTATCTGAAATATCACTGTTTTCCCCGTTTATTAAAGTATGCTACATGTATCTATGTCAAGTCTTTAAATGTAGTCAGTTCTTTATAGATTTTCTTGCAAACTGCAGATTATCGTCTACATTTTGTATATAGCTAATTAAAATTAAGCTATTAAAATAATACATATATATATAATAACAAATATATATTATTTATGTGCTTGTAATCTTGATTATATAATTTCATACTCATTTACGTTTAAAAATATAACTCCATTAACGTAATATAAACGCAAAATTAGTTTTTACAAACAAGTTCTTACGTTATTTTACCTCGATACCGCATTCCTGATGAAATCGATAATGGAGAGAGAAGACGCAATTTGGAATTTAAATGCCTTGCTAATCGTAATGGCTAAAGCTGGGCACGAACTCCGGGACTCTCACACCTGAACCGAACGCCCTACCACTGCGCTATCACGACTTCTATTGACATACAGAAAAAACATATGTGTATAAATAATCACTCGGTGTGGGTAGCAAACAGTCTTATATGAAATGACAAAAATACTAACTAAATAAATATAATTAATATTAGTAACCTATACCAAGTGATGAATTCCAGCCTGCAGCTTCATTTATCAATCAGATGCTATCCCTACTACTAATGTACTGCATTATTGTAGAACCTTCTAGGTGTTAGTACAGATGTCCTCTCCTTTTATATACTATATGATGTAGTAATTAAGAATCAATAGGATAATGTCGAATGTATTAACTGCAAAATCAACCGCAACTCTCTCAGAAATGTCAATCTTACCACCGACGATATATAAGATAATTACATCACAAGAGTCATTTTATGGTCGTAATTTCTCCCGGTCAGTGTCAGATAGACAAGGGCATTCTGTGATACACGCATGTGTCTTGGTTTGTTGCTTCATGGAGGAAAACGTCATTATCCTTCGTCGATTTAATCTGGTCGTCTTATATGATTTTCGCCTGTATAAAGTCACTATAAAGTAATGGTAATTTAACGGAAATCGACAACAAGGAAAGGATTGCGAACATTACCCAAACAAGTTATTAACTAACATCAATAAACAGACATACAGTCAATTAAATAAAGCTTAAATTAATTATGGGTAGTAGCTTAATGAAAAATGCCAATACGAACATGTGCCTTATCAATCAAACGAGTGTACAAACTCATGAATCGTAGTCGGCTCCAATGAAGACAGTCATAATGGACGATTACTTAGGAAATTAAAGGCAAGACTTGACGCATTTTGATCGTGAAACATGGCAAAGGTAAATATACAGACGGGTCGGGTCAGTCGTCCAGTGGTTAACACGGCTTGATCACACGTCTGACCCTAATAATATTAACAATCTTTCAGATGTGACATTAAACCGAGGTCTCGTGTCGGTGCTTTACACCGTGCACACACAAGAACCAGATGAGACTCTTGAATGGATCTCTGTCTGTATCATTGCACTATCATTCAACATCTAAACTGACTAATATCTCCAGGAGGCGTCGCTCATATGGGCAACCGGTAGCGACGATAATAAACTCACACATGTGCAAATATAGTATTATCGTATATTGTGAAATCGATACATGAACTGGCAGACATACGTTGTAGTTTTATTGAGTCCCATGGACAAGGGCACTATAGATTTCTCTCTTATTTTTTATTTGGGTCTGGTAGACATATTTTGTAGTTTTATTTAGTCCCCTTGACAAGGGCACTATAGATTGCTCTATTTATTTGGAACTAGTAGACATACTTTATAGTTTTATTGAGTCCCCTTGACAAGGGCTCTATAGATTGCTCTATTTATTTGGAACTGGTAGACATATGTTGTAGTTTTATTGAGTGCCATGGACAAGGGCACTATAGATTGCTCTATTTATTTGGAACTGGTAGACATATGTTGTAGTATTATTGAGTCCCATGGACAAGGGCACTATAGATTGCTCTATTTATTTGGAACTGGTAGACATATGTTGTAGTTTTATTGAGTCCCATGGACAAGGGCACTATAGATTGCTCTATTTATTTGGAACTGGTAGACATATGTTGTAGTTTTATTGAGTGCCCTGGACAAGGGTACTATAGATTGCTCTATTTATTTGGAACTGGTAGACATACTGTATAGTATTATTGAATCCCCTTGACAAGGGTACTATAGATTGCTCTATTTATTTGGAACTGGTCGACATACTTTATAGTATTATTGAGTGCCCTGGACAAGGGTACTATATATTGCTCTATTTATTTGGAACTGGTAGACATATGTTATAGTTTTATTGAGTGCCATGGACAAGGGCACTATAGATTGCTCTATTTATTTGGAACTGGTCGACATACTTTATAGTATTATTGAGTGCCCTGGACAAGGGTACTATAGATTGCTCTATTTATTTGGAACTGGTAGACATATGTTGTAGTTTTATTGAGTGCCCTGGACAAGGGCACTATAAATTGCTCTATTTATTTGGAACTGGTAGACATATGTTGTAGTTTTATTGAGTCCCATGGACACGGGCACTATATATTGCTCTATTTATTTGGAACTGGTAGACATACTTTATAGTATTATTGAGTCCCATTGACAAGGGCACTATAGATTGCTCTATTTATTTGGAACTGGTAGACATATGTTGTAGTTTTATTGAGTCCAATTGACAAGGGCACTATATATTGCTCTATTTATTTGGAACTGGTAGACATACTTTGTAGTTTTATTGAGTCCCCTTGACAAGGGCACACTAGGTGGCTCTATTTATTTTTATTTGGAACTGGCAGACATACTTTGTAGTTTTATTGAGTGCCCTGGACAAGGTGTGCAAAACAGCTATTTTGCACACGATACTAAGTATTGTGATTGTCTAATGTATATATTATAAATAGAAATGACCGTACTCATTTTATGCACTATATAAAAAGAATGATTACATGAGAACTTAATTTTGTATCGTTAATATAGCTTACCGCGAGGCTGATGTACGTAAATATTATCTCACAGCGAGAGATTATGTAATAGTTGTCGGTTTCTTTTGATGAGGCGCCAATATGTCTGGCTGTTTCATTAAAGTTACGATTTTGATTGCGTAAGGTAACAGGTGGTCAGCGCCACGCTGTCTGACTGAAATGTATATAATTCCGAGTAAAATTAAAGAGAAATTAGAGCACAAAAGGCTGTCCTTATGCAAGGATTGGTTGTGTATCTCAGATAGAAAACAATTACTGTTTCTATGACACTAAAGACGAGATGTCTCCAGTATATTAATTTAATATACTTATAAAACGAACTATAAACTGAACTTAAGTGTTACGGACACAGTGAATATTAATGGAGTGAGTAGCACCGTATTACTTGAATAGAATACGTGATAGCTAATATAACAGACGAGATGTCTTCAGTATATTAATTTAATATACTTATAAAACGAACTATAAACTGAACTTAAGTGTTACGGACACATTGGGTAGCGATGGATTAAGTAGCACCGTATGGCTTGAATAGAATACGTAATAGCTAATATAATAAGATAAGAGATACAAATTATCTCTAATATATAGCGGTAATAAATTGATACCAGAACGGTACTGTGAGATATTGAAGTTATTGAGAGACGCGAGCGGCTGATCAACGTAGACAGTCTAATTGAGATTTCCTTGATTGTATAGTGAAGATTAAAGATGTAATCCAATTATCGACAGGGCGGTGATCTAATAAAGACACTAGAAATTAATGAGGCTTGAAGTGAGATATATATAGATAAGAGATCAAATATTCACGAGATGTGAATAAACGAAATAGTATAATATAAAAAGAGACGATAGAGTAAAATAGATATAAAAGAACTTTGTGTGTTACGTTATTATTGAATTGATAGAGAAATGAAAAATACCCCTAGACAACCGACCAGAGAGTTTATATAGCTTAAACCTTGGAAAGAGCTGTAAATAGACCAGACGTAGAGTAAGAGCCGATGAGGGGGTACATCACAAAGGGTACTATAGATTGCTCTATTTATTTTTATTTGGAACTGGCAGACATATTTTGTAGTATTATTGAGTCCCCATGACAAGGGCACTATAGATTGCTCTATTTATTTTTAATTGGAACTGGCAGACACACTTTGTAGTTTTATTGAGTCCCCTGGACAAGGGTACTATAGGTGGCACTATTTATTTTTATTTGGAACTGGCAGACATACTTTGTAGTTTTATTGAGTCCCCTGGACAAGGGCACTATAGATTGCTCTATTTATTTTTATTTGGAACTGGCAGACATACTTTGTAGTTTTATTGAGTGCCCTGGACAAGGGTACGATAGATGGCTCTATTGATTTTTATTTGGAATACTTTCATGTACTGTTTAGAATACAGTTGTTTTTAAAGAACGACCAACGCTATTATTCATGGACAACAGATAGATGGTCAGTGTTTTAACAAGAGATGTCACTTTTTTGACGGTCTGAAATATCAATTACCAGAACAAAAGAGTCTGATTATGATATACACTGTTCGCACTGGAAAAAAATCAAACCAATCTGTAATACGACAGAACATGTACATTCTGTAACACAATTGAAGATGAGTCACATGTTATCCTTGAATGTAACCTTTATGCTGATTTAAGAAACATATTATTTGATAAAGCTCAACTTATACAACCTGGTTTTGTTAATATGTCTAGTCAAGAACAACTTAAGTTCATATTCACAAATGCACCCATTATTAGATTAGCTGCCAACACCTGTTTTAGTATTTTACAACGACGTACCTCTTATCTATGTAAATAATGTCTATTGAGTGTTTTATATGTCGTCTTCACATTTTATTACAACTGAAAAGCATATGCTAATTAGGCTAATCCCAATCTAATTGGAATTGGTATTTGATATTTTAAAACATTTTTTAGTTTGCGCAGTAGTGCTTATTTTGCGTTCAGTATTTTTCATTCCATTACATCTTAATAAGATTTTAAATTTCAATTAGCGACTGCTTTTCAGCTTTATCTCACACATGTAGTTATCACATGTACATGTATATACTATAGTAGTGCAATATGTTATAGATGAATGATATATATATGCATAGTCTCTTGTAACTCTGAATTGAGTGGCAATGTACTTTTTAATATGTAAACTATATTCTATGTTTGTTATATGCTGTACATTGATGAGACTGAAATAAAGAATAAAATATACGACAAAACAAATATATCTAGTCAACTTATTTAAATAAAGTGTAAACAATAGATGGTTACGTTTTACGAAATATATTCTGTTTGCTCTCTGTAAATTAGATTTGCTATGTACCGCTGTTTAAAACCGTATTACTATATATATATACCTCATGTTTGTATCATGTATGATGCACTGAGTGAATAAATTTGATTTTATTTGTTTTTAAAGAACGACCATTTAAACACACTGATGACTGGAAGACGCGTATTAACGGAGCGGACTCCTAGCATGGCAACACTGCATGTCGAAACAACGTAGCAAATCCTCTAAGTGACATCACGACATATTTGTGTATCGCATACGGGTTTTGTCTAGTCGTAGTATGGTCTTGTGAATGTTGTGTCGTTGTTGAGACACACTATCACGGTCAGAACAGATTGGCAATAAGAAGTCGCAGATATTCAGCAGATAGCTAGTATTTTATCTGCTTTCCAGCTCTTGCTTTTGTTTTCAAAAACTCGCTCAATGAGATGACGACATTTGTCTGGGGGAGATGTTTGTATTCTTAAAGTATAAATTTAATAAAATCCATGGGTTACTTGCTAAGAAGCAAGACCTTGTTTCTACAATATGATTGAACAACAAGCTAACCCTCTGAATTAGTTTCATACAACTTAACAATAATTTCGCCTGTCGCATTCTGGCACGTTTAATGAACACACACTGACTCTTTACTTAAGGAATGAATCAGCGGGTTAATAGTTTCCATCAGAGTATGAACTACATTGGGCGTGGTTAACGTGTGCCGAGGCCGAAGGTATCCAAGCTAACTTTAATCGCGCCCAATGTAGTTCATACGCCAATGGAAAGTATTAACCCGCGGTTCATTACCTATATTTACATTCATTATTCTTTTCAATGACACCATGAAAAGATAGCACACTTTGCATTTGTTTTTAGTCCAGATTTGCAACTTACCGTGTGCAGGAACAGGTAAATAGATCATCCTTGGAACAGCGTAAACAGTAAGACACGCCTTTTCTCACGACGAACACTGCCTAACACTGCGAATGCGCATGCCCGTAACTTCAAGTGCGCATGGCAGCTGCATATCATTAGTTGGGAAACCGCATACGAAAATGTATACAATCAGGGCACATGTGTTTATCGAATGAAATGCAATAGCGATGTAAATGTGTGTACATAGGATTTGTTTGAGAAAGGGTCATATTACGAGATGAATCATACAAAGATGTTTCTTATTGTTCAGTCGACACGTGTACTTGTGTTTCTGTTTGACTATTTTGAAACATATAATTATGTCCTCTGCACAATGCACATAAAATAAAACAAGGAGATGATTTATCATTTGTTCAGCAATGAGTTAACTTGTCAGTTGTTATGCACGGAGTACAATTGTCAGTTGTTCAGCAATTAGTTGATTTGTCAGTTGTTCAACAATTAGTTGATTTGTCAGTTGTTCAGCAAGTAGTTCATTTGTCAGTTGTTCAGCAAGGAGTACAATTTTCAGTTGTTCAGCAATTAGTTTATTTGTCAGTTGTTCAGCAATTAGTAGATTTGTCAGCTGTTCAACAAGGGGTTGATTTGTCAGTTGTTCAACAAGGGGTTGATTTGTCAGTTGTTCAACAAGGGGTTGATTTGTCAGTTGTTCAACAAGGGGTTGATTTGTCAGTTGTTCAATAAGGGGTGCATTTGTCAGCTGTTCAACAAGCGGTTGATTTGTCAGTTGTTGAACAAGGGGTTGATTTGTCAGTTGTTCAGCAAGTAGTTGATTTGTCAGTTGTTCAGCAAGGGGTTGATTTGTCAGTTGTTCAACAAGGGGTTGATTTGTCAGTTGTTCAGTAATTAGTTGATTTGTCAGTTGTTCAACAAGGGGTTGATTTGTCAGTTGTTCAGTAATTAGTTGATTTGTCAGTTGTTCAACAAGGGGTTGATTTGTCAGTTGTTCAACAAGGGGTTTATTTGTCAGTTGTTCAACAAGGGGTTCATTTGTCAGTTGTTCAGCAAGTAGTTGATTTGTCGGTTGTTCAGCAAGGGGTTCAGTTGTCAGTTGTTCAGCAATTAGTTGATTTGTCAGTTGTTCAGCAAGTAGTTGATTTGTCAGTTGTTCAGCAAGTAGTTGATTTGTCAGTTGTTCAGCAAGTAGTTGATTTGTCAGTTGTTCAACAAGTGGTTGATTTGTCAGTTGTTCAGCGAGTGGTTGATTTGTCAGTTGTTCAGCAAGGGGTTGATTTGTCAGTTGTTCAGCAAGTAGTTGATTTGTCAGCTATTCAGCAAGGGGTTGATTTGTCAGTTGTTCAACAAGGGGTTGATTTGTCAGCTGTTCAACAAGGGGTTGATTTGTCAGTTGTTCAACAAGGGGCTGATTTGTCAGTTGTTCAGCAAGTAGTTGATTTGTCAGTTGTTCAGCAAGTAGTTGATTTGTCAGTTGTTCAGCAAGTAGTTGATTTGTCAGTTGTTCAACAAGTGGTTGATTTGTCAGTTGTTCAGCGAGTGGTTGATTTGTCAGTTGTTCAGCAAGGGGTTGATTTGTCAGTTGTTCAGCAAGTAGTTGATTTGTCAGCTATTAAGCAAGGGTTGATTTGTCAGTTGTTCAACAAGGGGTTGATTTGTCAGCTGTTCAACAAGGGGTTGATTTGTCAGTTGTTCAACAAGGGGCTGATTTGTCAGTTGTTCAGCAATTAGTAGATTTGTCAGCTGTTCAACAAGAGGTTGATTTGTCAGATGTTCAGCAAGTAGTTGATTTGTCAGTTGTTCAACAAGGGGTTGATTTGTCAGCTATTCACAAGGGGTTGATTTGTCAGTTGTTCAACAAGGGGTTGATTTGTCAGCTGTTCAACAAGGGGTTGATTTGTCAATTGTTCAACAAGGGGCTGATTTGTCAGTTGTTCAGCAAGTAGTTGATTTGTCAGTTGTTCAACAAGGGGTTGATTTGTCAGTTGTTCAACAAGAGGTTGATTTGTCAGATGTTCAGCAAGTAGTTGATTTGTCAGTTGTTCAACAAGGGGTTGATTTGTCAGTTGTTCAGCAAGTAGTTGATTTGTCAGTTGTTCAACATGGGGTTGATTTGTCAGTTGCCCAACATGTAGTTGATTTGTCAGTTGCCAAACAAGGGGTTGATTTGTCAGCTGTTCAACAAGGGGTTGATTTGTCAGCTGTTCAACAACGGGTTGATTTGTCAGTTGCCCAACAAGGGGTTGATTTGTCAGCTGTTCAACAAGGGGTTGATTTGTCAGTTGCACAACAAGGGGTTGATTTGTCAGTTGTTCAACAAGGGGTTGATTTGTCAGTTGTTCAACAAGGGGTGCATTTGTCAGCTGTTCAACAATGGGTTGATTTGTCAGTTGTTCAACAAGGGTTGATTTGTCAGTTGTTCAACAAGTAGTTGATTTGTAGGCTGTTCAACAAGGGGTTGAATTGTCAGTTGTTCAACAAGGGGTTGATTTGTCAGCTGTTCAACAAGGGGCTGATTTGTCAGTTGTTTAACAAGGGGTTGATTTGTCAGTTGTTCAACAAGGGTTGATTTGTCAGTTGCCCAACATGTAGATGATTTGTCAGCTGTTCAACAATGAGTTGATCTGATTGCTAATAAAAATGAACATGCAACAATACCCAGTCAGCCAAATCGTAAATTGACAAATTATACAATAACAATATTATTTTTTGCAATCCTGGATGCCCAGCATCAATGAAAGAAGTGTTTCCTTATAAGTATAAATCCTTTATGTCGAATTCCGTCGTATCGAACAAAATACTTCGACATAACTGAAGATTGACATAAACAGATCCAGTTATATGTAAAATGATAGTGTCTGAAACGGGAATTTGATCCGACTTCGAGATAACCGGAGAATTCGACATAACCGACTTTGACATAACGGATGTAGACCATATATATATCCGTTATGTCAAAGTCGGTTATGTCGAATATATGGTCTACATCCGTTATGTCAAAGTCGGTAATGTCGAATTATCCGGTTATCTCGAAGTCGATATATATATATGTATCGGGCGTTCGTTCGGGCATATAAACAATGCTATATAATAGTTCATAGTTAATATGTTTGATACACAATGTACTGGTTGCAATACGATTGGGTTAACAAACTGAAATGTCTGTCAGTATTGAATTAATAATGTACATGAGACGACCGTGACATCACTGACACTAATCACAGAATGCTTTGCCAATTAAGCACACACATAAAACTTCTAACTCGTAATTAACGTTAATGAAATAAAACTATAATTGTGTTGCTAGTCCCACTGATATTCTCTGCCGCTAAGGCCAATATAAATGTATTTATAGATTATCATCCTAGCCCAGTAACATTTAGCAACCCTTATTTGATAGTTTATAACCCCCACCTTCCCTATATACTTGATAAATATTAATGGAAATCGTGATAGCGCAGTGGTAACGCGTTAACTCTAGGTGTGAGATGCCTGGAGTTCATTTTAGGTGTGAGAGGCCCGGAGTTCACTTTAGGTGTGAGAGGCCCGGAGTTCACTTTAGGTGTGAGAGGCCAGGGTTTCACTTTGGGTGTGAGGGGCCTGGAGTTCACTTTAGGTGTGAAATGCCCGGAGTTCACTTTAGGTGTGAGAGGCCCGGAGTTCACTTTAGGTGTGAGATGCCCGGAGTTCACTTTGGTGTGAAAGGCCCGGAGGTTCACTTTAGGTGTGAGAGGCCCGGAGTTCACTTTAGGTGTGAGATGCCCGGAGTTCACTTTAGGTGTGAGATGCCCGGAGTTCACTTTAGGTGTGAAAGGCCCCACACGAGTTATTTTAGGTGTGGGAGGCCGGAGTTCACTCTAGGTGTGAGAGGCCCGGAGTTCACTTAGGTGTGAGAGCCCGGAGTTCCATCTAGGTGTGAGAGGCCCGGATTTCACTCTAGGTGTGAGAGGCCGAAACCCGAGTTCATTTTAGGTGTGAGAGGCCCGGAGTTCATTTTAGGTGTGAGATGCCCGGATTCATTTTAGTGTGAGAGGCCCGGAGTTCATTTTAGGTGTGAGAGGCCGGAGTTCATTTTAGGTGTGAGATGCCCGGAGTTCATGTTAGGTGTGAGAGGCCCGGTCACTCTAGGTGTGAGAGGCCCGATTTCACTCTAGGTGTGAGAGGCCGGAGTTAATTTTAGGTGTGAGAGGCCCGGAGTTCATTTAGGTGTGAGAGGCCCGGAGTTCATTTTAGGTGTGAGATGCCGGAGTTCATTTTAGGTGTGAGATGCCCGGAGTTCATTTTAGGTGTGAGATGCCCGGAGTTCATTTTAGGTGTGAGATGCCCGGAGTCATTTTAGGTGTGAGATGCCGGAGTTCATTTTAGGTGTGAGATGCCCGGAGTCATTTTAGGTGTGAGATGCCCGGAGTTCATTTTAGGTGTGAGAGGCCCGGATTTCACTCTAAGTGTGAGCGGCCCTGAGTTCTTTTAGGTGTGAGAGGCCGGAGTTCATTTTAGGTGTGAGAGGCCGGATTTCACTCTAGTGTGAGAGGCCCTGAGTTCATTTTAGTGTGAGAGGCCCGGAGTTCAATCTAGGTGTGAGAAGCCGAGTTCACTCTAGGTGTGAGAGGCCCGGAGTTCATTTTAGGTGTGAGAGGCCAGGAGTTCACTCTATGTGTGAGAGGCCCGGAGTTCATTTTAGGTGTGAGAGGCCAGGAGTTCACTCTATGTGTGAGAGGCCCGGAGTTCATTTTAGGTGTGAGAGGCCAGGAGTTCACTCTAGGTGTGAGAGGCCCGGAGTTCACTCTAGGTGTGAGAGGCCCGAGTTCACTTTAGGTGTGAGAGGCCCGGAGTCACAGTGTAGACAACTAGTGAGAGGCGGAGTTACTTTAGTGTGAGAGCCGGAGTTCACTAGGTGTGAGAGGCCAGGAGTTCACTCTATGTGTGAGAGGCCCGGAGTTCATTTTAGGTGTGAGAGGCCAGGAGTTCACTCTATGTGTGAGAGGCCCGGAGTTCATTTTAGGTGTGAGAGGCCAGGAGTTCACTCTAGGTGTGAGAGGCCCGGAGTTCACTCTAGGTGTGAGAGGCCCGAGTTCACTTTAGGTGTGAGAGGCTCGGAGTTCACTCTAGGTGTGAGAGGCCCGGAGTTCACTCTAGGTGTGAGAGGCTCGGAGTTCACCCCAAGTTGTAGCCGTTACTATTGTGCCCTTAAATTTCACATTTCTTCTTCTCTCGTCATCTTGGATTCCATCAGGAATGTGGTAATATTGTAAAAACTTGTTTCGCAATGGAGCTAAAATGAACTAGACAATGATCACCGCCTGCACTATTTATTTGATAGTTTATCATCCCGCCTGCCCCATACACTTGATATATAACAATCCCCGCTCACACCATTTTCTTGATATATTATAATCCTTACACTCTTACACAATGGGATAACGGGGTTGGATCCAGCACATATAAAGCAAAGCAACATAAACCAACAGTATCATGTACGGCCACTAATGGAATATAGTTGTATTAACGTGTCGTTCACTGGCAGCTTTCCTAGACGCATATTTCATAACTTAAGACAAATGTATGCATATCAGGGTTGTCATTTTGTGTGTCTTGCCAGGACCAGTGACTGCTTGTCTGATATTTATGTTGTATTTATCACCACGTTCAGACATTCGGAATAATCAGAAATTCGCTTTCACACATTATGTCGTTTAATAACAGTGCATTTATTTCCCAAGCGATTCCTTCATCATTCTGACACAAATCTCTAGTATTTCAATATGCCATCTGCGGATTATAAAATGAGAAAATGATTATGTCGATTTTGTATTTAGGGATCGATATTTGTCCCCAAGAGGGTATTGTTTGTCAGACCGAAAGAATGAGTCTTCAAATGTCAGGATTTACTACAGGGATATTAAAGAGCAAGTGTAATAGATAAAAATCAATCTATTACACGAGAGATCGGTTATGACAATATATAATATATGACAAAATATGCGGCGTATATGGGGAACACCAAACCAAGCCACGGGGAGTATATAGGGAACACCAAACCATGGGGAGTATATAGGGAACACCACACCACGGGGAGTATATAGGGAACACCAAACCATGGGGAGTATATAGGGAACACCAAACCACGGGGAGTATATGGGGAACACCAAACCACGGGGAGTATATAGGGAACA
>CM026390.1:70178312-70249202 GCA_014843695.1 Archivesica marissinica
TACATCACATACTACTCCATACATCACATACTACTCTATACATCGCATACTACTCCATACATTACATACTACTCCATACATTACATACTACTCCATACATCGCATACTACTCCATACATCACATACTCCATACATCACATAATACTCCATACATCACATACTACTCCATACATCCCATACTACTCCAAACATCACATACTACTCCATACATCACATACTACTCCATACATCACATACTACTACATACATCACATACTACTCCATACATCACATACTCCATACATCACATACTACTCCATACATCACATACTACTACATACATCACATACTACTCCATACATCACATACTCCATACATCACATACTACTCCATACATCACATACTACTACATACATCATATACTACTCCATACATCACATATTACTACATACATCACATACTACTCTATACATCACATACTACTACATACATCATATACTACTCCATACATCACATACTACTCCATACATCACATACTCCATACATCGCATACTCCATACATCACATACTCCATACATTACATACTACTCCATACATCACATACTACTCCATACATCACATACTACTACATACATCACATACTACTCCATACATCACATACTACTTCATACATCCCATACTACTCCATACATTACATACTACTCAATACATCTCATACTACTCCATACATCACATACTACTCCATACATCACATACTCCATACATCACATACTACTCCATACATCACATACTACTCCATACATCACATACTACTCCATACATCACATACTACTCCATACATCACATACTACTACATACATCACATACTACTCCATACATCACATACTACTCCATACATCACATACTCCATACATCACATACTACTCCATACATCACATATTACTCCATACATCACATACTACTCCATACATCACATACTACTCCATACATTAAATACTACTCCATACATCCCATACTACTCCATACATCACATACTACTCCATACATCACATACTCCATACATAACATACTACTCCATACATCACATACTACTCCATACATCACATACTACTCCATGCATCACATACTACTCCATACATCACATACTACTCCATACATCACATACTACTCCATACATCACATACTACTTCATACATCACATACTACTCTATACATCACATACTACTCCATACATCACATACTCCATACATCACATACTACTCCATACATCACATACTACTCCATACATCACATACTCTATACATCACATACTACTCCATACATCACATACTACTCCATACATCGCATACTACTCCATACATCACATACTACTCCATACATCACATACTCCATACATCACATACTACTCCATACATCACATACTACTCCATACATCACATACTACTCCATACATCGAATACTACTACATACGTCACATACTACTCCATACATCACATACTACTCCATACATCGCATACTACTCCATACATCACATACTCCATACATCACATACTACTCCATACATCACATACTACTCCATACATCACATACTACTCCATACATCACATACTACTCCATACATCACAAACTCCATACATCACATACTACTCCATACATCACATACTACTCCATACATCGCATACTACTCCATACATTACATACTACTCCATACATTACATACTACTCCATACATCGCATACTACTCCATACATCACATACTCCATACATCACATACTACTCCATACATCACATACTACTCCATACATCACATACTACTCCATACATCACATACTACTCCATACATCACATACTCCATACATCACATACTACTCCATACATCACATACTACTCCATACATCGCATACTACTCCATACATTACATACTACTCCATACATCACATACTACTCCATACATCGCATACTACTCCATACATCACATACTCCATACATCACATACTACTCCATACATCACATACTACTCCATACATCACATACTACTCCATACATCACATACTACTCCATACATCACATACTACTCCATACATCACATACTACTCCATACATCACATACTACTCCATACATCACATACTCCATACATCACATACTACTCCATACATCACATACTACTCCATACATCACATACTACTCCATACATCACATACTCCATCATCACATACTACTCCATACATCACATACTACTACATACATCGCATACTACTCCATACATCACATATACTCCATACATCACATACTACTCTATACATCACATACTACTCATACATCATATACTCCATACATCACATACTACTCCATACATCACATACTACTCCATACATCACATACTCTCCATACATCCCATACTACTCCTACATACATACTACTCCATACATCATCATACTCCCCCATACTCACATACTACTCCATACATCACTATACTCCTCCATACATCACATACTACTCCATACATCACTATACTAGCTCCATACATCTCATACTACTCCATACATCACATACTACTCCATACATCACATACTCCATACATCACATACTACTCTTTTTTTTTTTTTTTACTCCATACATCACTACTCCATACATCACATACTACTCCATACATCACATACTACTCCATACATCACATACTACTCCATACATCACATACTACTCCATACATCACATACTCCATACATCACATACTACTACATACATCACATACTCCATACATCACATACTACTCCATACATCACATACTACTCCATACATCACATACTACTCCATACATCACATACTCCATACATCACATACTACTACATACATCGCATACTACTCCATACATCACATACTCCATACATCACATACTACTACATACATCACATACTCCATACATCACATACTACTACATACATCGCATACTCCATACATCACATACTACTCCATACATCACATACTACTCCATACATCACATACTACTCCACACATCACATACTACTCCATACATCACATACTACTCCATACATCCCATACTACTCCATACATCACATACTACTCCATACATCACATACTACTTCATACATCACATACTACTACATACATCCCATACTACTACATACATCACATACTCCACACATCACATACTACTCCATACATCACATACTACTCCATACATCACATACTACTCCATACATCACATACTACTCCATACATCACATACTACTACATACATCACATACTACTCCATACATCCCATACTACTCCATACATCACATACTACTCCATACATCACATACTACTCCATACATCACTTACTCCATACATCACATACTACTCCATACATCACATACTCCATACATCACATACTACTCCATACATCACATACTACTCCATACATCACATACTACTCCATACATCACATACTACTCCATACATCACATACTCCATACATCACATACTACTCCATACATCACATACTACTCCATACATCACATACTACTCCATACATCACATACTCCATACATACATACTCCATACATCACATACTACTCCATACATCACATACTCCATACATCACATACTTCCATACATCACATACTACTCCATACATCACATACTACTCCATACATCACATACTACTCCATACATCACATACTCCATACATCACATACTACTCCATACATCACATACTACTCCATACATCACATACTCCATACATCACATACTACTCCATACATCACATACTCCATACATCACATACTCCATACATCACATACCTCCATACATCACATACTACTCCATACATCACATACTACTCCATACATCACATACTACTCCATACATCCATACTACTCCATACATCACATACTACTCCATACATCACATACTACTCCATACATCACATACTACTCCATATCACATACTTCATACATCGCATACTCCATACATCACATACTCCATACATCACATACTACTCCATACATCACATACTACTCCATACATCACATACTACTCCATACATCACATACTCCATACATCACATACTCCATACATCACATACTCCATACATCACATACTACTCCATACATCACATACTACTCCATACATCACATACTACTCCATACATCACATACTACTCCATACATCACATACTACTCCATACATCACATACTACTCCATACATCACATACTACATACATCACATACTACTCCATACATCACATACTACTCCATACATCACATACTACTCCATACATCACATACTCATACATCGCATACTACTCCATACATCACATATCTCCATACATCACATCTACTCCATACATCGCATACTACTCCATACATCACATACTCCATACATCACATACTACTCCATACATCGCATACTCCATACATCGCATACTACTCCATACATCACATACTCCATACATCGCATACTACTCCATACATCGCATACTCCATACATCGCATACTACTCCATACATCACATACTACTCCATACATCACATACTACTCCATACATCACATACTACTCCATACATCACATACTACTCCATACATCACATACTCCATACATCACATACTCCATACATCACATACTACTCCATACATCACATACTACTCCATACATCACATACTCCATACATCACATACTACTCCATACATCACATACTACTCTACATCACATACTACTCCATATCACATACTACTCCATACATCCATACTACTCCATACATCACATACTACTCCATACATCATACTACTCCATACATCACATACTACTCCATACATCACATACTACTCCATACATCACATACTACTCCATACATCACATACTACTCCATACATCACATACTACTCCATACATCACATACTACTACATACATCACATACTACTCCATACATCACATACTACTCCATACATCACATACTACTCCATACATCACATACTACTCCATACATCACATACTACTCCATACATCACATACTACTCCATACATCGCATACTACTCCATACATCACATACTCCATACATCACATACTACTCCATACATCACATACTACTCCATACATCACATACTACTCCATACATCACATACTACTCCATACATCACAAACTCCATACATCACATACTACTCCATACATCACATACTACTCCATACATCGCATACTACTCCATACATTACATACTACTCCATACATTACATACTACTCCATACATCGCATACTACTCCATACATCACATACTCCATACATCACATACTACTCCATACATCACATACTACTCCATACATCACATACTACTCCATACATCACATACTACTCCATACATCACAAACTCCATACATCACATACTACTCCATACATCACATACTACTCCATACATCGCATACTACTCCATACATTACATACTACTCCATACATTACATACTACTCCATACATCGCATACTACTCCATACATCACATACTCCATACATCACATACTACTCCATACATCACATACTACTCCATACATCACATACTACTCCATACATCACATACTACTCCATACATCACATACTCCATACATCACATACTACTCCATACATCACATACTACTCCATACATCACATACTCCATACATCACATACTACTCCATACATCACATACTACTCCATACATCACATACTCCATACATCACATACTCCATACATCACATACTACTCCATACATCATATACTACTCCATACATCACATACTACTCCATACATCCCATACTACTCCATACATCACATACTACTCCATACATCACATACTACTCCATACATCACATACTACTCCATACATCACATACTTCATACATCGCATACTCCATACATCACATACTACTCCATACATCACATACTCCATACATCGCATACTACTCCATACATCACATACTACTCCATACATCACATACTCCATACATCGCATACTACTCCATACATCACATACTACTACATACATCACATACTACTCCATACGTCACATACTACTCCATACATCACATACTACTCCATACATCACATACTACTACATACATCACATACTACTCCATACATCACATACTACTCCATACATCACATACTACTACATACATCGCATACTACTCCATACATCACTCCATACATCGCTCCATACATCGCATACTACTCCATACATCACTCCATACATCGCCCCATACATCGCATACTACTCCATACATCACTCCATACATCGCTCCATACATCGCATACTACTCCATACATCACTCCATACATCGCTCCATACATCATATACTACTCCATACATCACATACTACTCCATACATCGCATACTCCATACATCACATACTACTCCATACATCACATACTACTCCATACATCGCATACTACTCCATACATCGCCCCATACATCGCATACTACTCCATACATCACATACTCCATACATTACATACTACTCCATACATCACATACTCCATACATCACATACTACTCCATACGTCACATACTACTCCATACATCGCATACTCCATACATCACATACTACTCCATACATCACATACTACTCCATACATCACATACTCCATACATCGCATACTACTCCATACATCACATACTACTCCATACATCACATACTACTCCATATAGCACATACTACTCCATACATCGCATACTACTCCATACATCACATACTACTCCATACATTACATACTACTCCATACATCACATACTACTCCATACATCACATACTACTCCATATATCACATACTACTCCATACATCACATACTACTCCATACATCACATACTACTCCATACATCCCATACTACTACATACATCGCATACTACTCCATACATCACATACTACTCCATACATCACATACTACTCCATACATCACATACTACTCCATACATCACATACTACTCCATACATCACATACTACTCTATACATCACATACTACTCCATACATCGCATACTCCATACATTACATACTACTCCATACATCACATACTACTCCATACATCACATACTCCATACATCACATACTCCATACATCACATACTCCATACATCACATACTCCATACATCACATACTCCATACATCACATACTCCATACATCACATACTCCATACATCACATACTACTCCATACATCACATACTCCATACATCACATACTCCATACATCACATACTCCATACATCGCATACTCCATACATCACATACTCCATATATCACATACTACTCCATACATCACTTACTCCATACATCACATACTACTCCATACATCACATACTCCATACATCACATACTCCGTACATCGCATACTCCATACATCACATACTCCATACATCACATACCCCATACATCACATACTGCTCCATACATCGCTCCATACATCGCAGACTAATCCATACATCGCATACTGCTCCTTACATCGCATACTGCTCCTTACATCGCATACTGCTCCTTACTCCATACATCGCATACTACTCCATACATCAAATCATTTTCACTGTGAACAGACAATACAAAAAAACACGACGGTCGATTGAACCAACTACGACTGTCCGTTAGTTATTTCAATCAAGTTTCGTAATCCGTCCGAAAACATTGTTATAATTTGTTTTTGAGGGTTAATGTCACACTAACAGCTTCCTCATATGGCGACTCTCCAGCTAGTAGTGGCGGAGGAAGACCCGGGGTGCTCCGAACAGTATTTCAGGCATTGACGCCCAGGTCACCCAAGAGGAACCACCCGCAAGCCAGTTCGATAGCTTCCTTACTTGAAATAATTCGACACCCTTATTGGGGTTCGAACCTATATCGGTTAGTGGCAAGTGATCGGTTAGTGGCAAGTGATGTTGTCGTAATTGGTTGCATATGGTGTTATAGTTATGCCTGAAATAACAGAAATAGAATATGGAATCACAATTCTGAATGCATAATTATATTCTCGAAAATGTTTTAGAAAATCTACCGATAAGCGTAACTGTTTGAAATTTAACCACCAATACTTCATTGACAGAGAGAAACAGAAATAAGACATGGCCGATGACGCATATTAAGATAATTGTAAAAAAAGTTTAAAATTTATTTATTTTATTGCGAAGCAAGTTCTAACAACTTATATTAATCACTCTCGTTGGCGCGGATGGAAGCGTAAATGTGGTCATTCGTGTGGGAGGACACCGGAGTGCCGGAAAAAAACTCACCTGTCCGATCTGGATACCACCATACTTCCCGGTCCGAGGATCGAACCCGGGTAACATTGGTGAGAAGCGAGCGCGCTAACCACTGCGCTAATCGGACAACAAAGATAATTGTAGACATCGATACAATATAGCAATATTCTTAGAACCAAAATCAAATGAACCCATTAGGGTAAACACACTCACACACTTTATCTGCACCATATATGTGATTGGAAACTGACGTGTGGACAGCTTGCTCTGTCCTAAAAGCGATCATCTGATTTCAGTTCTAGATTATCTATCTCACTGTCAATTGGTCTCTGTATGTTTGCAATTAGCCACTCTGCAGTGAATGCCCGGAAGATACGCTCCGTTTAGTCATATACGACAGGCACTATCTGCCAGATAATTGCCAATTGTGTACAATTGAATCAATATTTATAGTTGGACTGTTTCTAGGGCATTTCAATGCATGTTTTTCGACAATTAATGCAATGAAATAAAACAGTGCTTCGTGTAGCGCATATTAGTATTGCCGTATAGCTTTATGCATCTGTTAGAATAGGTAGTATTCGTCTACAGTCTAGTTTATCAACACCCTGAAAAGGGCACTGTAAAAATATGTAATTTTATGTTGCTTTCGTTTGAAATAACATCCATACTCCGTACATGATGCGAGCACTGAGATTGCCAGTCTGCACACCTCAGAGGCGTACATGTATATATATACATGCATACTAAATATCGGGAATTTCCAAGTAACATTACCGAATTGCATGTATCATAATTATAAAGAAATAATTCACCTTGTATAACATTGCACTATTCACGCATACTTGATACAATTAGTACAGAGACACGTTTCCACGCTTGTAGATACCCATGTATAAGCTCGTATTGATCTTGTCGGGACCAAGACTACTTTTCTGCGTAAATCTGTTTTCGGAGCTATTCTATGACGTCATTGAGTTAGTAAATGGCCACCGCCTACAATATTTTGTCTTTAAAATAGAAACTACACCATTTCCCGATGACATGTTAGCTATATATAGTCTCAGTATTTTATTGTAACAATTATGGACTGGAGATAGTGCAGTAAATGTATTAACATTGACGAGAACAGTACTTTTACGAATTAATCGAGACAAAGCATAGACAGAACCACCTCCAGATGAAATACAACTACCTAAAATTATTTATTAGCAATATATAATTATATAGATGACGGGATTCCGCTACCGAGTGGCTTAGGTCGTTGAGTTTAAATCGCCAGGTCGTTAACATCAAATTATATTCCTCTCGTCGCTCAGAATGTGGAATTCGTTCACGTGCATAAGCTATTAGACTGATTTGGTCGTTGGTTCTACTCGGGTGCATGACATTGCCTGACATACTGCTTGGAGAGACATACGTCTTCCCCCACCGAACATGAGCTGGGGAATCACAGTATGACGTAAGCTGTCGGCGCGACTTTACCCACTACAACAACAACAACAACAAGAAACATGAGCTGGGGAATCACAATATAACGTAAGCTATCTGTGCGACTTTACCCACTACAACAACAACAACAACAACAAGAAACATGAGCTGGGGAATCACAATATAACGTAAGCTGTCTGTGCGACTTTACCCACTACAACAACAACAAACATGAGCTGGGGAATCACAATATAACGTAAGCTATCTGTGCGACTTTACCCACTACAGCAACAAGAAACATGAGCTGGGGAATCACAATATAACGTAAGCTATCGGCGCGACTTTACCCACTACAGCAACAAGAAACATGAGCTGGGGAATCACAATATAACGTAAGCTATCGGCGCGACTTTACCCACTACAACAACAACAAACATGAGCTGGGGAATCACAATATAACGTAAGCTATCTGTGCGACTTTACCCACTACAACAACAACAAACATGAGCTGGGGAATCACAATATGACGTAAACTGTCGGCGCGACTTTTCCCACTACAACAACCATCAGCTGAGGAATCACAATATGACGTAAGCTGTCGGCGCGACTTTACCCACTACAACAACAACAACAACAACAACAACAAACATGAGCTGGGGAATCATAATATGACGTAATCTGTCGGTGCGACTTTACCCACTACAACAACAACAACCATCAGCTGGGGGAATCACAATATGACGTAATCTGTCGGTGCGACTTTACCCACTACAACAACAACAACCATCAGCTGGGGGAATCACAATATGACGTAATCTGTCGGTGCGACTTTACCAACTACAACAACAACAACCATCAGCTGGGGAATCACAATATGACGTAAGCTGTCGGCGCAACTTTACCCACACAGACAACAACACACAAATAAGAAACATTAATAGTAGAAATAACATGCCACATAACCCCAAAACATTGCAATGTGGATTTTAAGTGCCTTGCCTAAGGGCACACTCGTAACGACTACAGCTGGCCGCGAACTCCGGACCAGTCACACCTGAAGCGAACGCGCTACCATTGCACTATCACGACTTAAATTCCTAAATATTACATGGAGGTTTGACTGTAGTACAAGAATAGCATTGCGTAACTGGCTGTCACACCTGTGTAATCTCCGATACTTCCTCATGCATACACCACCGTAACGAATACAGTATTAATACTATTTTATTACACACTCCTAGATTATCAAAGTTGCCTGTTGTATACAGGTACTGCCTAAGTGGCGCACGAAGTTGTGTCCGAACACAATCATTTTATCCACCTGTGTTCCTACATATATTTACATCATTAATTGCGTAAGGTGCAATGTTGCTTGCAGAAGTCGATTGAATGGAATACAGGTACTGCCTAAGTGGCGCACGAAGTTGTGTCCGAACACAATTATCCAGCTGTGTTACTACATATATTTACATCATTAATTGCGTAAGGTGCAATGTTGCTTGCAGAAGTCGATTGAATGGAATACAGGTACTGCCTAAGTGGCGCACGAAGTTGTGCCCGAACACTATTATCCAGCTGTGTTACTACATATAATTACATCATTAATTGCGTAAGGTGCAATGTTGCTTGCAGAAGTCAGTTGAATGGTATGTACTCCGAAAATTATGTTTCACTGTATCACGCAGCTCATGCATGGTATTTACCATGTAATTAAATTAGTTATGCAAATTGTTTCAGCTAACGGTTAACCGTCTCGTCATTTTCTTACAAACCCTCGGAGCACATCTGATGAGTCACCTATGTACTCCAGCAGAGAGTGGGAGACTACCATTTAGTTTGACCTGATGTCTCTAACAACCAGATGATCAATTACTGAGTAGACCCTGCGCTAGGAAGTATCATCTATTTTGTTAGTAAATTTCTGGGTAAACTCTGCTCCAGTAATGGTACCAATAAAATTATTGATATCTGGCTTGCCTTAAATCTATTTAGAAGAAAAGACAGGCTGTTAATTGATGGCATTGTCTAGGCTAAGACCAATGTTCCGGGATAATAAGACCGTAGAGTCCCAGCTGATTCCAAGCTGCAGTTACGCGGCAATTTAACTAGGGAAACTAAGGGCAGTAGGTATAACAAGCTTAAATACATTATAGTTGTTAATAAGATGTAACCATTTGTGTGTTTCCGTTGAAGATTTCTAAGAAATAATGTCAACAATTCCAAATTAACTTCATTAGCTTTGACAGGTCTTTAATTATATCAATACTAATGGACACGCATGATATCTTTGAACGTAGAATACTTTAGCAGTTAGTCTTCAATTAAGGAATGGTTCGAGGGTTAATAGTTTCCATCGGGGTATGAACTACATTGGGCGTGGTTAAAATGTGTTGAGGCCGAAAGAACGCCCAATGTAGTTCATACCCCGATGGAAACTATTAACCTGCGATTCATTACTTATATTTACATTAATTATTATTTTCAATGTCACAAGGAAAACAAGTATCACACTTTCCAAATAAAAGGTATTTAGTCCAATTTGCAACTTACAGTGTGGCGGGAACCTGATATCTAAATCATCATTGGAACAGCGTAAGCTGTACGACACGCCTTTTCACTCGACGAACGTTGCCTAACATTGCGAATGCGCATGCCCGTAACATCGAGTGCGCATGTCAGCTGCATATCATTAATTGCAAACCCTCGTAGGAAATTGTATGCAATCAGGGCACATACGTTCATGGAAGGAAACGCAATAGCGATGTAAATATGCTACGAGTAATATACCAACGGTTAATGTGAACTGCCAGTAGCAAACTGAAGGATTTCATTTTACCTAAAGCTTCTGCACGACCGCAACACAAATATATTACGACACAATAATGTTTCTATCAGTCCTACTATATCAATACGCCATCACACCGGCTTGTAAGTTAAGCTTCAAAGTATGCATACATGTATTTCTATTTGAATTGTTATGTAATAGTAATGGTAATACAAACGACGATTTAAAAGAAGTCTTGACGAAATCATAACGCTGTTTAAAACATAAATATAACGCTGTTTTGCACAGTATACATCTGTTAACATATTTCTAAGAATTCAGCTATAATCATACTAGTATGTAACATAGCTATGACATATAATATCACAATTGAAGCATGTGAAAGAATTCTCCAGAAATATATCAAGTTATTGTGACAACCTGCCTTTTGCTTCTTACCATGTGCACAATTAGAGACTGTTTCGTATTAGATAACAATTCTAGCTGTGCCATATTGCGTTTTTCTGTCTGACACAAAATTCAACATAACAGTAGGTGATCAATATCATTTGCTTTAAATATGCATTTGGCAATCCTATGACATTGTATGGTTTATCGATATTAATATATGGTGAAACTCGTTCAATTGTGTGAAATACTCTTGCAACTGTTATGCACATCTAAACTCATGGATACTATACACATCTGTCTGTCTGTCTGTCCGTCCGTCCGTCCGTCCGTCCGTCTGTCTGTCTGTCTGTCTGTCTGTCTGTCTGTCTGTCTGTCTGTCTGTCTGTCTGTCTGTCTGTCTGTCTGTCTGTCTGTCTGTCCCATATACGCATCCGCAGTTCAATATTAACGTATTTACTGTATAGTTAGGATAACGTGGCCTATGCAAACAAATACCAACGTACCGTTATATCTCGCCATGTGCATCTGCACATACTTACTGTTGGACTAATCGGAATTAAGATACATGTAGCTATAAACAACAGAAAGAGATAGTTTGGTGCCCATTATTGGTATGGTTTCAATAGGGTATACAATCTGTCGACTTGCATATAATTTACAAGTGAGCAATGAATGAGTCTCATCTTCAATACTAAGTTTTGTACACGCATTACCAAGTCTTTATTGTTGAATTTCCCTAACAGATATGCCTGATTCAATTCTAATCATATTTAAGCCGGCTTAATATTGATATTTCATTTTCCCCTTACATCACGTAAGCGTTACACTTGACGTTAGTTCTAAGACTTTAGACAACGTGAACATCACTGGATCGTATGGTACCATACTAAAATAATTAGGTTTAAAATGGAAATACATTCATGCGATTGTGTGTGTTTTCGACGGATTAAATTAATATCTGAAATAAGCATACTGTGTCGATTCTCTGTTTTGGTAAGGCATGAGAGGGGGTACTGTTTGGGCTTATTTTGAACTTTTTATGTTGGTGATTTGTGTTTTAAGTGTATATCGTCAATCGCCCTATTTCCGGACACCACCTGTTTTAGAATGTGTTTGCAAATGACGTCATCACTGTCAGTAGTAGGTACTTGGATTATATGGTAGGCTGAAACTGCCAAACATGAAATACAGACGGATCTGTAGTCCAGTGGTAACACGCTGGACTGGTAATCCAGGGATCGCAGGTTCGACCCCCCGTCTGACCTTAATAAAATTAACAGTCTTTCAGATGGGACGTTAAACCGAAGTCTCGTGTCGGTGCTTTACAAAGTTTACACCGTGCACGTAAAAGAACCAGAGGAGATTCTGGAATGGGTCTCTGTCTGTATCATGCACTATCCTCCAAAATCTAAAATAATTAATCTCTTCAGGAGGCGTCGCTCATATGGGCAACCGGTAGCGACTATAAATAAACGTAAAAATAAATAAATCCAAACATGAACTTGAGCAATAACAGATCGATATTCACCTTTTATTTTGAAAATATGTAAATGGTGATGTTTTTCATAAGTCTCATTCACGTGTATACAAAAATCCCTTACACAGAGATATATGTAAAGACATATGTGTTTATTTTTGCAACTCGAAAAGTCTAATGCATGGCTTTACAAGGTCACATGTCAATCAACACATTTCTGGTACATGGACTGTGATTCATGGTGTCCTAAACCTCGGTCATGTTGTTGACGTCATATTGAAATAGAATGTGAGTGAAATTGAGGTTTTATTTTAAACGATGTTATGCAATCTGAGTTTAGTAAAACGTATTAAATGCAAGAATGATCACTTTACGGAAGATGAGTTTCATTTCATGTTTAAATGTTAGGTGTATAGTACATTAAACGTTTATATTCTAATCGACCAAGTATGGTCAAATTATTGCAAATATTTCAATGTGACAATTCCCTAGAGCTGGTTAACTTTAGTAAATATATTCATGAAGCTTTATCCCTTCGTAATTCACTTGTTTAGGATATATGAGTTACCAGTTGAATACTCCCTACACTCTTAATACAGTCATGATCATGTTTTGCATAGTCTAAAATCCATCATGACATTGTCATTATTTTTCCATGTATGTCCATAATCATTACATCATTTGTCCATCCTCATCATGATTGCATATATCATAATATTGTACTATATATATTGTAAATATGTTTAAATGTTACAGACGAGAAACTGTAAAGTTTAAGTCTTAATAAAGCATTCTTCTTCTTCTTCTTCTTCTTCTTCATAATAATATTATTTCATCTGCTATAAAAGAGAATGACTCGGGTGTATTCACATCTTATGTGAGCGAATACCCGTACCCACATGGTACGTGTGTTTCTGTCGTTCTCTATATGATAGCTTAAGCTTATATATATTTATAATTCTGTACCATGTGAACGGGTATTTATATGGACTGTCGAAATATCTGTTATAGTTTAAGCTTTATTTATATTACAACGATTGCGAAGCAAGTTCTAACAACGTGTGACAAATGTGAACACGTAGGAGACATATGTGAACAAACTGGTTAGAAATGTGAAGCAAAGGTATGTAGTACAGCATACTGGAAATAGGGACACAGTGGTTTCCGATATTCGGGGATTAAATGACAGAACTAATGTTTAACTTTATTTATTTTATAACGATTGTCAAGCAAGTTCTAACAACTTATATTAATCACTCTCGTTGGCGCTGATGAAAGCGTATATGTGGTCCATCGTGTGGGAGGAAACCGGAGTACCCGGAGAAAACCCACCTATCCGATCTGTTGTTCTGATAATACTGTTGGTAAATCCACTATATTATGTTCTTTGTTCGAGGACGATTCCGTTCATTTTAATTGAATACATTGAAATGAATATTAAACATAACTATGCTTTGTTCAGTGCTCTGGTTTTATGTTGGTATTCATACATTAAATATGTCTCACCAAATTCGTAATATGTATCAATGGGAGAAATCATGAAACGCTAACCGGAATATTAACTGTATTTGTATTGTACGGTTAGCACACCCCATTCGCTATAAGTAAGTAAGTAAGTAAGTAAGTAAGTAAGTGAGTGAGTGAGTGAGTGAGTGAGTGAGTGAGTGCGTGAGTGAGTGAGTGAGTGAGTAAGTAATATGTGCATATACGTAGTATAGAACAAGTACATACATTAAAATTAAAAAAGCACCCAAACCAGTGGGGTCTCTAGGTCACCATACATATAATAAAAATAAGTATGTGAGATGGTACGGTGGTCGCCAGATCGAAAAGGTGGGTTTTCTCCGGGTACTCCGGCTTGTTCGCACACGAATGACCCCGCTCCAACGAGAGTGATCAATATAAGTTGTTAAAGCTTGCTTCGCAATCGTTGTTAAATAAATAAACTTTAAACTTTAAAAATACAAAATTGTAAAGTTCTAATATTGAAACGTATTAAAGGTATGTATGGTATGTGGTATTTAATTATTTTAAATCATTGACCGATATGGCCCATGAGGCACACAGAGGTAGCAACTATTTAAGTGACGATTAACACGAACGAATAGGCTATAGCTATATGCATAGTGGCTTGTGTTTAATTATCGTCGCTACCGGTTGCCCATATGAGCGACGCCTTCGTAAGAGATTAGTCATTTTAGACTTTGGAGGATAGTGCAATGATACAGACAGAGACCCATTCCAGAGTCTTATCTGGTCCCTTTGGTTCTTTGGCGTGCACGGTGAAACGAGACCTCGGTTGAAAGTCACATCTGAACGAATGCTAATATTATTAGGGGGGGGGGGGTCAGACGGGGGATCCGATCCCTGGATTCACAGTCCATCGTGTGGCACGTGTGTATTCATAGGGTACTGACTTGCCAATCGTACTTGCCTTTGTTGGATGGTATGTGTCAATTGAAAGCTTAACAATTTCAAATTTTACATCGATTCAGAAGCATTTATTTGCTAGATATATCCTTTGGGGAAATTAAAAACTGAGAGTTCAATTTTGAGATCCCTCGAGAAGCCATAAATGAGTTATATAGACGAGAAAAGGAGGTTAACATGGATAATTCAGGAGCTCTTTTGAATATTTGCATTCACTTTCGTGCGTCTTGACATCTTCCCAATATGAATGATGTAGGGTAACCTAATTGATAAAGAAAATTGAACACGTTTTTATAGATATACTCTTTATCAGAAAGGCACGCCGGCTATCAGTATGCATCCACACTAAATACAGTTACATAGCCCTATAATGGATGCTCAGCAATATTCATGAATGGAATTCAATACAATCAAATATGTCATTATTAGTTCGAATCTCGTCAGGGGTTCGTTCTGATATGGCCGGTTGGTGAGCCGCCAGCTAGTTAAATAATGGTTATCGATTGTCTACCAGCCTGACGCCTGGCATACAAGCATATGATTCGGGAAGTACTGATACATGTATAAAAAAGGTGTCTCATAAGTCAAACATGGACGGCCCTTTAACTCTTTCAGCGCCGAATAAATTCAGAGCATGTGCAAACAACATAGATCCAGATCAGCCGCGGCGTAACGCCGCGTCTGATCAGGATCTATGTTGTTTGCTATTCGGACAGGTGCTTCAGCTCCACTGTCTGAAGAGCAATCAGCAAATAGCCTGATCAGAAGGCATGTTCTGTTCTGTCCGATCGGGTTCTCTATTTATTTTACAAAGTCGCTTTTATGCGACATTGGCGGTGAAAGAGTTAAATGGGGTGACACTATAATAAACAAACACTGTACGTTTACTTTTTATTAGTGTTAACATAAGCCATATGAAATATCCACACGGAGCTATGTGGTCCAAGACTTTCATCGTTGCATGTCATCGAAGTCCCGGGTCCAATGATTATCACGTGAGAACCTTTCAGATTCGGTGATTCAACGCAATGTTGAGTTGGAATCCAAGGAGAGCAGATTGCCTGGCTGTATAATTAGAATTTCAACTTAAACTGAACTACCAAGACAAACTAACACTACACTATATCCATGTGTGTTTGTTTGTTTATTGGGTTTAACCATTTCCCTCATATAAGCACCTCTACCAATACCACATACATTGACAATGTAGTAGCCAAACCAATGTTCATAATAAAGGCCAGAATCTCATGTAGTCCCAGTAATATTTAAGGAGGTGGGATGGATATGGCGACTACTTATCCACTGCATGATAGCTAAATGGCTGTCGTTTGTATGGAGATATAATAGTATATTAACCTAGATCTCTATGTAGTCCCAGTAATATTTATGGAAGTGGGATATATATGGCGACTACTTATCCACTGCATGATAGCTAAATGGCTGTCGTTTGTATGGAGATATAATAGTATATTAACCTAAATCTCTATGAAGAAAAGGGTTAAAGTTGCGCCGACGAATAGGCCATACGGCGACGCACGAGCTAATATTGGCGGAGGAAGATCCGCGGGTGCCCCTCCGATCAGCATTGCAGGTACGGACGGACACACGGGTAGAACCACCGTCCTACCGCACGACAGCTGGATACCTCACATGAAATAATTCGATATCCCCATTGGGATTCGAACCTACTACGGTGGTATTTAGTCAATGGCATTAACCACTAGGCCACGGAGGCCCCATGTCCATGTGTGTTATGAAATATAGTAATCAGTACTCCTGTTTCACCTATTTCATTATGAAAGCCAGAATGTAGAAATGGAGCACTGTTGTAGGAAATAGTTTGTGCAAGACCTACCTATCTCAATGCGCTTTATACAGAACTTAAAAGACATACCAATGAACAATTGTTTCTTAAATCTTAGTTTAAACTTCATTTATTTTACAATGATAGCGAAGCAAGTTCTAACAACTTATATTAATCACTCTCGTTGGCGCGGATGAAAGCGTAACTGTAGTCATTCATGTGTGTGTGTGGGGGGGGGGGGGGCGGAGTACCCGGAGAAAACCCACCTGTCCGATCTGGCGACCACCGTACCATCTCACATACTTCCCGGTCAGAGGATCGAACCCGGGCTGCATTGGTGAGAAGCGAGTGCTAACCACTGCGCTAATCGGACAGCCAATGTTTGTCTTAAACCTGATGATATGCTAACATCTGAAGTTGATCGTAATTACTTGTATCAAATCAGAAGCAACTGGGCTTACCAGATTAAACATATTCCTATGACGAATGCGGTATTTCATACATGTGGCAATACCAATTCAATAATGCTAGGAACAATACAAAAACTTGGCTATCATTGCGTCTATCTCTGCCTTTGTAGACTGATGGAATAACTGATGCTGTACCGATACACAATGTGCGTGCGTGCGTGCGTGCGTATGTACGTGATAGAAAAATGGAATATGATATTAGTTAATAGATAATTTTACTTCGTACACACATATGGAATTAATGACCAATTAGTTTATGCACATTAATTTGAACTCGATTGCGAAACAAGTTCTTACAGCTAATGCACACTGACCGTATTCAATGATCTCGTAACGGTTATATGCGCGAAAATGTCACGATAATACAGACGCCGTAAAAACCCCAAGTAGTATAGAACGTTACAACTACTCGCATACAGTATGTGCATAATACAATGTCCATTAATTAGTCGTCTCGTTTAGACGCTAACATGAACGATTCTCTCTAAATAAAATATAATAATACTATCGATCATAGTCTTCCTAAAATAATGATTCCCTCTGAATGATAACATATACGGGTATCTGATTCCCTCTGAATGATAACATATACGGGTATCTGATTCCCTCTGAATGATAACATATACGGGTATCTGATTCCCTCTGAATGATAACATATACGGGTATCTGATTCCCTCTGAATGATAACATATACGGGTATCTGATTCCCTCTGAATGATAACATATACGGGTATCTGATTCCCTCTGAATGATAACATATACGGGTATCTGATTCCCTCTGAATGATAACATATACGGGTATCTGATTCCCTCTGAATGATAACATATACGGGTATCTGATTCCCTCTGAATGATAACATATACGGGTATCTGATTCCCTCTGAATGATAACATATACGGGTATCTGATTCCCTCTGAATGATAACATATACGGGTATCTGATTCCCTCTGAATGATAACATATACGGGTATCTGATTCCCTCTGAATGATAACATATACGGGTATCTGATTCCCTCTGAATGATAACATATACGGGTATCTGATTCCCTCTGAATGATAACATATACGGGTATCTGATTCCCTCTGAATGATAACATATACGGGTATCTGATTCCCTCTGAATGATAACATATACGGGTATCTGATTCCCTCTGAATGATAACATATACGGGTATCTGATTCCCTCTGAATGATAACATATACGGGTATCTGATTCCCTCTGAATGATAACATATACGGGTATCTGATTCCCTCTGAATGATAACATATACGGGTATCTGATTCCCTCTGAATGATAACATATACGGGTATCTGATTCCCTCTGAATGATAACATATACGGGTATCTGATTCCCTCTGAATGATAACATATACGGGTATCTGATTCCCTCTGAATGATAACATATACGGGTCTCTGATTCCCTCTGAATGATAACATATACGGGTATCTGATTCCCTCTGAATGATAACATATACGGGTATCTGATTCCCTCTGAATGATAACATATACGGGTATCTGATTCCCTCTGAATGATAACATATACGGGTATCTGATTCCCTCTGAATGATAACATATACGGGTATCTGATTCCCTCTGAATGATAACATATACGGGTATCTGATTCCCTCTGAATGATAACATATACGGGTATCTGATTCCCTCTGAATGATAACATATACGGGTATCTGATTCCCTCTGAATGATAACATATACGGGTATCTGATTCCCTCTGAATGATACATATACGGTTCTGATTCCCTCTGAATGATAACATATACGGGTTTGTTTTGTGTTATACGGGTTCTGATTCCTTGTGTTTGGGTTTGTTCCTCTGAATGATAACATATACGGGTATCTGATTCCCTCTGAATGATAACATATACGGGTATCTGATTCCCTCTGAATGATAACATATACGGGTCTCTGATTCCCTCTGAATGATAACATATACGGGTCTCTGATTCCCTCTGAATGATAACATATACGGGTCTCTGATTCCCTCTGAATGATAACATATAATGGTCTCTGACCAAAACCTGGCTGTTTATTTACACCGCGTTGGTCGGAATACCAGATTCGGGCTGACTAGGCCAAAAGCTACCAAAATCAGACCGAAAAGACCAACACCGGGTCGCTGCCCAAAACGGACCTTCTATAATCGCTAGCGAGAGAAACAATATTGCAGCTATAAAACAACGTACACGCAATATTGTATTGCCTGCTCAAAGTTAATTGATCGCTTCATGTTTGAAGGTTCTACATTTTCTGATATGACTATGACGTAAAACTCCAACAACGCACAGCGAAACAATAGCTTCTACCAGACAAAAACTTCTAAAAGGAAGCGATATTTTACGATTTACAATGTGTTCTCAGGAGTATTAAACACTATGACTTAGCTTAGCAATGTAGGCAATGCGTTACATTTCACATATACGCACAATACCCACCGTCAGTTTACGAGTTCATGGCGATACAAGCACAAACAGTCAAATAAACAGACATTGTGGAAACACGAGGCATACGCCGGGCACAAGCACATGGATAATCAGTTCGAACGACACAATATAAATCAGATTTGAACGGCAAGCATGCTTCATGCGTAAGCTGGCCTGCAAATATAACCAGGTCAGGAAGTACTAAGCATATTATGTTATTCTGTATGAACACTGGGCATACTCAAATAACCAATATACACTCAAATAACCAATATACACTCAAATAACCAATATACACTCAAATAACCAATATACACTCAAATAACCAATGTACACTCAAATAACCAATATACACTCAAATAACCAATATACACTCAAATAACCAATATACACTCAAATAACCAATATACACTCAAATAACGAATATACACCCAAATAACGAATATACACCCACATAACGAATATACACTCAAATAACCAATATACACCCAAATAACGAATATACACTCAAATAACGAATATACACTCAAATAACGAATATACACTCAAATAACGAATATACACTCAAATAACCAATATACACTCAAATAACGAATATACACTCAAATAACGAATATACACTCAAATAACGAATATACACTCAAATAACCAATATACACTCAAATAACCAATATACACCCAAATAACGAATATACACTCAAATAACCAATATACACTCAAATAACGAATATACACTCAAATAACCAATATACACTCAAATACCAATGTACACTCAAATAACCAATATACACTCAAATAACCAATAAACACCCAAATAACCAATATACACTCAGATAACCAATATACACTCAAATAACCAATATACACTCAAATAACCAATATACACTCAAATAACGAATATACACCCAAATAACGAATATACACTCAAATAACCAATATACACCCAAATAACGAATATACACTCAAATAACCAATATACACTCAAATAACCAATATACACTCAAATAACCAATATACACTCAAATAACGAATATACACTCAAATAACGAATATACACCCAAATAACGAATATACACTCAAATAACCAATATACACCCAAATAACGAATATACACTCAAATAACCAATATACACTCAAATAACCAATATACACTCAAATAACGAATATACACTCAAATAACGAATATACACCCAAATAACGAATATACACTCAAATAACGAATATACACCCAAATAACGAATATACACTCAAATAACCAATATACACTCAAATAACGAATATACACTCAAATAACGAATATACACTCAAATAACGAATATACACTCAAATAACCAATATACACTCAAATAACCAATATACACTCAAATAACCAATATACACCCAAATAACGAATATACACTCAAATAACCAATATACACTCAAATAACCAATATACACTCAAATAACCAATATACACTCAAATAACCAATATACACTCAAATAACCAATATACACTCAAATAACCAATATACACTCAAATAACGAATATACACCCAAATAACCAATATACACTCAAATAACCAATATACACTCAAATAACAAATATACACTCAAATAACCAATATACACTCAAATAACCAATATACACTCAAATAACCAATATACACCCAAATAACGAATATACACTCAAATAACCAATATACACTCAAATAACCAATATACACTCAAATAACCAATATACACCCAACTAACCAATATACACTCAAATAACCAATATACACTCAAATAACCAATATACACTCAAATAACCAATATACACTCAAATAACGAATATACACCCAAATAACGAATATACACTCAAATAACGAATATACACCCAAATAACCAATATACACTCAAATAACCAATATACACTCAACACAATTGCTAATCGGTCACCTAGTATTTTATAATATTTGGAGCCAATTACTAGTAATAATCATACAATATAACTATTTTCTAATTGTCATTTAATGCATTTTATCCGAAATTATGTTACAGCAAATCATTGCATAACGATCTGTAATAAAATATAACCAATACGATGATATGAATATTGATATTATTTGGTTATTAATTTACTCCAAATACTGTAAAACACATGGTGACCCATTAGCAATTGTGTTGAGTGTACTACATTAACTTGCTTGTTAATTATTCGTTACACTAATGTTGATATACATGACAACCACAACCACAACTTGGAATACTATATACACATAGTATCTGTATTAGTTTAAGACATGGACGATATGGGGTAGGTGGTGTTATGCAATATTTCTCAGAAATGTCTCTGTGAAAAGTGAGATAATTCTGAGCATTTCATTGTTCGTCAACAATACAGTGACTCATATACAAAGAAGTAATAGTAATAGACATAGTTTTTGTGAGAGTTGAAAGTAGGTCGGGTGTTTCTTTAAACACCCCGTTCTGTGTTTGTTTAAACACAACACATGTATGCCTATATACCACATGAAAACACTCTAATATTCTGCTTGCTATAAGTGAATAAACCCAATTTATATCATGCTATTTCCTACTGATATAACTGCAGAAATGTAACCGCATTAACAAACTTGACTTACTATAAGCAAACTACTATTACACTTATGCTATAGTCACGATTATTTTCTACATGAAAAACGCATCTTAAAATGATTGATAGCTTCCTTTTATTCTGACATATCCTGCGTTGCTGTAATTCCTGCATGGTCTGTTTTAAATGGAATTAAGACAGTGCCAGGCCTGTCTCGGCAGACAATTGTCTAAGCGCAGCACTCATAATAAGAAGCACTAAATGTCTAATGTACAATTATAGTTGTACGTGTACTGTCCATCTATGAAGAGATATTTGGCACTGTCCCAACTATTTCACGTGAAGGATTTCATAGCGTGCTTAGTATTAGCTAGATTCAATGCATACTGCACTATTTCCTCGTCTTTTTTTATTTAAGTTTTTTTATAAAGTTATTTAACGTCGCTACCGGTTGCCCATTTGAGCGACGGGCAGTTTACCTAACAACACCTTTCCTGGGCAGGCTTCAGCGGTTAACCAGCACCAACCTCAGTAAGAAACTGCCAACATTTTCATATAGAGAGACACGGTCTGAGCGGGGCTCGAATCCGTGACCATCAGTGATGATAGGTCATAGTGGTATCCAAGTCAGCGACTTTAACAACTCGACCACGGAGCCGGACTCGGTTTCCTCTTATTACTTTTATTTAATATATATATTTGTATGTATCGTATACATGTAAATTATGTAGATATATATGTTTCATAAACACTCATATCCGATTATTGAAACTTACATTAACATTTAGCCTTGTTTAACAGCGACGAAACTTTGAACAATTTGGAAACTTAAGCTAGTTAGTCAACCGAACGATTGTCCGGTTAACCGGTTAGTAATAATTCAGACCGGTTTTGACATACCTATATATATCGTTATCTGTTGATGATCGATTCCCATTTGAGACAATGCCTTAGTTCATATTATATATAGAATCTTACATGAGTCATGATTTATTTCATACCATATTTTATGCAATGAGTATGGTATGAAATCATCACGAGTGTATATAAGATCATTTTGATCACATTACTACATAGCGCCTGTTTTAACCATATTATTGCACACATTTTGGCTCCAAGCGTCAGGGCAAATTGTAATGACTTCACTACGCAAAACAGCGTTATATATAAGTTTTAAACAGTTTTATAATTACGTCGCAGATTTTTTTAAAGTCATCGTTTGTTTGATCGTTAACGTTATGTACACATTCACCTAGAAATGTGCAAACTTTAAAATCTAATTACAAATTATAAGGATTATTCTGTCAACCAATCAGACAGAATCATTCAATGTTGTATTACACGTGTGCACATATAAGAATATATGTGATGGCTGTAATACACTGAATACAAGCAGTAAAGTTATGTGATAAAATCGCATAACCATTATTTGCCGACGTCATCCAATAGTATCATTATCATTCAATGTTTCCAAAGAATATACAACTCTGTCATCCAGATAATTAGAAAATAATTCAACACTTAATGAATGCAAACATTCGTTGAAAGAAGCATTGTATCATACAAGAACTACATTGCTGTCGATTAATCAACCACCTCTGATGACACACCATTCTATGATATTAGAACGCACAAAAGAAACGACGGAGGCTAATCCAAATGTAGCATCGGTATCTCTAGAAACCTGGTATTTAAACAATGGCATGCAGTCAAATAATGATAAAACACAGGTCCTTCTCATCAGTACAGGTTCAAGAGAATGTACTGTATGCTATGCCTACAAACCATACACCTGACATGTTCATATTCTTCCTATTATGTTTAACATTTCAGTCCAGTGTTTCCTTTTACAAATCTCGTTTTCTTTCCTAGGAAAATGTTCTAATGTCGTCGATTTTGTTTTGACCATATTTAGTTATTATAAATAGAATGTGTTCTTGTCTTTCATTTTGGATCGAACCATATTATTTCCCTTTTGTCCATATGCTCTATTTGTCCAGGTAAAGTCTTCGCTACCGTATGATCGAAACACTTTTGAGGAACAAGAAATCGTATTCAATCTTCATCCCTGTATTAGTACATTGCAAATTCTGGTCCTGTCTTAGGACGCAATGTCCCTTTTATGACATAATCTGTCTCCAGGAGATACATAAAAGCTCTTCCTACCTAGTGTGTAAATGATGTACTTGTTAGCCATGCCCAATGCTTCGGGTGATACAGTTACACCCCCATATAACTTAAGCAATACAATACTCTCACAATTCAAGTATAGTAGACTCAAACCCGTTCTTCTTGAGGAATAATCTAGATTGCGCTAATTATAACACATATACTAGAGCACATAGAAAATGCACACTTCGGATAAGTGTGTTTTTACATGTAAAACAATAACTATATAAATACATAGTGTTAAACATTTTAGAATATTTTTAGTTGTTCAGTTTGTGTTTTGTAATAAAGATGTGATTATCTTTGATGGACTCCTTCGTATTTCGTGTTCATCATATACTGTAGGTGTGCGTTTTCTGTGTCCTCTAGCATATTTGTTATAATTAGCCCAATCTAGATTATTTTAGAGTGTGAAACAGAATTAGGGAATAGTCCACTTAAATGAGTCGGAAGATCATCGTTCTTGTATTTGTACACACGGGTTTATTTTTGCATTTTTCTCCTTACTGATAAGTCCACACATCCAATCTCGTTGAGAAGATTAGTTATTGATACAGATCTAGATAGACCACCAGTGACATTAAGAACATCAACATTCTATTTTACCGACATTTTCTTATCATAAAGTGTACAATAATCCCACACAATGGATGTTTAGTCTCATGCATGACATATATATTTGGTTTAATGTTTTCCTCTTTAATTTTAATGTTAACATATGCATTGTACCTAAGATGCAGGCACTACTATGCTTAATATGTGACTTTTCCAAATACCGTCATCGCTAAGGGTAACTACAATATGTTAATGACTTTTAGCAAAATGATGCTGAGTGTTCTGAACATATTTTTGCTAAGAGATATGAACTTTGTCGGATTAAATTGAACCAACCATTGCCTTGCCAACGTAGCAATACTATCAATATCATGGTTAATATAATACTTTCTTGCATGTATAAATTATCATTAGAACTTACAACAATGGAACTATCATCGGCGAACAGCCTAGTAATGCTATGAAGTGACTCAGCACTGTCATTTACATAGATCAGAAATAATAGTATTAAGACTTTTCTCCTCAGAAAAGGAAAATCGTACACACATGTTGTCTTCTAATTCGACACAACTATTTGATTATGTCTTCACAGACACCATATTGTCTAATCCTAAATAGAAGACCATTGTTTCACACTCTATCGAATGCCTTACTTATGTCACAAACATATTGCATGTGGATTTTTGGTGGATCGAAGGCTGTTCACTTGGTTGTAAATGTCAAACGGTTAATAAATAGTTGAGTGCCATGGTAAACATCCGGATTGATTTAAATATATATATTAAGTTCATTTTCGTGTAAATAATTATAAATATGTTTGAACAGTATTCTCTCCAACACTTTGGCTACATAACTAATTAAATAAATAGGTATATTATTTGAAGGAATATATTTGTCTTCCGTTCTAAAAAGAGACTGTTCGCTAATTTCCAATAATCTGGATATTTAGGTAAACTTACTGATCTATTGAACAACATTGAAAAACGTGAGCATATCGAAAGGCGTGATTTTATTTCATTATATGACTGATTTGGTCCGGCCCATGCAGTAGCCTAGTTGATAACTAAGTATGCCAGAATATCGGCTACTTCTTGTTCAGATATATTAAACTGATTTAATGAATTGTTTGATGTGAACATTGGTAATTGTGCATCTGAGTCATCAATGGTCGATATTGAGACGAAATAAAGAATTAAGTACATTGACTGAAGTCTTCTGTTTGTTGTATAATTAAATATTTTATCAATTACTGAAAACGCCAAATTGGACGGAAATTATTAATTCTCTTCTTTGATTTGATTTTAAAACAGGAAGAGGTGGATTTCAAAATGCTGCCGCGTGTAATTAGGTTTGGTTGACAGCAACGTCGCATTAAGGGTATAAGCTGGTTTATGTCAGCCTGTGGGATATTATTCCACTCTTCATGCAGTGCTGCTCGCATATAATGTACGTTGCCAGGCTGATTTAGACTTCGGCGTACGCGTCGGTCAAGAATAGCCTATAGATGTTCTATGGTATTCAAATAGCCAATTGTCGATGAAACCAACGTTGTGTTTTTGCTGTCACGGGCTTAGTTTAAGCATATTTTATTGCCAATAAAAGTTCTCAACAATAATACAATACATCACAAACAACATCATATACAATGGCAAATGGGTCGGGTCACAAGTTTTTAAAACATTAGATTCGACCCTTCCAAAGATACATATTCATATTATACAAGTATATATACACGGCAGCTATTAAGAATGCAAACGTGTGCTGTCAATCTCACTTAAAACGATGCCATGCGATTTTATATGCATCCATTTTCAATTATTCCCTTTTCAAATAATTTCAAAATATGTTTTGTCCATGCCGGTGGAAGTAGTAAGCGTGAAATATAGAAATATCAACTGCTAGTGGGCATGACACAAGCAGGAACTTAGAGATTAGGGCAATTTGCAACTAAATATCTCACAACATATTCAAAATACTTGATCTCGAGAACGTTGTGATTTGTCATAACATCACATAGAACAGCAGCAACCGTAGTGCGCGCGCATCTCACACTTGTGATTCGTCATAGCATCACATAGAACAGCAGCAACCGTAGTGCGCGCGCATCTCACACTTGTGATTAGTCATAGTATTACATAGAACAGCAGCAACCGTAGTGCGCGCGCATCTCACACGTGTGATTCGTCATAGTATCACATAGTGTGCACGCATCTCACACTTTGTGGAATCGCTCACAGAAAATGGAGAAACACACATAAGCCTCAAGTAATGTCACTTGAATTGTAATTGAAAAAATCCACGACATGTGTGCTAGATAATGTGAATTGTGTGAGATAGCTAATACTGATGACCTGTCATTAGGAGCTTTTCAACAACTCTCTGATCGTTGCTATATGCCTACATTCTACAACGATCATAGCACGTGAATTGTCATTGTCAGTTACGCATATCAAACGACTAGATGTGTTTCGCTGACTTTTAAACACTTTGCACATACGTATTTAAAACAGGTTATTTACCTTATGGTAGATACATGTGTTAGATCATTGATCCCCAGTCAGGCTGTAACACGACGTGTGAAACATACGTGCATAATTATAAATGTTGAAGTATAGAAGCAACTCGAGAATATAACCTGACAGATAAATACCCACCCCGCACTGGCATTTGACACAAGCACATATACTTGATTTCAGATGACCTTGATTTGACCTTGAAAGTCTAGCCTCAAAGTCATAGGACATTGTTCACATGGTATTTCCTATAGATGCACCATCTATCTTGCTTGCTTCGTCACGCAGTGAGCACCAATATCAAAGCAAGTCTGTAATTGTGGGAGGGGCATACTATACGTTTCTTATCCTGTTCGATTAGCGCAGAGGTTAGCGCGCTCGCTTCTCACCAATGCAATCCGGGTTCGATTCTCAGACCGGGAAGTATGTGAGCTGGTACGGTGGTTGCCAGATGGGACAGGTGGGTTTTCTCCGGGTACTCCGGTTTCCTCCCACACGAATGACCACATTTACACTTTCATCCGCGCCAACGAGAGTGTTAAAACTTGTTTCGCAATCGTTGTAAAATAAATAAGTTTCTTATTCATCACATATAAGTTTATATACACAATAAGTGGTTAGGTTTGCTAACGCTCCCGTGCACACATTTTGCATATACCCACATGATGAATAACCTATACCCAGCAATTCAAACTATGGATTGTGCGTTTACGAACGCCGTCGAACCTCGGAAATGAATAATAAGCGCCTTCCACTGCTACCGTCATGCTTCTCGGCAGATCAACACTGTTCTCTGCCACTTCATTGACTTCAATATGCACTGTTGTTTCACTAGTGGCATGTATAACAACATCACTTGTTTGCAGACGGATCTGTAGTCCAGTGCTTAACACGCTGGATTGGTAATCTAGGGATCGCAGGTTCGATCCCCCGTCTGACCCTAATAAAATTAACAGTCTTTCAGATGGGACTTTAAACCGAGGTCTCGTGCCGGTGCTTTACACCGTGCACGTAAAAGAACCAGAGGAGAATCTGGAATGGGCCTCTCTGTCTGTCTGCACTATCATCCACAAATCTAAAATGACTAATCTCTTCAGGAGGCGGCGCTCATATGGGCAACAGGTAGCGACGATAAATCAACGTAAAACACACATTTAGTATGCTGGACGTTGATTGTAATTGTTTACCCACCTGTATATAGTCGGTAATATGCAACAGAATACTGCTAAAACACATTTGTTAACATGACATCAGAGAGAAATCTGGCATAATGTTTCTAATGAAGTGCATGTGTTTCATTCACATGTGAACGCTGCTTGTAATGGTGTGCATCACTATGAATAACTAACTATCAAGCTATGATCAAAGCATTAATCTATAGGGGTGTTGTATAATTACAGGGGCGGGTCTCAAGAGGAATTAAATAAAGCTTGCGGCTCGGGGATTAATTAAGAAGTTAATTGATATTCATATCTGGTATTCATATAATTACTAGTCGCTGTTGCATCTGGAACCAGACTCTACCATAGTGTCCTGATGGTGTGGCTATTGGCATCATTCATGAAAAAGCACACATAATCCAGCGCCAGAAAAACATACCAACTCCAGAGCCGGAAAAACATATCTAATCCAGAGCCGGAAAAACATACCAACTCCAGAGCCAGAAAAACATACCAAATCCAGAGCCAGAAAAACATACATATCCAGAGCCAGAAAAACATACATTTCCAGAGCCAGAAAAACATACATAATCCAGAGCCAGAAAAAACATACATAATCCAGAGCCAGACAAACATACCAAATCCAGAGCCAGAAAAACATATATATCCAGAGCCAGAAAAACATACCTAATCCTGAGCCAGAAAAACATACATAATCCAGAGCCAGAAAAAACACACCTAATCCAGAGCCAGAAAAAAACAACCTAATCCAGAGCCAGAAAAAAACATACATAGCCAGAACCGGAAAAACATACATATCCAGAACCAGAAAAACATACCAAATCCAGAGCCGGAAAAACATACCAAATCCAGAGCCAGAAAAACATACATATCCAGAGCCAGAAAAACATACATAATTCAGAGCCAGAAAAAACATACATAATCCAGAGCCAGACAAACATACCAAATCCAGAGCCAGAAAAACATATATATCCAGAGCCAGAAAAACATACCTAATCCAGAGCCAGAAAAAATACCTAATCCAGAGCCAGGAAAAACATACATAATCCAGAGCCAGAAAACATACATATCCAGAGCCAGAAAAAACATACCAAATCCAGAGCCAGAAAAAATACATAATCCAGAGCCAGAAAAACATACATATCCAGAGCCAGAAAAAACATACATATTCCAGAGCCAGAAAAACATACCTAATCCATCTTCAGAAAAGTGGCACATCCTAGCCAGTGCAAATTACTGTGGTAGAATTGTGTATCATGTAAATCAGCATAGTAGATCTACTATATCAATGGTGTCTGCTTGATTGTGTTCTGTGTTCGCAGACGATACCGTCATCCTTAGCGTAGTCCATAAATACATAGTTACAGATGCATTAACAATAATATTAATGATCGATCGCTTAGCGACAATGCTTTTGCGCCAAAATCTATAAGAATCACTCCGAGCAATCACAAGCCTTCCAGAGGACACTATATCAATATATTCTAATCACGTCCGAAGATAATCGAGTTGGTTCCCATCATCTGTGAATATAAATGGACAAGGCGTGAAATGGCCATTCTGTCCTGTGAGAGATCTACCCGCCTAATTGTCTAGCTCCCATGTGTTTCTACATTCTGACGGTAAATTATATGTGCACATGTGAGGACAGTTGTAGAAATGAATAGTAAAGAGGTTGTTCCCAGAATATATGTGCAAGCTTCAGCTACCATACTATCTGTGCAAACTTCAGCTACCATACTATCTGTGCAAGCTTCAGCTACCATACTATCTGTACAAGCTTCTGCTACCATACTATCTGTGCAAGCTTCAGCTACCATACTATCTGTGCAAGCTTCAGCTACCATACTATCTGTGCAAGCCTCAGCTATCAGACTATCTGTGCAAGCTTCTGCTACCAGAATATTTCTGCACGCTTCAATTACCAGACTATCGATGCAAGCTTCTGCTACCATACTATATGTGCAAGCTTCAGCTACCATACTATATGTGCAAGCTTCAGCTACCATACTATCTGTGCAAGCTTCAGCTACCATACTATCTGTGCAAGCATCAGCTACCATACTATCTGTGCAAGCTTCAGCTACCATACTATCTGTGCAAGCTTCAGCTACCATACTATCTGTGCCAGCTTCTGCTACCATACTATCTGTGCAAGCTTCAGCTACCATACTATCTGTGCAAACTTCAGCTACCATACTATCTGTGCAAGCTTCAGCTACCATACTATCTGTACAAGCTTCTGCTACCATACTATCTGTGCAAGCTTCTGCTACAATACTATCTGTGCAAGCTTCAGCTACCATACTATCTGTGCAAGCTTCAGCTACCATACTATATGTGCAAGCTTCAGCTACCATACTATCTGTGCAAGCTTCAGCTACCATACTATCTGTGCAAGCTTCAGCTACCATACTATCTGTGCAAGCCTCAGCTATCAGACTATCTGTGCAAGCTTCTGCTACCAGAATATTTGTGCACGCTTCAATTACCAGACTATCGATGCAAGCTTCTGCTACCATACTATATGTGCAAGCTTCAGCTACCATACTATCTGTGCAAGCTTCAGCTACCATACTATCTGTGCAAGCTTCAGCTACCATACTATCTGTGCAAGCTTCAGCTACCATACTATCTGTGCAAGCTTCAGCTACCATACTATCTGTGCAAGCTTCAGCTACCATACTATCTGTGCCAGCTTCTGCTACCATACTATCTGTGCAAGCTTCTGCTACCATACTATCTGTGCAAGCTTCAGCTACCATACTATCTGTGCAAGCTTGTGCTACCATACTATCTGTGCAAGCTTCAGCTACCATACTATCTGTACAAGCTTGTGCTACCATACTATCTGTGCAAGCTTCAGCTACCATACTATATGTGCAAGCTTGTGCTACCATACTATCTGTGCAAGCTTCTGCTACCATACTATATGTGCAAGCTTCAGCTACCATACTATCTGTGCAAGCTTCAGCTACCATACTATATGTGCAAGACTCAGCTATCAGACTATCTGTGCAAGCTTCAGCTACCATACTATCTGTGCAAGCTTCTGCTACCAGAATATTTGTGCACGCTTCAATTACCAGACTATCGATGCAAGCTTCAGCTACCATACTATATGTGCTAGTTTCAGCTAACATACTATCTGTGCAAGCTTCAGCTACCATACTAGCTGTGCAAGTTTCAGCTACCATACTATCTGTGCAAGCTTCAGCTACCATACTATCTGTGCAAGCTTCTGCTACCAGAATATCTGTGTACGCTTCAATTACCAGAATATCGATGCAAGCTTCAGTTACCAGAATATCGGTGCAAGCTTCAGCTACCATACTATATGTGCAAGCTTCAGCTACCATACTATCTGTGCAAGCATCTGCTACCAGAATATCTGTGCACGTTTCAATTACCAGACTATCGATGCAAGCTTCAGTTACCAGAATATCGGTGCAAGCTTCAGATTCCCCGAATATCGTTGCAGCCGTTGCCTCTCAAACTACCATTGCACTGCGGCAACCGTTACCTCTCAGACTCACATACGAGTTGACAACAATCGTTTCAAAAGCTTGTTTTAAGAATATTGTTTCAACATTTGGTCCTCTGAATATCGTTGCAACCGTTATTTCTCAGAATATCGCTGTCACCATTACTCATTATGATACATCGATTATGCTATATGCAAGTGACATGTTATCACTGGATGTTGCATGCTTCTTGTTTTGTTTCAGAAAGGTTCAATATATTTTCAACAATGTACTAGCGCCCATGTATAAAATAGATAAAAAAGATTCCTGATCATATACATATTCGGTCAAGAATATAAAATATTTAGATCATATGTTTTCTCTTTTCAGGAAAATATACGGGGAAGAGAAATTGTTCATATATAAAATATTTCACAGTCAATGACGATAGAGACGGTATACCACAAACTGACGCTATATTGTGTGAGTATTATCTAGTATAGTTCGTATGACCAAACATATCCGTCTGTTACACGCCTCACATAATTCTAATGAAGAGCAAAGGAGAATATCTGCGTAATATATAGGCTAGTTACATATAACTATGTAGAATCATATATGTCACAGATCATACTCGTCTTCCAATGTTTTTCTTGTGACGTCATTTCGTACTTACTTGACATTGTGTATTCCCCAAAGACGGTGTAGCATAGTTATGTAAGGCAGACAGACAGTGAATAATTTTGCAATTCATTGGGTTATCAACGGCGATCACATGGGCTGAATCAGCCAATCAGAACACGATATTGCAAGCAGTAGTAATTATTTATGGATGACGAAGAATTTAGTATCAGAATATAGTATTATTTCGGACTTACTCAAATCGTTCGTCATTGGATTAGTTAACTTCTTGGTAGTTTTCTTTCTTGGTAATTTCTTGGAAAATGTTGAAATGAAATCAGTCTGTGTTGTTCGACCTACATATTTATATATCACAACTTCTTTGTTTCACTGTAATGAGCTAATACACTCCTAATTTTAAACAGTAAATAACAAATAAAGCACCAAATATGTTGAACATCATGTTTGCCAATTTGGGAAATGAGTATGAATTTCTGTCGGTAAGCATAGCTTACTCCGGCTTTAGACATATACTGTTTCTTGATGGTGCAACTGGAAGCGATATATCTAAACGCCAACCTACATACTTGTCTGGAGACAGACCACTAATGATCCCAACAACGGCCGTATGAATGCTGTTGTGCTATTTTGCCATTAATAACATGATATATTTATATATCCCGGAATTGATCCCTCAGATCAGAAGCAACCTTAATCATCCTGTCATAAAATCTATATGTTCTTCACATCCATCTATTGTACATGAATAATCTTGCAATGAATGTACATACCAGAACAATGATGGCACTATTTGCACAATGTATGTTTGACGTGCATGGGAATCCGGTAGATTGAATTGCTACAGAAATCAGTGATGTTTGTGATGTGATTAATTTATCATACAGAAGACAATGGACGCATTTACAACGTCGGCAGTGAACACTCAATGGTGCTTTCACAAAGGATAAGATGAAAAATTGACTTAGCCCTTAAAATACTGAATAAATTGGATATAATGTGCAAACAACATAGATCCAGATCAGTTGCGGCGTAACACCGGGTCTGATCGTGATCTATGCTTGCTATTTTTAACCATATGTTTTTGCTCCGCTATCCGAACAGGAAATAGCATGAGTCTGATCAGATGACACGTTCTGTGTACGTTCTGTGCCGTCGGATCTTGCTCTATACTGTTTGCAAACGCAACCATAGTTGTGATGAACATTATACGGGCTAAGTGTGTTGTCAGCTGTGCTACGCAAGGACGACGTTGACGATATTTCTCGTCTACAGCAGTCCCGTATAAATTAACGTCATGTATAACAACGTCACACGAACGTAGCAGTGTGTTAACTAGTCTAGTATGGCGCCTCCGTTGTAGCAATGGACACGGTGTTGGCCTCAATGTGTTAATACAATTAATACAATACACGTATACCCACATTGGCCATTCTCTCTATCCCTCGTTTAGACTAATGTTGGAAGAACGTATTTCGCAATCGAGCTACACTTTGAATACATAACATATTTCAGCTTATACTAACCTGTATATTATTTTGTACTACACTTAACATAACATTCAATGGTATTGATATCAAGGTAAACCAGTTTTGTTCTATGTCAGGTTTTGATGTTTAAATTCGCATCAACAACTTAGGTCATATGGCGATGATTGTCCACCTAGTATTGATGGAGGAATACCCAGGGGATACCCAGGGGTGCTCCTTCGAGAGGTATTCCAGGTACAGACGGGCAGCGTGGTAGACCACAATCCTACCGCAAGCCAGCTGAGTCTTCAGTACCAAAGGAAAGTAGTACATTACAGCAACCACCAACCGATACACCAGGTGGCCATATAACGTTCAATCATAGTCAGTGATTTCAATCATAGTCAGTTATTAACGTTTTTCATCTCTGAAATGCACCAATGGGTAACTAATGACCTTAGATACAATCATCAATAATACAAAATAATCAAATTGCATATACCAAAGCACATTAAATGATGATATTCCAATGTTTATTTTTGTTACTTGTCTCATTGGCGCATTACTACCAGTAAAACGTTCTCCAGAGGCACCGTATGAGATTTTCATTGATTCTGTATATTCTGCATATAAAGATTTAGTTTCCACTTTTATTACAACAACTTGGTTCTCATATTCAAGCTTTACTAATACATTTCATTATTTGAGCAGCTCAAAATAAATGCTACTGTTGTTCATATTAAGGAACGTTTCATCGTGTAAGTGATTCTTAATGGCTTTCAGCATACCACACAGAGCAGTCATAATGACAGTACGTTTGTAGTCGAGACTAAACTAACTACACATTTCACAAATCATACGTAACCCGTTCAACACTACATACCTCTAAATAGGCTTACAAAAAGTGTAGATCCAGATGAGCCGGCTCATGGCGTGCCGTTTCACCAGCGTCTGCACTGTTTGCCAGTAATATTAATATTATTAGACAAAATTACACATTTTGATAAATGTACTTATCCAAAATATCCAAATGTAATCTTCTTAATAATTTAATTGTCTAAAAATATCATGCACCAGTCCAAGTCAGTTACTTGGTGTTGAATAGATCAATAATGTCAGCATGTATTATTACCAGCAAGACCATGCCGCTAAATGTGAGTACATGTATAAGGTGGCAAGCAAACTGTATAAATATATAAGAAATTCTGGAGACATGCAAATGGAACGGAAAGGAATGATATATTCTTAGAAACTCTCAACATGAATCACATTAGATCATCAATGTACCGAGGTACATTTACTGTATTTATTGTTAGACCCAGTATTATATTTGTTCGGAACTTTTGAGCACGATGTTTGAATAGAACTATAGCATAATTATAGCAAACATAGAACATGAAGCAAATAATAAACACATTAAAGTTAGGTGAGTCATACATTAATACCTTGTCATCGTATTGCAAATACATATAAGGGAAGATAATAGTTTACATACATATGTATACGCTAGTATACTAGAGGACATAGAAAACGCACACCTACATTATCGGATTATTAGTACGTGAATACGAAATACGAAGGATTCCATCAAAGATATGTCACATCTTTATCACAAAACACAAACTGAACAACTAAAACTATTCCAAAATGTTTAAAACAACATTAAAAATGTTTTATTTATATAGTTATTGTTTTTCATGTAAAAACCCACTTATCCGAAGTGAGCATTTTCTATGTCCTCTAGTATATATATATAGGTGTGCGTTTTCTATGTCCTCTAGTATATATATATAGGTGTGCGTTTTCTATGTCCTCTAGTATATATATATAGGTGTGCGTTTTCTATGTCCTCTAGTATATATATATATATATATAGGTGTGCGTTTTCTATGTCCTCTAGTATATATATATATATATATATATATATAGGTGTGCGTTTTCTATGTCCTCTAGTATATATATATACATAGGTGTGCGTTTTCTATGACCTCTAGTATATATATATATATAGGTGTGCGTTTTCTATGTCCTCTAGTATATATATATAGGTGTGCGTTTTCTATGTCCTCTAGTATATATATATATATATATGTGTGCGTTTTCTATGTCCTCTAGTATATATATATATAGGTGTGTGTTTTCTATGTCCTCTAGTATATATATATATATATATAGGTGTGCGTTTTCTATGTCCTCTAGTATATTATATTATATATATATATATATATATATATATATATATATATATATAGGCGTGCGTTTTCTATGTCCTCTAGTATATATATATATAGGTGTGCGTTTTCTATGTCCTCTAGTATATATATATAGGTGTGCGTTTTCTATGTCCTCTAGTATATATATATAGGTGTGCGTTTTCTATGTCCTCTAGTATATATATATAGGTGTGCGTTTTCTATGTCCTCTAGTATAGATTAGACCACACGTTCTAACACCATTGTATTCCGCTCTCGTTATAGCGAAGCTCGTGACAGTTTTGATGAACAACATGACATAGGAAAACCTCATTACGCTAATGTATGCCAAATATTGTAACTTGTATGCATTGAGATGCAAAGTCAGTTGTCTGTCTGCCTTACATATGCTACACCGTCTCAGGAGAATGCGCAATGCCAAGCAAGTGAGAATAGATGACAGGAGAAAACATTCATAGTGTCATCAAGACATATGTACTGCATGCAGGTTTCCAAAATTCTGCATTTAATTTACAACTATATCTTAGCGTCGGTTTCCTACACAATATACGGCAACAATGTCACTGTCTATTACCAATGCACACTTCTAGTATATACATGCTTGCAATCCGCTCGGATATACCCCTTCAAACTGGGGTATGTTCATGTGTTCAATCTACATGCCTGGCATGGTAATATAGTTTGATATATTAATCTACGCGGCATCAAGCAAATAATGATGTCACTGTTGCTTGTATGCATATTGGCCCTTATCTACCTACATAGAGCCTTCATTCTATTACACACATTACACACATATTGGCCCTTATCTACCTACATATAGCCTTCATTCTATTACACACATTACACACATATTGGCCCTTATCTACCTACATAGAGCCTTCATTCTATTACACACATTACACACATATTGGCCCTTATCTACCTACATATAGCCTTCATTCTATTACACACATTACACACATTACACACATATTGGCCCTTATCTACCTACATAGAGCCTTCATTCTATTACACACATTACACACACATTGGCCCTTATCTACCTACATATAGCCTTCATTCTATTACACACATTTTATTGCGTTTGACAATCTACCTGGCTTCTGTTGCGTTCTTCAGATTTTATGTTTTCCAGCAACAAATCCATGATATTATAAGCTTCCGTTGCGTTCTTCAGATTTTATGTTTTCCAGCAACAATTCTGTGATCTTATAAGCTTCCGTTGCGTTCTTCAGATTTTATGTTTTCCAGCAACAATTCCGCGATCTTACAAGCTTCCGTTGCGTTCTTCAGATTTTATGTTTTTCAGCAACAATTCCATGATCATACAAGCTTCCATTGCGTTCTTCAGATTTTATGTTTTCCAGCAACAATTCCGCGATCTTACAAGCTTCCGTTGCGTTCTTTAGGTTTGTGTCCTTTTCAGCAACAATTCGACTATCTACCTATCTCTAATAGTTTTTTGTTTTAAGATTTGTTTTAAAAATAAATAAATACCTGGCTTGCATTGGTTACTTTAGATTTCTTTCTTTTTCAGCAACAAGTTGACGATATTACTAGCTTCCGTTTCTTCAGATATGTCTTCTTTTCAGTAAATAATCGACGATCTACATGGCTTCCAGTGCATACTGTAGATTTCTTTTCTTTTCAGCAATAATTCGACCATCAACATGGCTTCCATTGCTTAGTTCAGATTTGATATCTGTTCAGCAACAGTTCGACGATCTACATGACGTCATTTGCTTTATTCAGAGATTCTCCTGTCTGTCAGTTACTTATCAGTACCGTTTGTTTTTATTTCAGCAATAACTCGACGGTCTTTCACGGTTTCCATTGTTTAGATATGATTTCTTTCTTTTTCAGTAACAATGCGACGATCTACCTGGTTTCCATTATCTAGTTTAGTTATTCTATTAATTGCTGGAACTGTTTGTTTTGTGGGACACTGTGAGTCTGGAAAGAAAAATCTGACATTTGTCAGCGGAATACTGTTTGTACTGGCAGGTAAGACTTTATTTGTGTGCTTGTTTTGTACTGGCAGGTAAGACTTTATTTGTGTGCTTGTTTTGTACTGGCAGGTAAGACTTTATTTGTGTGCTTGTTTTGTACTGGCAGGTAAGACTTTATTTGTATGCTTGTTTTGTACTGGTAGGTAAGACTTTATTTGTGTGCTTGTTTTGTACTGGCAGGTAAGACTTTATTTGTGTGCTTGTTTTGTACTGGCAGGTAAGACTTTATTTGTGTGCTTGTTTTGTACTGGCAGGTAAGACTTTATTTGTGTGCTTGTTTTGTACTGGCAGGTAAGACTTTATTTGTGTGCTTGTTTTGTACTGGCAGGTAAGACTTTATTTGTGTGCTTGTTTTGTACTGGCAGGTAAGACTTTATTTGTGTGTTTGTTTTGTACTGGCAGGTAAGACTTTATTTGTGTGCTTGTTTTGTACTGGCAGGTAAGACTTTATTTGTGTGCTTGTTTTGTACTGGCAGGTAAGACTTTATTTGTGTGTTTGTTTTGTACTGGCAGGTAAGACTTTATTTGTGTGCTTGTTTTGTACTGGCAGGTAAGACTTTATTTGTGTGCTTGTTTTGTACTGGCAGGTAAGACTTTATTTGTGTGTTTGTTTTGTACTGGCAGGTAAGACTTTATTTGTGTGCTTGTTTTGTACTGGCAGGTAAGACTTTATTTGTGTGCTTGTTTTGTACTGGCAGGTAAGACTTTATTTGTGTGCTTGTTTTGTACTGGCAGGTAAGACTTTATTTGTGTGCTTGTTTTGTACTGGCAGGTAAGGCTTTATTTGTGTGTTTGTTTTGTAATGGCAGGTAAGACTTTATTTGTGTGCTTGTTTTGTACTGGCAGGTAAGGCTTTATTTGTGTGCTTGTTTTGTACTGGCAGGTAAGACTTTATTTGTGTGCTTGTTTTGTACTGGCAGGTACGACTTTATTTGTGTGTTTGTTTTGTACTGGCAGGTAAGACTTTATTTGTGTGCTTGTTTTGTACTGGCAGGTAAGACTTTATTTGTGTGCTTGTTTTGTACTGGCAGGTAAGACTTTATTTGTGTGCTTGTTTTGTACTGGCAGGTAAGACTTTTTTGTGTGTTTGTTTTGTACTGGCAGGTAAGACTTTATTTGTGTGTTTGTTTTGTACTGGCAGGTAAGACTTTATTTGTGTGCTTGTTTTGTACTGGCAGGTAAGACTTTATGTGTGTGTTTGTTTTGTACTGGCAGGTAAGACTTTATTTGTGTGCTTGTTTTATACTGGCAGGTAAGACTTTATTTGTGTGTTTGTTTTGTACTGGCAGGTAAGACTTTATTTGTGTGTTTGTTTTGTACTGGCAGGTAAGACTTTATTTGTGTGCTTGTTTTGTACTGGCAGGTAAGACTTTATTTGTGTGTTTGTTTTGTACTGGCAGGTAAGACTTTATTTGTGTGCTTGTTTTATACTGGCAGGTAAGACTTTATTTGTGTGTTTGTTTTGTACTGGCAGGTAAGACTTTATTTGTGTGTTTGTTTTGTACTGGCAGGTAAGACTTTATTTGTGTGCTTGTTTTGTACTGGCAGGTAAGACTTTATTTGTGTGCTTGTTTTGTACTGGCAGGTAAGACTTTATTTGTGTGCTTGTTTTGTACTGGCAGGTAAGACTTTATTTGTGTGCTTGTTTTGTACTGGCAGGTAAGACTTTATTTGTGTGCTTGTTTTGTACTGGCAGGTAAGACTTTATTTGTGTGCTTGTTTTGTACTGGCAGGTAAGACTTTATTTGTGTGCTTGTTTTGTACTGGCAGGTAAGACTTTATTTGTGTGCTTGTTTTGTACTGGCAGGTAAGACTTTATTTGTGTGCTTGTTTTGTACTGGCAGGTAAGACTTTATTTGTGTGCTTGTTTTGTACTGGCAGGTAAGACTTTATTTGTGTGCTTGTTTTGTACTGGCAGGTAAGACTTTATTTGTGTGCTTGTTTTGTACTGGCAGGTAAGACTTTATTTGTGTGCTTGTTTTGTACTGGCAGGTAAGACTTTATTTGTGTGTTTGTTTTGTACTGGCAGGTAAGACTTTATTTGTGTGCTTGTTTTGTACTGGCAGGTAAGACTTTATTTGTGTGCTTGTTTTGTACTGGCAGGTAAGACTTTATTTGTGTGCTTGTTTTGTACTGGCAGGTAAGACTTTATTTGTGTGCTTGTTTTGTACTGGCAGGTAAGACTTTATTTGTGTGCTTGTTTTGTACTGGCAGGTAAGACTTTATTTGTGTGCTTGTTTTGTACTGGCAGGTAAGACTTTATTTGTTTGTTTGTTTGTACTGGCAGGTAAGACTTTATTTGTGTGCTTGTTTTGTACTGGCAGGTAAGACTTTATTTGTCTTGTTTTGTACTGGCAGGTAAGACTTTATTTGTGTGCTTGTTTTGTACTGGCAGGTAAGACTTTATTTGTGTGCTTGTTTTGTACTGGCAGGTAAGACTTTATTTGTGTGCTTGTTTTGTACTGGCAGGTAAGACTTTATTTGTGTGCTTGTTTTGGGGTTTACAGTTTTAGCAACAGCTTATGTCTCATGGCAACTCTCTAGCTATGCTGGTGAAGGACGACCCCGTGTGCCCCCTGGATGTGTATTTCAGGCATGGAGGTGCACGCGCCCATGTATAACCACCGACAATCAGTTGGTTAGCTTCCTCGCTTGAATGAATTCGACATCCCGAGTGGGATTAGAACCTACAGCGGTTAGTGGTTAATAGTTAACGAAGCCACTCGGTCACGGAGGATGGTCCCCTTTTCATTTATTATCCTAAACTATATACCATTAAGTGTGTAGCGTGATTACTTACATTAGTGTAGAATATTGTTAGAAACGGTTACTATTTCCGGGAATAAAACTGAAGTTGGACAATTTATGCTCTCCAGCCAACACTATCAATTATTCTGGCATCCAGATCTATCTTACAGTATAAGCTCGACACTAACTCTCAATGAATTAAGCATACCGACCGTTGTTCAAAACAAAATGCCTATTTAATCCTTAAAAGAAGCCGTACTAGCGGTGTAGTGCATTCGCTTCATGTTTGAAAGGCCTGGCGTTCGTACTCCGCTGGAGCTGTTACGAGTGTGCCTTTAGGTAAGCTATTTAAATTCCACATTGTCTCTCCCTCGTGGCGTTGGATTCCATCAGGTATCGTGAGTGATTAATATAAGTTGTAAGAACTTGTTTAGTTTAAACATATTTTATTTCCCAATATAATACATATTGAACAATGCATACACCACGCATAATCATAATACAGACACAGGATTAGAATGGAAGACAGAGTATTATTTAATTATTCTCCTCAAGAACTTGTTTCGCAATCAAGCTAAGATAAAATATATGAACTAATCCTTAATTGGTTTGGAAGTGCCATATGGATATATGCCATAGTGTGTCATTCTCTTTACTGTTTGATCATTCCATTTCTTACTTCAATACTATTAACATTGTAAATGAGTATTTGTTTTTGTTGTTAAAAATCACGTGTAGCTATATACAAATACAAATACATAGCATTTATATAGCGCACAAAATAAATATTATTCTATTGCGCTTCACAATTACAGATGAAATTTTAAACATTTACCCATGACAATAATATATGGAAATATAAATAAAAATGTATACATATATAGATATAACTAGGATTCTAGTAATTGGATAAGAACATATTTTATCATGATATCTACACCATTACAGTATATAAGTGAGTGATTGGATTAACGATAAAAGTGGCAATATGAACCATAGACCGAATCACCGTCGTAAGAATGACAACCGTGCTGTGACCAGTACAGTGAATGGGCCGGTACAGTGATCCGCCCATCACCACACGACAGAGCTCGAACCCAAGAGAATGCCCATACAACACTTCACTCGTCAATCCAATACTTATAAAGTCGATCTTTGATCCTATTGAACACACATATTGTATTTAAACTGTTTTATATCATGTTATTTTTGTACAAAGAGCACAACACTTATCGTTCATAAAATTGCCTAAACAGGAGGGTTTTCAGTTTTCAGTTATATGGCGAAATGTCACATTTTAATGTTGGATGATGACCCGATGTGCACCCGTGGGTAGTATGCCTGGCACGGACAGGTACCCTGGTATAATCTCCAGCTTTCTATAGCTTCCTCATATGAATAGTTCGACACTCCTGATTGGATTCGAACCTATACTGTGAAAGGTCCGGAGTTCGAGCCCCACTGGAGCCGTTACGATTGTGCCCTTAGGCAAGGCATTTAAATTCCACATTGCCTCTTCTCTCCTTCATGGCGATGGATTCCATCAGGAATAAGGTCTCGAGAGTGATTAATATAAGTTGAAAGAACTTGTTTCGCAATCGAGCTAAAATAAATTTGTATAAACTATACTGTGAAGAGAGCTAATTATTTGTGACCACAGGGTAACATTAGTTTTTCATTTAGAAGCGTGACATAACGAAAACAATGTTCAGTTTCGTTACCTCTCTTTTCAGGTTTATGTACGTTGGTCGGTATCATTCTCTATATAGGAAGTATAACAGAAGAAGTAGGGAATAAGCCAAAGGTCTCCCTAGAAGATGTGCAGTTCCTGTACAATTATGGCTCTTCCTTTATGATGGCAGTTGGTTCATTTGCATTGACCGAAATGTCTGGTGTGTTTTCTGTTTACCTTTATATAACTCGTTATAAAAATGCACAGATAAAGAAACATCAACAAGCATTAAAGACACAAGCAAACGATAGAAATCAGCATTGGCGCCACAAAAGATCGCGGCCACAGTCACGTGATAGATCTCAGTCTCGCGAGAGATCGCGAGATACATCATTAAGTAGGTCAGAAAGCTATTACACATACACACCTATATCTGAGACGACGTGCGCATCGCATGAACTGTCAAATTATTCATTTCCGAATGACAGTTCTAGAAATACACTATCAACAACAACAGTTGCAGAGACCCACGCGCCGAGAGAAAATTTCTACGGCGCTTCTAATATAGACTACCTTAGAAAAACTACGCCTGTATAATAACAGACGTTAGGTAATATAGCTAGGTATATCAAATTGATTAATTATTGAAGTAATGTTTTGAAATTGTGTGCAATAGAATTGAGAATTGACCAATAATTGAATATGATATTAGTGTAATTCATAGAACAAGGGATGCAACTGCGTATTGTACTCGGGGTGAATGGGTTACAGCATTATACTTCTGGATTGAACGGCACAACGGTCTAAGTTTTATATCATTTGGAAGGTTAGATCCAGGGAGTCATAATATAGTATGTAATGCGTCTTATACTTGTGGTAGTAACTTTTCCCAATGTCTGAGAATCACAATCTAGTGTCATTATGCCAACATGTCATTATTTCTGATTTTTTTGTAAATATTTAAGAGCTCACATCTGACTTTAATAACATTAGTACATTGTATTGCCATTTTATTTCTTCATTTATTTTAGAAGCTGTGTTGAGATACCAAGTTATTTATGGCTTATCGAATTAGTTTACAACAAACTTATGGAATTTACTACTAGATAATCATGTTTCAAATTAAAATAAATAAACATTTCGATGTATTAGCAACTTAGCAAGGTACTTGTAACTACGTCTGAATGGAAATGCACGTGTTTATTTCAGTTTCGTTTAATTGTATTGTATTGCAAATTAATAGTAAATATGTCACACACAAACAACACAATGCATAGCATGAACATGCAACTTGATTGGACTACAGCTGTTAACAACATTACACAACGCCACGCACAATATGTTTATTTCAATTGATGACCTTTGCTACATGTGTTGCTCAAACCTGAACTACCTGCGCGGTAGGTTGGTGGGTTACAAGCACGATAACGGCTACCACACAACTCGTACTACATAGAGCTTGAGTATCGAACGGTATAATGTGTGTTTTACGTTTATTTATCGTCGCTACCGGTTGCCCATATGAGCGGCACCTCCTGAAGAGATTAGTAATTTTAGATTTTTGGAGGATCGTCCAATGATACAGACAGAGACACATTCCAGAGTCTCCTCTGGTTCTTTTACGTGCAAGGTGTACAGCACCGACACGATACCTTGGTTTAAAGTCCCATCTGAAAGACTGTTAATTTTATTAGGGTCAGACGGTGGATAGAACCTGCGATCCCTGGATTACCAGTCCATAGTGTTACCATTGGACTACAGGTCCTTCTGAACGGTAGAATGCACTAGATACAGTGCATCATGCTCATGTGTATTTGTTGTATATTATTATATTGTCAACACTAAAAGGTACTTTTTATTATCTACATATCTATATAAGTGCTCTAAATGCATGCCGTACAATTTGTGGCGTACCTGAAAGCTGACTGCACAAACTATAAATTACGACTCATCCATTGCTATTTGATAGCACTACATATAGTAGGGGGCCAATGCCATTACTCCAAGTTATTGTGACATGTGTACCAGGCTGTCACTACATACCCTAACTATTGTGACATGTGTACCAGGCTGTCACCACATACACTAACTATTGTGACACGTGTACCAAGCTGTCACTACACACCCTAACTATTGTGACATGTGTACCAGGCTGTCACTACATACCCTAACTATTGTGACATGTGTACCAGGCTGTCACTACATACACTAACTATTGTGACATGTGTACCAGGCTGTCACTACATACACTAACTATTGTGACATGTGTACCAGGCTGTCACTACATACACTAACTATTGTGACATGTGTACCAGGCTGTCACCACATACCCTAACTATTGTGACATGTGTACCAGGCTGTCACTACATACACTAACTAGTGTGACATGTGTACCAGGCTGTCACTACATACACTAACTATTGTGACATGTGTACCAGGCTGTCACTACATACACTAACTATTGTGACATGTGTACCAGGCTGTCACTACATACACTAACTATTGTGACATGTGTACCAGGCTGTCACTACATACACCAACTAGTGTGACATGTGTACCAGGCTGTCACTACATACACTAACTATTGTGACATGTGTACCAGGCTGTCACCACATACACTAACTATTGTGACACGTGTACCAGGCTGTCACCACATACCCTAACTATTGTGACACGTGTACCAGGCTGTCACTACATACACTAACTATTGTGACATGTGTACCAGGCTGTCACTACATATCTTAACTATTGTGACATGTGTACCAGGCTGTCACTACATACACTAACTATTGTGACACGTGTACCAGGCTGTCACTACATACACTAACTATTGTGACATGTGTACCAGGCTGTCACTACATACACTAACTATTGTGACATGTGTACCAGGCTGTCACCACATACACTAACTATTGTGACATGTGTACCAGGCTGTCACTACATACCCTAACTATTGTGACACGTGTACCAGGCTGTCACTACATACACTAACTATTGTGACATGTGTACCATGCTGTCACTACATACACTAACTATTGTGACATGTGTACCAGGCTTTCACTACATACACTAACTATTGTGACATGTGTACCAGGCTGTCACTACATACCCTAACTATTGTGACATGTGTACCACGCTGTCACTACATACACTAACTATTGTGACATGTGTACCAGGCTGTCACTACATACCCTAACTATTGTGACATGTGTACCAGGCTGTCACTACATACACTAACTATTGTGACACGTGTACCAGGCTGTCACTACATACACTAACTAGTGTGACATGTGTACCAGGCTGTCACTACATACCCTAACTATTGTGACATGTGTACCAGGCTGTCACTACATACACTAACTATTGTGGCACGTGTACCAGGCTGTCACTACATATCCTAACTATTGTGACACGTGTACCAGGCTGTCACCACATACCCTAACTATTGTGACACGTGTACCAGGCTGTCACTACATATCCTAACTATTGTGACATGTGTACCAGGCTGTCACTACATACCATAACTATTGTGACACGTGTACCAGGCTGTCACTACATACATTAACTATTGTGACGCGTGTACCAGGCTGTCACTACATACACTAACTATTGTGACGCGTGTACCAGGCTGTCACTACATACACTAACTATTGTGACATGTGTACCAGGCTGTCACCACATACCCTAAATATTTAAATACACCATGTGTTCAATATGTAGGTATGTCTAATTCTAATTCATAAAACGGCGACTTATGTACGCAGAACTGTTCTGTACTATGAAATATAAATCCACGTAAATACAACTAATTATTATATCCACCGAGTGTAGAAATGCTGATAGCCACGAAGTCAATTCATGGCAAAAACATGTAAAGTTTTATTGTAACCAACCTTGCAAAGTCACGTATATATTCCTAAAATGTGGGAGTCATGTTTATGTCAGTGACACGGACCCGCATACCGAGTTTTATTCCAATGTATATTGTGCATGGCATTTTTATAAAATTTAAGTTTATCTAACGTCGCTACGGACCACTATGAACGATGAACAGTTTACCTAACAACACCTTTCCTGGGCAGGTTCCTGCGGTTAACCAGTACTTGGTGCACCAACCCCCGTAAGAAACTGCCAACAGTTTCATATAAAGAGGCACGGTCTGAGGTGCATGGCAAACCGTAACTTAATAACGTATATGATATGTACTATTTTAAGCTTTTTTTTTATTTTACAACGATTGTGAAGCAAGTTTTAACAACTTATAGTAACCACTCTCGTTGGCGCCGATGAAAGCGTATATGTGGCCATTCGTGTGGGAGGAAACCCGAGTACCCGGAGAAAACCGACCTGTCCGATCTGGCGACCATATGTACTGTTGTGCGAACTTAATATCTGTATGTTAATGATATTTTTATTTTAAATTTTAGATGTCATGGATATGTTTCTAGGTGTAAATGCATCATATGTCATTGTATATGTAGATCTGATTGGATCCAACTGCGATTCATTCATAAACTCACTTCATTTTTATTTCATTTATATCTATGTGTAGAAGGTTGTATTTACATACTTCGATAAGTGTTCATAGTATTTCGTTACTTCCACTTGCGATACATTAACTATTTCTAGTAATGTTTCCTGGCACACTGTAGAGCTGAAAACCAGTTTGAAATTAAGCTACAGTCAAACCTGTGTTTAGTGGTCACCTATATTAAGCAGCCAACATGCATTAAGCAGCCAGTTTCCAGATTCCCAATAAAATGTTTTATTATACATTTGACTTCTATTAAACAGTCACACGTGCTAAACATCCACTTTCTGTGATTACCTTTGCTGGCTACTAAGGACATGTTTGGCAGTATGTGTTCCGGTAACCATGGTTACACTATCAACAGTTCCTATGGTAACACTCACAGCTATTCATCGTAACACGATCAACATTTTCAACTACCAATGTATATTAATTATATCTCATAAAACACCTGCACTTTGCTTAATCAGTATCAGCACATGTCATATATATCCATTTGTTTCCTGTCCCCTAATCCACACATGTCATACGTATACATATCTATATCCTGCCCTCTAATCCACACAGACCATACATATACCCATTTATTTCCTGTCCACTAATCCACACATGTCATACGTATACACATCTATATCCTGCCCCCTAATCCAAACAGCCCATATATATACCCATTTAGTTCCTGTCCACTAATCCACACATGGCATACGTATACACATCTATATCCGGTCCCCTAATCCAAACAGCCCATATATATACCCATTTATTTCCTGTCCCCTAATCCACACATGCCAAACGTATACACATCTATATCCGGTACCCTAATCCAAACAGTCCATATATATACCCATTTATTTCCTGTCCACTAATCCACACATGTCATACGTATACACATCTATATCCATGCTCCACCCCAACACACCAATCCAAACGGGCCATACATATACACACAGCTATTTCCTGTCCCCCAATCCACACAGTCTATACATATAAACAAAGCTATTTCCTGTCCCCCAATCCACACAGTCCATACATATACACAAAGCTATTTCCTGTCCCCCAATCCACACAGGCCATACATATACACATATATTCCTGTCCCCCAATCCACACAGGCCATACATATACACATATATTTCCTGTCCCTCAATCCACACAGGCCATACATATACACATATATTCCTGTCCCTCAATCCACACAGGCCATATATATACACATATATTTCATGTCCCCCAATCCACACAGGCCATACATATATATACACATCTATTTCCTGTCCCCCAATCCACACAGTCCATACATATACACATCTATTTCCTGTCCCCCAATCCACACAGTCCATGCATATACACATATATTTCCTGTCCCCCAATCCACAACGGGCCATACATATACACATATATTTCCTGTCCCCCAATCCACACATGCCATACATATACACATCTATTTCCTGTCCCCCAATCCACACATGCCATACATATACACATCTATTTCCTGTCCCCCAATCCACACAGTCCATACATATACACATATATTTCATGTCCCCCAATCCACACATGCCATACATATACACATCTATTTCTTGTCCCCCAATCCACACAGTCCATGCATATACACATATCTTTCCTGTCCCCCAATCCACAACGGGCCATACATATACATATATATTTCCTGTCCCCCAATCCACACATGCCATACATATACACATCTATTTCCTGTCCCCCAATCCACACAGTCCATACATATACACATACATTTCATGTCCCCCAATCCACACATGCCATACATATACACATCTATTTCCTGTCCCCCAATCCACACAGTCCATGCATATACACATATATTTCCTATCCCCCAATCCACACAGGCCATACATATACACATATATGTCCTGTCCCCCAATCCACACATGCCATACATATACACATCTATTTCCTGTCCCCCAATCCACACATGCCATACATATACACATATATTTCCTGTCCCCCAATCCACACATGCCATACATATACACATCTATTTCCTGTCCCCCAATCCACACATGCCATGCATATACACATATATTTCCTGTCCCCCAATCCACACGGGCCATACATATAAACATATATTTCCTGTCCCCCAATCCACACATGCCATACATATACACATCTATTTCCTGTCTCCCAATCCACACATGCCATACATATACACATATATTTCCTGTCCCCCAATCCACACATGCCATACATATACACATATATTTCCTGTCCCCCAATCCACACATGCCATACATATACACATCTATTTCCTGTCCCCCAATCCACACATGCCATACATATACACATCTATTTCAAGTCCCCCAATCCACACATGCCATACATATACACATCTATTTCCTGTCCCCCAATCCACACAGTCCATACATATACACATATATTTCATGTCCCCCAATCCACACATGCCATACATATACACATCTATTTCTGTCCCCCAATCCACACAGTCCATGCATATACACATATCTTTCCTGTCCCCCAATCCACAACGGGCCATACATATACATATATATTTCCTGTCCCCCAATCCACACATGCCATACATATACACATCTATTTCCTGTCCCCCAATCCACACAGTCCATACATATACACATACATTTCATGTCCCCCAATCCACACATGCCATACATATACACATCTATTTCCTGTCCCCCATCCACACAGTCCATGCATATACACATATATTTCCTATCCCCCAATCCACACAGGCCATACATATACACATATATGTCCTGTCCCCCAATCCACACATGCCATACATATACACATCTATTTCCTGTCCCCCAATCCACACATGCCATACATATACACATATATTTCCTGTCCCCCAATCCACACATGCCATACATATACACATCTATTTCCTGTCTCCCAATCCACACATGCCATACATATACACATATATTTCCTGTCCCCCAATCCACACATGCCATACATATACACATATATTTCATGTCCCCCAATCCACACAGTCCATACATATACACATATATTTCCTGTCCCCCAATCCACACATGCCATACATACACATATATTTCATGTCCAACAATCCACACAGTCCATACATATACACATCTATTTCCTGTCCCCCAATCCACACAGGCCATACATATACACATCTATTTCCTGTCCCCCAATCCACACATGCCATACATATACACATCTATTTCCTGTCCCCCAATCCACACAGTCCATACATATACACATATATTTCATGTCCCCCAATCCACACATGCCATACATATACACATCTATTTCTTGTCCCCCAATCCACACAGTCCATGCATATACACATATCTTTCCTGTCCCCCAATCCACAACGGGCCATACATATACATATATATTTCCTGTCCCCCAATCCACACATGCCATACATATACACATCTATTTCCTGTCCCCCAATCCACACAGTCCATACATATACACATACATTTCATGTCCCCCAATCCACACATGCCATACATATACACATCTATTTCCTGTCCCCCAATCCACACAGTCCATGCATATACACATATATTTCCTATCCCCCAATCCACACAGGCCATAAATATACACATATATGTCCTGTCCCCCAATCCACACATGCCATACATATACACATCTATTTCCTGTCCCCCAATCCACACATGCCATACATATACACATATATTTCATGTCCCCCAATCCACACATGCCATACATATACACATCTATTTCCTGTCCCCCAATCCACACATGCCATGCATATACACATATATTTCCTGTCCCCCAATCCACAACGGGCCATACATATAAACATATATTTCCTGTCCCCCAATCCACACATGCCATACATATACACATATATTTCCTGTCTCCCAATCCACACATGTCATACATATACACATATATTTCCTGTCCCCCAATCCACACATGCCATACATATACACATATATTTCATGTCCCCCAATCCACACAGTCCATACATATACACATATATTTCCTGTCCCCCAATCCACACATGCCATACATATAAACATATATTTCATGTCCAACAATCCACACAGTCCATACATATACACATCTATTTCCTGTCCCCCAATCCACACAGGCCATACATATACACATCTATTTCCTGTCCCCCAATCCACACATGCCATACATATACACATCTATTTCCTGTCCCCCAATCCACACATGCCATACATATACACATCTATTTCCTGTCCCCCAATCCACACATGCCATACATATACACATATATTTCATGTCCCCCAATCCACACATGCCATACATATACACATATATTTCCTGTCCCCCAATCCAAACGGGCCATACAGCTACACAAAGCTATTTCCTGTCCCCCAATCCACACATGCCATACATATAAACATATATTTCCTGTACCCCAATCCAAACGGGCCATAGTTTATACAAATTTATTTTAGCTCGATTGCGAAACAAGTTATTTCAACTTATATAAATCACTCTCGAGACCTCATTACTGATGGAATCCATCGCCACGAGGGAGAGAGAAGAGGCAATGTGGAATTTAAATGCCTTGCCTAAGGGCACAATCGTAACGGCTCCAGTGGGGCTCGAACTCCGGACCTTTCGCACCTGAAGCGAACGCGCATCCACTGCGCTATCACGACTTCCACAAACGGGCCATACAGCTACACAAAGCTATTTCCTGTCCCCCAATCCACACAGTCCATGCATATAAACATATATTTCCTGTCCCCCAATCCAAACGGGCCATACAGCTACACAAAGCTATTTCCTGTCCCCCAATCCACACAGTCTATACATATACACAAAGCTATTTCCTGTCCCCCAATCCACACCGTCCATACATATACACAAAGCTATTTCCTGTCCCCCAATCCACACAGGTCATACGTATACACATCTATATCATGTCCCTTAATTCACACAGACCATATATATATGCCCACTTATTTCCCGCCTCCCAATCCACACAGGCCATACATATACACATCTATTTCCTGTCTCCCGATCCACACAGTCCATGCATATAAACATATATTTCCTGTCCCCCAATCCAAACGGGCCATACAGCTACACAAAGCTATTTCCTGTCCCCCAATCCACACAGTCCATGCATATCCCGCTTCCCAATCCACACAGTCCATACATATACACATCTATTTCCTGTCCCCCAATCCACACAGTCCAGACATATACACATCTATTTCCTGTCCCCCAATCCACACAGTCCAAACATATACACATCTATTTCCTGTCCCCCAATCCACACAGTCCACACATATACACATCTATTTCCTGTCCCCCAATCCAAACATGCCTTGCATATACACATATATATCCCGCCTCCCAATCCACACAGTCCATACATATACACATCTATTTCCTGTCCCCCAATCCACACAGACAGTACATATACACATCTATTTCCTGTCTCCCAATCCACACAGGCCATACATATACACATCTATTTCCTGTCTCCCAATTCACACAGGCCATACATATACACATATATTTCCTGTCCCATATATATAAACACACATATATTCCTGTCACCAATCCACACATGCCATACACATATAGTTCCTCTCCCCCACTCGGCATTGTCCATATATATATAAACACACATCTATTCCTGCCCCCCCCCCAATCCACACATGCCATATATATACACATATAGTTCCTGTCCCCCACTCGGCATTGTCCATATATATATATATATAAACACACATCTATTCCTGCCCCCCCAATCCACACATGCCATATAGATACACATATATGTCCTGCCCCAAGCCTCACATACCAACTATACACACATATATTTCATGTGCCCCCAATCCACACATGCCATATATACACACACATCTATTTCATGTGCCCCCAATCCACACAGGCAATCTATATATTCACATCTATTTCATGTGCCCCCAATCCACTCAGGCCATCTATATATTCACATATATTTCATGTCCCCCAACAACACTTATCCATGAAACATACAAACGAGGTCGAGACATATATGTCACAATTTAAGTCTCTTTCTGCACTTATTTCCTTTATTTACATACGAATTGTAGTTTTATGTTTCCAATTAACATAGATGAGGACATTTGTAGGTTCACCAGTACGTTACATGCAACCATAATATCAGAGCAAAACATCAATATTGATTTATGTCATTACAAGTGAATACTAAATTCCCGTACACTATCCCTGGTTATGTGTAGGTATGTATGTATTGACTTACACTGTATCCCTGGTTATGTGTAGGTATGTATGTATTGACGTACACTGTATCCCTGGTTATGTGTAGGTATGTATGTATTGACTTACACTGCACCCCTGGTTATGTGTAGGTATGTATGTATTGACTTACACTGCACCCCTGGTTATGTGTAGGTATGTATGTATTGACTTACACTGTATCCCTGGTTATGTGTAGGTATGTATGTATTGACTTACACTGTATCCCTGGTTATGTGTAGGTATGTATGTATTGACTTACACTGCACCCCTGGTTATGTGTAGGTATGTATGTATTGACTTACACTGTATCCCTGGTTATGTGTAGGTATGTATGTATTGACTTACACTGTATCCCTGGTTATGTGTAGGTATGTATGTATTGACTTACACTGCACACCTGGTTATGTGTAGGTATGTATGTATTGACTTACACTGTATCCCTGGTTATGTGTAGGTATGTATGTATTGACTTACACTGTATCCCTGGGTATGTGTAGGTATGTATGTATTGACTTACACTGCACCCCTGGTTATGTGTAGGTATGTATGTATTGACTTACACTGTACCCCTGGTTATGTGTAGGTATGTATGTATTGACTTACACTGTATCCCTGGTTATGTGTAGGTATGTATGTATTGACTTACACTGCACACCTGGTTATGTGTAGGTATGTATGTATTGACATACACTGCACCCCTGGTTATGTGTATGTATGTATGTATTGACTTACACTGCACCCCTGGTTATGTGTAGGTATGTATGTATTGACTTACACTGCACCCCTGGTTATGTGTAGGTATATTCATTGATTTGCTCTTTTATCTGGTGGTAGTGTGGATTATGTATGACTTACACATCCTGGGTTATGAGCAGATGAAAATATTTACATACACATTTCTCCGGAAATTATGAATTACTGTAGCTTTATTACTGTAAGTATTGTTTGGTATTTCATTATTTTATTTATATTTTCATCTTACTCATTTTGGTGTTGTCAACCATTTAATGTGCCATATATTAGAAGTCGTTTTTAATACAGACCGCTAAATGTGCAACATATGTGTTTCAAATGTGGTAAACTGAATATAAAATATTCAAATGCTATAGACACGCTGTGTGATGCTTACTAATCCACAAACGTCTTCAAAATTCAATTAGCAGCTGCTAATGAATACGTGTTTTTTGATTTGCTTTGTCTTCAAATGTATGCATGTTTAACATATTTATATATCAGGCACCATAACAACAAACAAAACGTACATTCTATTAATCTGAATTTGAATGTCTGTTCAACAGAACTACCCTAGTGTCAAAACTCCGCTTATTCTATATAGATAACTATATTCTTTATTTCAAAATTCAGTAGGCCAGAGGCCTATGTGAAACTGCAACAATAATACAATGCCGGTAAGCAACATATTGCGCCCCATTGGTACGGGTATCGTAGGAGTATTGATGCATGTGTATGTACCCGGCACTGAGTGGGGAAATGTTAGGGTTGCCCAACAGTATTCTTGATTTCATTAATAGGATATGTCAAATGAATATTCACATATCCCATACAATTGACAGGTCAATTTACACTAACTATACAACTGTCACGTGGTATTCACATAAATATGTTGCTAATATGATTGCTTCTATCCGTGTGACAGTTGATGGCTATCTGATACAAATATGCTTGAATGGGAGACGGGGATATTATGGGAACAACATTTCAAATTTCCGAATTCTGATCCTATCATTGATTAGGAAATACATACGTATGTTTCAGATGCAGATTGTTCTCGGACAAACATAACGCGGATACGTATGCAGTATTTTACAGTTACGCCAATAATCTTTTTTAATGTGTATGATACCGGTTGTCCATATGAGCGAAAGGCCTGACGTTCGAGTCCCGCTGGAGTCGTTACGATTGTGCCCTTAGGCAAGGCATTTAAATTCCACATTGCCTCTTCTCTCTCCCTCGTGGCGATGGATTCCATCAGGAGTGATGTCTCGAGAGTGATTAATATAAGTTATAAGAACTTATTTCGCAATCGAGCTAACATAAATGTGTATAAACTAACATATGAGCGACCGGCAGTTTACCTAACAACACCTTTCTTGGGCAGGCTCCAGCGGTTAACCAGTATATTCTCCGTAAGACATGCCAAGTTTTCATATAAAGAGACACGGTCTGAGCGGGGCTCGAGCCCGTGACCATCAATTATGATAGGTCAGCGACATTAACCACTCAACCATGGAGGCAGACGAATATCTAGTTTTAGTTTTAGTATTTGTCTGCCGAGTATCTACGCCAATCAGACGGGCTTCGTAGCTATGCCGATTATTCACGCCAATCAGAAGGGTTTCATAGCTTTGCCGAGTATCTACGTCAATCAGACTGGTTTCGTAGCTTTGCCCAGTATCTACGCCAATGAGAAGGTCTTCGTAGCTTTGCCGAGTATTTACGCCAATCAAAAGGGTTTCATAGCTTTGCCGAGTACCTACGACAATCAGAAGGATTTCGTAGCTTTGCCGTGTAGGCCTACCTACGCCAATCAGAAGGGTTTCGTAGCTTTGCCGTGTAGGCCTACCTTTGCAAATCCGAAGGGTTTCGTAGCTTTGCCGTGTAAGCCTACCTATGCCAATCAGAAAGGTTTCGTAGCTTTGCCGAGTACGCCTACCTATGACAATCAGAAGGGTTTCGTAGCTTTGCCGAGTAGGTCTACCTACGACAATCAGAAGAGTTTCGTAGCTTTGCCGAGTACCTACGACAATCAGAAGGGTTCCGTAGCTTTACCGAATATCTACGACAATCAGAAGGGTTCCGTAGCTTTTCCGAGTATCTACGCCAATCAGAAGGGTTTCGTAGCTTTGTCGAGTATATACGCCAATCAGAAGGGTTCCATAGCTTTGCCGAGTATCTACGCCAATCAGAATGGTTCCGTAGCTTTACCGAATATCTACGCCAATCAGAAGGGTTTCGTAGCTTTGTCGAGTATCTACGCCAATCAGAAGGGTTTCGTAGCTTTTCCGAGTATCTACGCCAATCAGAAGGGTTTCGTAGCTTTTCCGAGTATCTACGCCAATCAGAAGGGTTTCGTAGCTTTGTCGAGTATATACGCCAATCAGAAGGGTTCCGTAGCTTTGCCGAGTATCTACGCCAATCAGAAGGGTTTCGTAGCTTTTCCGAGTAGCTACGCCAATCAGAAGAATTCCGTAGCTTTGCCGAATATCTACGCCACTCAGAATTGTTTCGTAGTAATAATAGCATTATTTTTCATTTGCACCACATACCAAATTCTACAGTGTTTGCTTAGCGTCTACTACTGAACATGCCCCTCTTACCTTTATGCTCTTACTTAATGTTCGGGATTATGAGCATGTTTGTGGTCATTTAGAAAATATAGTTTGCAACACATACTGAATATTATATATTATTTAATTGAGAAAAACTAATTTAGAGGATACTATAGAACGTATGCATGAGTATTTTATTACACTGTTGTGAATCCAAGTTTGACTGTTGTATGCATATTAAATATAAACATTGCGATTATGTTGCAGTTTTATTCTATAACGCTATCGACCATGTGTGTTCGAAGCAATGGGCTTACACCACTGGCTTTTCTATTACCTCCCTTGTCAGATAAAGTCCGATATATCCCGAAATGTATATCGGTACTTTTAGTTCGAATCCTTTGTTTTTACTAATTGTCCCTATCCATATGTTGCGGTATGATACATGTGATTGTATCATAATCATGTAAACTAATTTGTATAGATACGTACACTTTGGATATACTGTATGATATCTGTCGAGATATAGTAATTTAATAATTATAAGATGGGTAAGTGGTTGAAAATTGATAGAATGTCGTGCAAAAGAAACAACGATAAAAACAAAACAGAAGAAACCACTTAAGAGGACCTATCTACGATTAGAGAGTAGTCAGGGGCAGTAACCGACCGATGTCCCTCATTCGGTTTGGAAGGATTAAGTCATACTGTTTACGCACAATATACACATGCAGTCACAACCTGGTTATGTAATGGCTTGTAATGCGAAATATGAATTATACACGGGAAACTGTGGCAGTCAATAGTGTTTATTCTATAATCTAATACAAAGTTATATATATATTGTTTTCAATTATTCAGAACACAATTGTTTTCAATTATTCAGAACACAATTGTTATTAAAGATACCCTCGATGACACTCGTGCTAGGATGCTTAATAGTATTGTCTAAACATTGAATACAATGGCATTTATATAGCCTAATTATATATTCTGACAAAATGCATGTAGGTAATGATACACTAAAATGCTAAATGTATTTTAAAATATGAGCTTTGGAATAAATATATGTCCAACACAAGCCTTCAACTATTGTATGCACGCTATGGCACATATAGCTGTACAGTATACACAAGCCTTCAACTATTGTATGCACGCTATGGCACATATAGCTGTACAGTCTACACCCGTTATGTCGAATTCCGTCGGACTTAACAAAATACTTCGACATAACCGAAGTTTGACATAACGAAATTCGATATAAGCAGATCCTGTTATATGTAAAATTATAGTGTCTGAAACGGGACTTTGATCCGACTTCGCGATAGCCGGAGAATTCGACATAACTGACTTTAACATAGCGGATGTAGGCTGTATTATGATGTTGAAGCTTGTGTTGTATTTGCACTCTTTGTATGTTGAGAATTCATTTGCAGACGTTTACATTATTCTACATTTTGTAGCAATGTTGCTACATCCCCAACAGTTGAAGCTTATTAAAATGTTATGCTATGATGCATTAGGAAATTAAGACAATCGTGTTTCACAGAAAGTTGAAATAATTATTTTATAAATAATTAACATTAAATAGATATATTTTGTATGCATTAAGTATTTGAATTCATTGGCAGTTTGTATCATGTCGATCTTAACCATTAACCTGCTGAATAAAGAGTACGGACAGTGCAAACAACATAGATCCAGAAGAGCGGCGCCTAACCGTAACCCTATGGTCTTATGTTGTTGGTTATTCAGACATACGGGTTAGCTCCACTATCCGAACAGCAACGATCATTGAGCCTGGTTAAACTGCACTCTCCGTGACTTTTGATCTGGCTCTTTGCTGTTTGCAAAAGCGACGCCAGTCGTGATTTGCAGGTTAAGGGTTAAAGTTAATATGAATTTGTATCAGGCTTAAACACTGCACCATTAGAAAGAACATTTCTGCTCACTAGTTATTCCAATGCTTCTTTCATATTCGATGAAATGAAATATTTACCCTGGAGGACATTCTTTCATTAATGTATTATTTCTAAGCTGTCTTGTAGCGTTTATAAACGTATAGCTTGTATTATAGATGAGGTGGTTGATAATTGATGAGTTCACAAAAGCAAGTTCATATCTAAGCAGTCATACAAAGTCGTATTTCAATTCAACTTAATTTGGAGAGGAATTAATATAAGTTTTCTGAAAACTTGTTTTCCAATCCAAACCATTCACAATTTATGTAATTTGTAACATTTTTTGTGTTATACATGTAAATGTATTGGAATACATACTGTTTAAACCAACTTAATCTGAATAACTTAAATATTACTGAACAATTTAATTATACGTCAGGAATTGTGATGTCTAAGCATTCGCTCCTTAGAATACCGGAGTGTGAAGTACATATTAAGTATTGGCCCTTAGAAAGTTTAATATTTGCACATATTTACATTACTGGTAGACATTGCCTCTCACGTGTAACTAAGTTACTGTTTGTAGTTTCTTTGCTCTTTTCAGTTAGTGTTTCTATGAGCCTATGGTTTGTATAATCATTTTGATCAGCTGGGTGCAGGTCGGGGTTTAGGTCGAGGTGGGGGTGAACTGTGGAGGTGCAGGTCGGGGTGTAGGTCGAGGTGGGGGTGAACTGTGGAATTGCAGGTGTCATATTTTGCTCATGTTTGTCTGAACATCATGTCATCCTCACACGAAATGACAAAATTAAACTGAATATATTTGTACGTTTTGTATACAATTTTGATTAGTTCTTAAATCTTAATGAAATAATAAATATGTTATAATAGACAGGTGTTGTTGTTGCAAATGCTTTACTTCATAATCCGTTGCTGATAGTATGCTCAAAGTAGGTTCTATTAACAAGGGATAATAGCTGAACAGCTCTAGTGAACAATTTACAAGGGGTTATAACAGAACAGCTCTAGTGAACCATTTACAAGGGGTTATAACAGAACAGCTCTAGTGAGTTATTTACAAGGGATAACAACTGAACAGCTCTAGTGAACCATTTACAAGGGGTTATAACAGAACAGCTCTAGTGAGTTATTTACAAGGGGTTACAACAGAACAGCTCTAGTGAGCCATTTACAAGGGGTTATAACAGAACATCTCTAGTGAGCCATTTACAAGGGGTTATAACAGAACATCTTTAGTGAGCCATTTACAAGGGGTTATAACAGAACACCTCTAGTGAGCCATTTACAAGGGGTTATAACAGAACAGCTCTAGTGAGCCATTTACAAGGGGTTATAACTGAACATCTCTAGTAAGCCATTTACAAGGGTTTATAACTGAACAGCTCTAGTGAGCCATTTACAAGGGGTTATAACAGAACATCTCTAGTGAGCCAGTTACAAGGGGTTACAACAGAACAGCTCTAGTGAGCCATTTACAAGGGGTTATAACTGAACATCTCTAGTGAGCTATTTTCAAGGGGTTATAACTGAACATCGCTAGTTAGCTATTTACAAGGAGTTATAACAGAAAATCTCTAGTGAGCCATTTACAAGGGGTTATCACTGAATATCTCTAGTAAGCCATTTACAAGGGTTTATAACTGAACAGCTCTAGTGAGCCATTTACAAGGGGTTATAACAGAACATCTCTAGTGAGCCATTTACAAGGGGTTATAACAGAACATCTCTAGTGAGCCATTTACAAGGGGTTATAACAGAACACCTCTAGTGAGCCATTTACAAGGGGTTATAATAGAACAGCTCTGGTGAGCCATTTACAAGGGGTTATAATAGATAATCTCTAGTGAGCCATTTACAAGGGGTTATAACTGAACATATCTAGTAAGCCATTTACAAGGGGTTATAACTGAACATCGCTAGTTAGCTATTTACAAGGAGTTATAACAGAACATCTCTAGTGAGCCATTTACAAGGGGTTATAACAGAACAGCTCCAGTGAACCATTTACAAGGGGTTATAACAGAACAGCTCTAGTGAGCCATTTACAAGGGGTTATAACTGAACATCTCTAGTGAGCTATTTTCAAGGGGTTATAACTGAACATCGCTAGTTAGCTATTTACAAGGAGTTATAACAGAACATCTCTAGTGAGCCATTTACAAGGGGTTATCACTGAACATCACTAGTAAGCCATTTACAAGGGGTTATAACTGAACATCTCTAGTGAGCCATTTACAAGGGTTATAACAGATCATCTCTAGTGAGCCATTTACAAGGGTTATAACAGAACATCTCTAGTGAGCCATTTACAAGGGTTATAACAGATCATCTCTAGTGAGCCAGTTACAAGGGATAAAAACTGAACAGCTCTAGTGAGCCATTTACAAGGGGTTATAACAGAACATATCTAGTGAGCCATTTACAAGGGGTTATAACAGAACAGATCTAGTGAGCCATTTACAAGGGGTTATAACAGAACAGCTTTAGTGAGCCATTTACAAGGGGTTATAACAGAACACCTCTAGTGAACCATTTACAAGGAGTTATAACAGAACACCTCTAGTGAGCCATTTACAAGGAGTTATATCAGAACATCTCTAGTAAGCCATTTACAAGGGGTTATAACAGAACATCTCTAGTAAGCCATTTACAAGGGGTTATAATAGAACACCTCTAGTGAGCCATTTACAAAGGGTTACCACTGAACATCTCTAGTAAGCCATTTACAAGGGGTTATAACTGAACATCTCTAGTGAGCCATTTACAAGGGTTATAACAGATCATCTCTAGTGAGCCATTTACAAGGGATAAAATCTGAACAGCTCTAGTGAGCCATTTACAAGTGGTTATAACAGAACAGCTCTAGTGAGCCATTTACAAGGGGTTATAACAGAACATCTCTAGTAAGCCATTTACAAGGGGTTATAACAGAACATCTCTAGTGAGCCATTAACAAGGTGTTATAACAGAACAGCTCTACTGAACCATTTACAAGGGGTTATAACTGAACATCTCTAGTAAGCCATTTACAATGGTTTATAACTGAACAGCTCTAGTGAGCCATTTACAAGGGGTTATAACAGAACATCTCTAGTGAGCCAGTTACAAGGGGTTACAACAGAACAGCTCTAGTGAGCCATTTACAAGGAGTTATAACAGAAAATCTCTAGTGAGCCATTTACAAGGGGTTATCACTGAATATCTCTAGTAAGCCATTTACAAGGGTTTATAACTGAACAGCTCTAGTGAGCCATTTACAAGGGGTTATAACAGAACATCTCTAGTGAGCCATTTACAAGGGGTTATAACAGAACATCTCTAGTGAGCCATTTACAAGGGGTTATAACAGAACATCTCTAGTGAGCCATTTACAAGGGGTTATAACAGAACATCTCTAGTAAGCCATTTACAAGGGTTTATAACTGAACAGCTCTAGTGAGCCATTTACAAGGGGTTATAACAGAACATCTCTAGTGAGCCATTTACAAGGGGTTATAACAGAACATCTCTAGTGAGCCATTTACAAGGGGTTATAACAGAACACCTCTAGTGAGCCATTTACAAGGGGTTATAACAGAACAGCTCTAGTGAGCCATTTACAAGGGGTTATAACTGAACATCTCTAGTAAGCCATTTACAAGGGTTTATAACTGAACAGCTCTAGTGAGCCATTTACAAGGGGTTAGGGTTTAACAGAACAGCTCTAGTGAGCCATTTACAAGGGGTTATAACTGAACATCTCTAGTGAGCTATTTTCAAGGGGTTATAACTGAACATCGCTAGTTAGCTATTTACAAGGAGTTATAACAGAACATCTCTAGTGAGCCATTTACAAGGGGTTATAACAGAACAGCTCTAGTGAGCCATTTACAAGGGGTTATAACAGAACATCTCTAGTGAGCCATTTACAAGGGGTTATAACAGAACATCTCTAGTGAGCCATTTACAAGGGGTTATAACAGAACATCTCTAGTGAGCCATTTACAAGGGGTTATAACAGAACATCTCTAGTGAGCCATTTACAAGGGGTTATAACAGAACACCTCTAGTGAGCCATTTACAAGGGGTTATAACAGAACAGCTCTAGTGAGCCATTTACAAGGGGTTATAACTGAACATCTCTAGTAAGCCATTTACAAGGGTTTATAACTGAACAGCTCTAGTGAGCCATTTACAAGGGGTTATAACAGAACAGCTCTAGTGAGCCATTTACAAGGGGTTATAACTGAACATCTCTAGTGAGCTATTTTCAAGGGGTTATAACTGAACATCGCTAGTTAGCTATTTACAAGGAGTTATAACAGAACATCTCTAGTGAGCCATTTACAAGAGGTTATCACTGAACATCTCTACTAAGCCATTTACAAGGGGTTATAACAGATCATCTCTAGTGAGCCATTTACAAGGGTTATAACAGATCATCTCTAGTGAGCAATTTACAAGGGATAAAAACTGAACAGCTCTAGTGAGCCATTTACAAGGGGTTATAACAGAACAGATCTAGTAAGCCATTTACAAGGGGTTATAACAGAATAGATCTAATGAGCCATTTACAAGGGGTTATAACAGAAGAGCTCTAGTGAGCCATTTACAAGGGGTTATAACAGAACAGCTCTAGAGAGCCATTTACAAGGGGTTATAACTGAACATCTCTAGTAAGCCATTTACAAGGGTTTATAACTGAACAGCTCTAGTGAGCCATTTACAAGGGGTTATAACAGAACAGCTCTAGTGAGCCATTTACAAGGGTTATAACAGATCATCTCTAGTGAGCCAGTTACAAGGGATAAAAACTGAACCGCTCTAGTGAGCCATTTACAAGGGGTTATAACAGAACAGATCTAGTGAGCCATTTACAAGGAGTTATAACAGAACAGATCTAGTGAGCCATTTACAAGGGGTTATAACAGAACAGCTTTAGTGAGCCATTTACAAGGGGTTATAACAGAACACCTCTAGTGAACCATTTACAAGGAGTTATAACAGAACACCTCTAGTGAGCCATTTACAAGGAGTTATATCAGAACATCTCTAGTAAGCCATTTACAAGGGGTTATAACAGAACATCTCTAGTAAGCCATTTACAAGGGGTTATAATAGAACACCTCTAGTGAGCCATTTACAAGGGGTTATCACTGAACATCTCTAGTAAGCCATTTACAAGGGGTTATAACTGAACATCTCTAGTGAGCCATTTACAAGGGTTATAACAGATCATCTCTAGTGAGCCATTTACAAGGGGTTATAACAGAACACCTCTAGTGAGCCATTTACAAGGTGTTATAACAGAACAGCTCTACTGAACCATTTACAAGGGGTTATAACTGAACATCTCTAGTAAGCCATTTACAATGGTTTACAACTGAACAGCTCTAGTGAGCCATTTACAAGGGGTTATAACAGAACATCTCTAGTGAGCCATTTACAAGGGGTTATCACTGAACATCTCTAGTAAGCCATTTACAAGTGGTTATAACTGAACATCTCTAGTGAGCCATTTACAAGGGTTATAACAGATCATCTCTAGTGAGCCATTTACAAGGGTTATAACAGAACATCTCTAGTGAGCCATTTACAAGGGTTATAACAGATCATCTCTAGTGAGCCATTTACAAGGGATAAAAACTGAACAGCTCTAGTGAGCCATTTACAAGGGGTTATAACAGAACAGATCTAGTGAGCCATTTACAAGGGGTTATAACAGAATAGATCTAGTGAGCCATTTACAAGGGGTTATAACAGAACAGCTCTAGTGAGCCATTTACAAGGGGTTATAACAGAACACCTCTAGTGAACCATTTACAAGGAGTTATAACAGAACACCTCTAGTGAGCCATTTACAAGGGGTTATAACAGAACATCTCTAGTAAGCCATTTACAAGGAGTTATATCAGAACATCTCTAGTAAGCCATTTACAAGGGGTTATAACAGAACATCTCTAGTAAGCCATTTACAAGGGGTTATAACAGAACCGCTCTAGTGAGCCATTTACAAGGGGTTATCACTGAACATCTCTAGTAAGCCATTTACAAGGGGTTATAACTGAACATCTCTAGTGAGCCATTTACACGGGTTATAACAGATCATCTCTAGTAAGCCATTTACAAGGGGTTATAACAGAACACCTCTAGTGAGCCATTTACAAGGGGTTATAACAGAACAGCTCAATTGAGCCATTTACAAGGGGTTATAACTGAACATCTCTAGTAAGCCATTTACAATGGTTTATAACTGAACAGCTCTAGTGTGCCATTTACAAGGGGTTACAACAGAACAGCTCTAGTGAACCATTTACAAGGGGTTATAACAGAACAGCTCTAGTGAGCCATTTACAAGGGGTTATAACAGAACACCTCTAGTGAACCATTTACAAGGAGTTATAACAGAACACCTCTAGTGAGCCATTTACAAGGAGTTATATCAGAACATCTCTAGTAAGCCATTTACAAGGGGTTATAACAGAACATCTCTAGTAAGCCATTTACAAGGGGTTATAACAGAACCGCTCTAGTGAGCCATTTACAAGGGGTTATCACTGAACATCTCTAGTAAGCCATTTACAAGGGGTTATGACTGAACATCTCTAGTGAGCCATTTACACGGGTTATAACAGATCATCTCTAGTGAGCCATTTACAAGGGTTATAACAGAACATCTCTAGTGAGCCATTTACAAGGGTTATAACAGATCATCCTTAGTGAGCCATTTACAAGGGATAAAAACTGAACAGCTCTAGTGAGCCATTTACAAAGGGTTATAACAGAACAGATCTAGTGAGCCATTTACAAGGGGTTATAACAGAACAGATCTAGTGAGCCATTTACAAGGGGTTATAACAGAACAGCTCTAGTCAGCCATTTACAAGGGGTTATAACAGAATACCTCTAGTGAACCATTTACAAGGAGTTATAACAGAACACCTCTAGTGAGCCATTTACAAGGGGTTATAACAGAACATCTCTAGTAAGCCATTTACAAGGGGTTATAACAGAACATCTCTAGTAAGCCATTTACAAGGGGTTATAACAGAACACCTCTAGTGAGTCCTTTACAAGGGGTTATAACAGAACAGCTCTAGTGAGCCATTTACAAGGGGTTATAACTGAACATCTCTAGTAAGCCATTTACAATGGTTTATAACTGAACAGCTCTAGTGAGCCATTTACAAGGGGTTATAACAGAACATCTCTAGTGAGCCATTTACAAGGGGTTATAGCAGAACATCTTTAGTGAGCCATTTACAAGGAGTTATAACAGAACACCTCTAGTGAGCCATTTACAAGGGGTTATAACAGAACAGCTCTAGTGAGCCATTTACAAGGGGTTATAACTGAACATCTCTAGTAAGCCATTTACAAGGGTTTATAACTGAACAGCTCTAGTGAGCCATTTACAAGGGGTTATAACAGAACATCTCTAGTGAGCCATTTACAAGGGGTTACAACAGAACAGCTCTAGTGAGCCATTTACAAGGGGTTATAACTGAACATCTCTAGTTAGCTATTTACAAGGAGTTATAACAGAACATCTCTAGTGAGCCATTTACAAGGGGTTATCACTGAATATCTCTAGTAAGCCATTTACAAGGGTTTATAACTGAACAGCTCTAGTGAACCATTTACAAGGAGTTATAACAGAACACCTCTAGTGAGCCATTTACAAGGAGTTATATCAGAACATCTCTAGTAAGCCATTTACAAGGGGTTATAACAGAACATCTCTAGTAAGCCATTTACAAGGGTTTATAACTGAACAGCTCTAGTGAACCATTTACAAGGAGTTATAACAGAACACCTCTAGTGAGCCATTTACAAGGAGTTATATCAGAACATCTCTAGTGAGCCATTTACAAGGGTTATAACAGATCATCTCTAGTGAGCCATTTACAAGGGATAAAAACTGAACAGCTCTAGTGAGCCATTTACAAGGGGTTATAACAGAACAGATCTAGTGAGCCATTTACAAGGGGTTATAACAGAACAGATCTAGTGAGCCATTTACAAGGGGTTATAACAGAACAGCTCTAGTCAGCCATTTACAAGGGGTTATAACAGAATACCTCTAGTGAACCATTTACAAGGAGTTATAACAGAACACCTCTAGTGAGCCATTTACAAGGGGTTATAACAGAACATCTCTAGTAAGCCATTTACAAGGGGTTATAACAGAACATCTCTAGTGAGCCATTTACAAGGGGTTATAACAGAACATCTCTAGTGAGCCATTTACAAGGGGTTATAACAGAACATCTCTAGTGAGCCATTTACAAGGGGTTATAACAGAACATCTCTAGTGAGCCATTTACAAGGGGTTATAACAGAACATCTCTAGTGAGCCATTTACAAGGGGTTATAACAGAACATCCTAGTGAGCCATTTACAAGGGGTTATAACAGAACATCTCTAGTGAGCCATTTACAAGGGGTTATAACAGAACATCTCTAGTGAGCCATTTACAAGGGTTATAACAGAACATCTCTAGTGAGCCATTTACAAGGGTTATAACAGAACATCTCTAGTGAGCCATTTACAAGGGGTTATAACAGAACAGCTCTAGTGAGCCATTTACAAGGGGTTATAACTGAACATCTCTAGTAGCCATTTACAAGGGGTTATAACTGAACATCTCTAGTGAGCCATTTACAAGGGTTATAACAGATCATCTCTAGTGAGCCATTTACAAGGGTTATAACAGAACATCTCTAGTGAGCCATTTACAAGGGTTATAACAGATCATCTCTAGTGAGCCATTTACAAGGGATAAAAACTGAACAGCTCTAGTGAGCCATTTACAAGGGGTTATAACAGAACATCTCTAGTGAGCCATTTACAAGGGGTTATAACAGAACATCTCTAGTGAGCCATTTACAAGGGGTTATATCAGAACACCTCTAGTGAGCCATTTACAAGGGGTTATAACAGAACAGCTCTAGTGAGCCATTTACAAGGGGTTATAACTGAACATCTCTAGTAAGCCGTTTACAAGGGTTTATAACTGAACAGCTCTAGTGAGCCATTTACAAGGGGTTATAACAGAACATCTCTAGTTAGCCATTTACAAGGGGTTATAACAGAACATCTCTATATAGCCATTTACATGGGGTTATAACAGAACAGCTCTAGTAAGCCATTTACAAGGGTTTATAACTGATCAGCTCTAGTGAGCCATTTACAAGGGGTTATAACAGAACATCTCTAGTGAGCCATTTACAAGGGGTTAAACAGAACATCTCTAGTGAGCCATTTACAAGGGGTTATAACAGAACAGCTCTAGTGAGCCATTTACAAGGGTTATAACTGAACATCTCTAGTGAGCCATTTACAAGGGTTATAACTGAACAGCTCTAGTGAGCCATTTACAAGGGTTATAACAGAACATCTCTAGTGAGCCATTTACAAGGGGTTATAACAGAACAGCTCTAGTGAGCCATTTACAAGGGGTTATAACAGAACATCTCTAGTGAGCCATTTACAAGGGGTTATAACAGAACATCTCTAGTGAGCCATTTACAAGGGGTTATAACAGAACATCTCTAGTGAGCCATTTACAAGGGGTTATAACAGAACAGCTCTAGTGAGCCATTTACAAGGGGTTATAACTGAACATCTCTAGTAAGCCATTTACAATGGTTTATAACTGAACAGCTCTAGTGAGCCATTTACAAGGGGTTATAATAGATCATCTCTAGTGAGCCATTTACAAGGGGTTATAACTGAACATCTCTAGTAAGCCATTTACAAGGGTTTATAACTGAACAGCTCTAGTGAGCCATTTACAAGGGGTTATAACAGAACATCTCTATTGAGCCATTTACAAGGGGTTATAACAGAACAGCTCTAGTGAGCCATTTACAAGGGTTTATAACTGATCATCTCTAGTGAGCTATTTTCAAGTGGTTATAACTGAACATCTCTAGTGAGCCATTTACAAGGGGTTATAACTGAACATCTCTAGTGAGCCATTTACAAGGGGTTATAACAGAACATCTCTAGTGAGCCATTTACAATGGGTTATAGCTGAACATCTCTAGTGAGCCATTTACAAGGGGTTATAACAGAACATCTCTAGTGAGCCATTTACAAGGGTTATAACAGATCATCTCTAGTGAGCCATTTACAAGGGTTATAACAGATCATCTCTAGTGAGCCATTTACAAGGGATACAAACTGAACAGCTCTAGTGAGCCATTTACAAGGGGTTATAACAGAACATATCTAGTGAGCCATTTACAAGGGGTTATAACAGAACAGATCTAGTGAGCCATTTACAAGGGGTTATAACAGAACA
>CM026390.1:70250202-70273308 GCA_014843695.1 Archivesica marissinica
AAGGGGTTATAACAGAACATCTCTAGTGAGCCATTTACAAGGGGTTATAACAGAACATCTCTAGTGAGCCATTTACAAGGGGTTATAACAGAACACCTCTAGTGAGCCATTTACAAGGGGTTATAATAGAACAGCTCTGGTGAGCCATTTACAAGGGGTTATAATAGATAATCTCTAGTGAGCCATTTACAAGGGGTTATAACTGAACATATCTAGTAAGCCATTTACAAGGGGTTATAACTGAACATCGCTAGTTAGCTATTTACAAGGAGTTATAACAGAACATCTCTAGTGAGCCATTTACAAGGGGTTATAACAGAACACCTCTAGTGAGCCATTTACAAGGGGATATAACAGAACAGCTCTGGTGAGCCATTTACAAGGGGTTATAACTGAACATATCTAGTAAGCCATTTACAAGGGTTTATAACTGAACAGCTCTAGTGAGCCATTTACAAGGGGTTATAACAGAACATCTCTAGTGAGCCATTTACAAGGGGTTACAACAGAACAGCTCCAGTGAACCATTTACAAGGGGTTATAACAGAACAGCTCTAGTGAGCCATTTACAAGGGGTTATAACTGAACATCTCTAGTGAGCTATTTTCAAGGGGTTATAACTGAACATTGCTAGTTAGCTATTTACAAGGAGTTATAACAGAACATATCTAGTGAGCCATTTACAAGGGGTTATAACAGAACAGCTCTAGTCAGCCATTTACAAGGGGTTATAACAGAACATCAGTAGTGAACCATTTACAAGGAGTTATAACAGAACACCTCTAGTGAGCCATTTACAAGGGGTTATAACTGAACATCTCTAGTGAGCCATTTACATGGGGTTATAACAGAACATCTCTAGTAAGCCATTTACAAGGGGTTATAACAGAACACCTCTAGTGAGCCATTTACAAGGGGTTATAACAGAACAGCTCTAGTGAGCCATTTACAAGGGGTTATAACTGAACATCTCTAGTAAGCCATTTACAATGGTTATAACTGAACACTCTAGTGAGCCATTTACAAGGGGTTATAATAGATCATCTCTAGTGAGCCATTTACAAGGGGTTATAACTGAACATCTCTAGTAAGCCATTTACAAGGGTTTATAACTGAACACTCTAGTGAGCCATTTACAAGGGTTATAACAGAACATCTCTAGTGAGCCATTTACAAGGGGTTAACAGAACAGCTCTAGTGAGCATTTACAAGGGGTTATAACAGAACAGCTCTAGTGAGCCATTTACAAGGGTTTAACTGAACATCTCTAGTGAGCATATTTCAAGGGGTTATAACAGAACATCTCTAGTTAGCCATTTACAAGGGTTATAACAGAACATCTCTAGTGAGCCATTTACAAGGGTTATAATTGAACATCTCTAGTGAGCCATTTACAAGGGGTTATAACTGAACATCTCTAGTGAGCCATTTACAAGGGTTATAACAGATCATCTCTAGTGAGCCATTTACAAGGGTTATAACAGATCATCTCTAGTGAGCCATTTACAAGGGTTATAACAGATCATCTCTAGTGAGCCATTTACAAGGGATAAAAACTGAACAGCTCTAGTGAGCCATTTACAAGGGGTTATAACAGAACATCTCTAGTGAGCCATTTACAAGGGGTTATAACAGAACATATCTAGTGAGCCATTTACAAGGGGTTATAACAGAACAGCTCTAGTGAGCCATTTACAAGGGGTTATAACAGAACAGCTCTAGTGAGCCATTTACAAGGTGTTATCACTGAATATCTCTAGTAAGTCATTTACAAGGGTTTATAACTGAACAGCTATAGTGAGCCATTTACAAGGGGTTATAACAGAACATCTCTTGTGAGCCATTTACAAGGGGTTATAACAGAACATCTCTAGTGCGCCATTTACAAGGGATTATATCAGAACACCTCTAGTGAGCCATTTACAAGGGGTTATAACAGAACATCTCTATAAAGCCATTTACAAGGGGTTATAACAGAACAGCTCTAGTAAGCCATTTACAAGGGTTTATAACCGATCAGCTCTAGTGAGCTATTTACAAGGGGTTATAACAGAACATCTCTAGTGAGCCATTTACAAGGGGTTATAACAGAACATCTCTAGTGAGCCATTTACAAGGGGTTATAACAGAACACCTCTAGTGAGCCATTTACAAGGGGTTATAACTGAACAGCTCTAGTGAGCCATTTACAAGGGGTTATAACAGAACATCTCTAGTGAGCCATTTACAAGGGTTATAACAGATCATCTCTAGTGAGCCATTTACAAGGGTTATAACAGAACATCTCTAGTGAGCCATTTACAAGGGTTATAACTGATCATCTCTAGTGAGCCATTTACAAGGGTTATAACAGAACATATCTAGTGAGCCATTTACAAGGGGTTATAACAGAACAGATCTAGTGAGCCATTTACAAGGGGTTATAACAGAACAGCTCTAGTGAGCCATTTACAAGGGGTTATAACAGAACATCTCTAGTGAGCCATTTACAAGGGGTTATAACAGAACAGCTCTAGTGAGCCATTTACAAGGGGTTATAACTGAACATCTCTAGTAAGCCATTTACAAGGGTTTATAACTGAACATCTCTAGTGAGCCATTTACAAGGGGTTATAACAGAACACCTCTAGTGAGCCATTTACAAGGGGTTATAACAGAACAGCTCTAGTGAGCCATTTACAAGGGGTTATAACTGAACATCTCTAGTAAGCCATTTACAATGGTTTATAACTGAACAGCTCTAGTGAGCCATTTACAAGGGGTTATAACAGATCATCTCTAGTGAGCCATTTACAAGGGGTTATAACTGAACACTCTAGTAGCCATTTACAAGTTTATAACTGAACACTTGGTTTGGTTACATCTCTAGTGAGCCATTTACAAGGGGTTACAACAGAACAGCTCCAGTGAGCCATTTACAAGGGGTTATAACTGAACATCTCTAGTGAGCTATTTTCAAGGGGTTATAACTGAACATCGCTAGTTAGCTATTTACAAGGAGTTATAACAGAACATCTCTAGTGAGCCATTTACAAGGGGTTATCACTGAACATCTCTAGCAAGCCATTTACAAGGGTTATAACTGAACATCTCTAGTGAGCCATTTACAAGGGTTATAACAGAACATCTCTAGTGAGCCATTTACAATGGGTTATAACAGAACATCTCTAGTAAGCCATTTACAAGGGGTTATAACAGAACAGCTCTAGTAAGCCATTTACAAGGGTTTATAACTGATCAGCTCTAGTGAGCGATTTACAAGGGGTTATAACAGATCATCTCTAGTGAGCCATTTACAAGGGTTATAACAGAACATCTCTAGTGAGCCATTTACAAGGGATAAAAACTGAACAGCTCTAGTGAGCCATTTACAAGGGGTTATAACAGAACAGATCTAGTGAGCCATTTACAAGGGGTTATAACAGAACACCTCTAGTGAGCCATTTACAAGGGGTTATAACAGAACAGCTCTAGTGAGCCATTTACAAGGGGTTATAACTGAACATCTCTAGTAAGCCATTTACAAGGGTTTATAACTGAACAGCTCTAGTGAGCCATTTACAAGGGGTTATAACAGAACATCTCTAGTGAGCCATTTACAAGGGGTTATAACTGAACATCTCTAGTGAGCTATTTTCAAGGGGTTATAACTGAACATCGCTAGTTAGCTATTTACAAGGAGTTATAACAGAACATCTCTAGTGAGCCATTTACAAGGGGTTATCACTGAACATCTCTAGTAAGCTATTTACAATGGGTTATAACTGAACATCTCTAGTGAGCCATTTACAAGGGTTATAACAGATCATCTCTAGTGAGCCATTTACAAGGGTTATAACAGAACATCTCTAGTGAGCCATTTACAAGGGTTATAACAGATCATCTCTAGTGAGCCATTTACAAGGGATAAAACTGAACAGCTCTAGTGAGCCATTTACAAGGGGTTATAACAGAACACCTCTAGTGAGCCATTTACAAGGGGTTATAACAGAACAGCTCTAGTGAGCCATTTACAAGGGGTTATAACTGAACATCTCTAGTAAGCCATTTACAAGGGTTTATAACTGAACAGCTCTAGTGAGCCATTTACAAGGGGTTATAACAGAACATCTCTAGTGAGCCATTTACAAGGGGTTATAACAGAACAGCTCTAGTGAGCCATTTACAAGGGGTTATAACTGAACATCTCTAGTGAGCTATTTTCAAGGGGTTATAACTGAACATCGCTAGTTAGCTATTTACAAGGAGTTATAACAGAACATCTCTAGTGAGCCATTTACAAGGGGTTATCACTGAACATCTCTAGTGAGCCATTTACAAGGGGTTATAACTGAACATCTCTAGTGAGCCATTTACAAGGGTTATAACAGAACATCTCTAGTGAGCCATTTACAAGGGTTATAACAGAACATCTCTAGTGAGCCATTTACAAGGGTTATAACAGATCATCTCTAGTGAGCCATTTACAAGGGATAAAAACTGAACAGCTCTAGTGAGCCATTTACAAGGGGTTATAACAGAACAGATCTAGTGAGCCATTTACAAGGGGTTATAACAGAACAGCTCTAGTGAGCCATTTACAAGGGGTTATAACAGAACAGCTCTAGTGAGCCATTTACAAGGGGTTATAACAGAACATCTCTAGTGAGCCATTTACAAGGGGTTATAACAGAACATCTCTAGTAAGCCATTTACAAGGGGTTATAACAGAACACCTCTAGTGAGCCATTTACAAGGGGTTATAACAGAACAGCTCTAGTGAGCCATTTACAAGGGGTTATAACTGAACATCTCTAGTAAGCCATTTACAAGGGTTTATAACTGAACAGCTCTAGTGAGCCATTTACAAGGGGTTATAATAGATCATCTCTAGTGAGCCATTTACAAGGGGTTATAACTGAACATCTCTAGTAAGCCATTTACAAGGGTTTATAACTGAACAGCTCTAGTGAGCCATTTACAAGGGGTTATAACAGAACATCTCTAGTGAGCCATTTACAAGGGGTTACAACAGAACAGCTCCAGTGAACCATTTACAAGGGGTTATAACAGAACAGCTCTAGTGAGCCATTTACAAGGGGTTATAACTGAACATCTCTAGTGAGCTATTTTCAAGGGGTTATAACTGAACATCGCTAGTTAGCTATTTACAAGGAGTTATAACAGAACATCTCTAGTGAGCCATTTACAAGGGGTTATCACTGAACATCTCTAGTAAGCCATTTACAAGGGGTTATAACTGAACATCTCTAGTGAGCCATTTACAAGGGTTATAACAGATCATCTCTAGTGAGCCATTTACAAGGGTTATAACAGAACATCTCTAGTGAGCCATTTACAAGGGTTATAACAGATCATCTCTAGTGAGCCATTTACAAGGGATAAAAACTGAACAGCTCTAGTGAGCCATTTACAAGGGGTTATAACAGAACATATCTAGTGAGCCATTTACAAGGGGTTATAACAGAACAGATCTAGTGAGCCATTTACAAGGGGTTATAACAGAACAGCTCTAGTCAGCCATTTACAAGGGGTTATAACAGAACAGCTCTAGTGAGCCATTTACAAGGTGTTATCACTGAATATCTCTAGTAAGTCATTTACAAGGGTTTATAACTGAACAGCTATAGTGAGCCATTTACAAGGGGTTATAACAGAACATCTCTTGTGAGCCATTTACAAGGGGTTATAACAGAACATCTCTAGTGCGCCATTTACAAGGGATTATATCAGAACACCTCTAGTGAGCCATTTACAAGGGGTTATAACAGAACATCTCTATAAAGCCATTTACAAGGGGTTATAACAGAACAGCTCTAGTAAGCCATTTACAAGGGTTTATAACCGATCAGCTCTAGTGAGCTATTTACAAGTGGTTATAACAGAACATCTCTAGTGAGCCATTTACAAGGGGTTATAACAGAACATCTCTAGTGAGCCATTTACAAGGGGTTATAACAGAACACCTCTAGTGAGCCATTTACAAGGGGTTATAACTGAACAGCTCTAGTGAGCCATTTACAAGGGGTTATAACAGAACATCTCTAGTGAGCCATTTACAAGGGTTATAACAGATCATCTCTAGTGAGCCATTTACAAGGGTTATAACAGATCATCTCTAGTGAGCCATTTACAAGGGATACAAACTGAACAGCTCTAGTGAGCCATTTACAAGGGGTTATAACAGAACATATCTAGTGAGCCATTTACAAGGGGTTATAACAGAACAGATCTAGTGAGCCATTTACAAGGGGTTATAACAGAACAGCTCTAGTCAGCCATTTACAAGGGGTTATAACAGAACATCTCTAGTGAACCATTTACAAGGAGGTATAACAGAACACCTATAGTGAGCCATTTACAAGGGGTTATAACTGAACATCTCTAGTAAGCCATTTACAAGGGGTTATAACAGAACATCTCTAGTAAGCCATTTACAAGGGGTTATAACAGAACACCTCTAGTGAGCCATTTACAAGGGGTTATAACAGAACAGCTCTAGTGAGCCATTTACAAGGGGTTATAACTGAACATCTCTAGTAAGCCATTTACAATGGTTTATAACTGAACAGCTCTAGTGAGCCATTTACAAGGGGTTATAACAGATCATCTCTAGTGAGCCATTTACAAGGGGTTATAACTGAACATCTCTAGTAAGCCATTTACAAGGGTTTATAACTGAACAGCTCTAGTGAGCCATTTACAAGGGGTTATAACAGAACATCTCTAGTGAGCCATTTACAAGGGGTTACAACAGAACAGCTCCAGTGAGCCATTTACAAGGGGTTATAACTGAACATCTCTAGTGAGCTATTGTCAAGGGGTTATAACTGAACATCGCTAGTTAGCTATTTACAAGGAGTTATAACAGAACATCTCTAGTGAGCCATTTACAAGGGGTTATCACTGAACATCTCTAGTAAGCCATTTACAAGGGTTATAACTGAACATCTCTAGTGAGCCATTTACAAGGGTTATAACAGAACATCTCTAGTGAGCCATTTACAATGGGTTATAACAGAACATCTCTAGTAAGCCATTTACAAGGGGTTATAACAGAACAGCTCTAGTAAGCCATTTACAAGGGTTTATAACTGATCAGCTCTAGTGAGCGATTTACAAGGGGTTATAACAGAACATCTCTAGTGAGCCATTTACAAGGGGTTATAACAGAACATCTCTAGTGAGCCATTTACAAGGGGTTATAACAGAACACCTCTAGTGAGCCATTTACAAGGGGTTATAACAGAACAGCTCTAGTGAGCCATTTACAAGGGGTTATAACTGAACATCTCTAGTAAGCCATTTACAAGGGTTTATAACTGAACAGCTCTAGTGAGCCATTTACAAGGGGTTATAACAGAACATCTCTAGTGAGCCATTTACAAGGGGTTACAACAGAACAGCTCTAGTGAACCATTTACAAGGGGTTATAACAGAACAGCTCTAGTGAGCCATTTACAAGGGGTTATAACTGAACATCTCTAGTGAGCTATTTTCAAGGGGTTATAACTGAACATCGCTAGTTAGCTATTTACAAGGAGTTATAACAGAACATCTCTAGTGAGCCATTTACAAGGGGTTATCACTGAACATCTCTAGTAAGCTATTTACAATGGGTTATAACTGAACATCTCTAGTGAGCCATTTACAAGGGTTATAACAGATCATCTCTAGTGAGCCATTTACAAGGGTTATAACAGAACATCTCTAGTGAGCCATTTACAAGGGTTATAACAGATCATCTCTAGTGAGCCATTTACAAGGGATAAAATCTGAACAGCTCTAGTGAGCCATTTACAAGGGGTTATAACAGAACACCTCTAGTGAGCCATTTACAAGGGGTTATAACAGAACAGCTCTAGTGAGCCATTTACAAGGGGTTATAACTGAACATCTCTAGTAAGCCATTTACAAGGGTTTATAACTGAACAGCTCTAGTGAGCCATTTACAAGGGGTTATAACAGAACATCTCTAGTGAGCCATTTACAAGGGGTTATAACAGAACAGCTCTAGTGAGCCATTTACAAGGGGTTATAACTGAACATCTCTAGTGAGCTATTTTCAAGGGGTTATAACTGAACATCGCTAGTTAGCTATTTACAAGGAGTTATAACAGAACATCTCTAGTGAGCCATTTACAAGGGGTTATCACTGAACATCTCTAGTAAGCCATTTACAAGGGGTTATAACTGAACAGCTCTAGTGAGCCATTTACAAGGGATATAACAGATCATCTCTAGTGAGCCATTTACAAGGGTTATAACAGAACATCTCTAGTGAGCCATTTACAAGGGTTATAACAGATCATCTCTAGTGAGCCATTTACAAGGGATAAAAACTGAACAGCTCTAGTGAGCCATTTACAAGGGGTTATAACAGAACAGATCTAGTGAGCCATTTACAAGGGGTTATAACAGAATAGATCTAGTGAGCCATTTACAAGGGGTTATAACAGAACAGCTCTAGTGAGCCATTTACAAGGGGTTATAACAGAACATCTCTAGTGAGCCATTTACAAGGGGTTATAACAGAACATCTCTAGTGAGCCATTTACAAGGGGTTATAACAGAACATCTCTAGTGAGCCATTTACAAGGGGTTATAACAGAACATCTCTAGTGAGCCATTTACAAGGGGTTATAACAGAACACCTCTAGTGAGCCATTTACAAGGGGTTATAACAGAACAGCTCTAGTGAGCCATTTACAATGGTTTATAACTGAACAGCTCTAGTGAGCCATTTACAAGGGTTATAACAGATCATCTCTAGTGAGCCATTTACAAGGGATAAAAACTGAACAGCTCTAGTGAGCCATTTACAAGGGGTTATAACAGAACATCTCTTGTGAGCCATTTACAAGGGGTTACAACAGAACAGCTCTAGTGAACCATTTACAAGGGGTTATAACAGAACAGCTCTAGTGAGCCATTTACAAGGGGTTATAACTGAACATCTCTAGTGAGCTATTTTCAAGGGGTTATAACTGAACATTGCTAGTTAGCTATTTACAAGGAGTTATAACAGAACATCTCTAGTGAGCCATTTACAAGGGGTTATCACTGAACATCTCTAGTAAGCCATTTACAAGGGGTTATAACTGAACATCTCTAGTGAGCCATTTACAAGGGTTATAACAGACATCTCTAGTGAGCCATTTACAAGGGTTATAACAGAACATCTCTAGTGAGCCATTTACAAGGGTTATAACAGAACATCTCTAGTGAGCCATTTACAAGGGTTAAAACTGAACAGCTCTAGTGAGCCATTTACAAGGGGTTATAACAGAACACCTCTAGTGAGCCATTTACAAGGGGTTATAACAGAACAGCTCTAGTGAGCCATTTACAAGGGGTTATAACTGAACATCTCTAGTAAGCCATTTACAAGGGTTTATAACTGAACAGCTCTAGTGAGCCATTTACAAGGGGTTATAACAGAACATCTCTAGTGAGCCATTTACAAGGGGTTATAACAGAACAGCTCTAGTGAGCCATTTACAAGGGGTTATAACTGAACATCTCTAGTGAGCTATTTTCAAGGGGTTATAACTGAACATCGCTAGTTAGCTATTTACAAGGAGTTATAACAGAACATCTCTAGTGAGCCATTTACAAGGGGTTATAACTGAACATCTCTAGTAAGCCATTTACAAGGGGTTATAACTGAACAGCTCTAGTGAGCCATTTACAAGGGGTTATAACAGAACATCTCTAGTGAGCCATTTACAAGGGGTTATAACAGAACAGCTCTAGTGAGCCATTTACAAGGGGTTATAACTGAACATCTCTAGTGAGCTATTTTCAAGGGGTTATAACTGAACATCGCTAGTTAGCTATTTACAAGGAGTTATAACAGAACATCTCTAGTGAGCCATTTACAAGGGGTTATCACTGAACATCTCTAGTAAGCCATTTACAAGGGGTTATAACTGAACAGCTCTAGTGAGCCATTTACAAGGGTTATAACAGATCATCTCTAGTGAGCCATTTACAAGGGTTATAACAGAACATCTCTAGTGAGCCATTTACAAGGGTTATAACAGATCATCTCTAGTGAGCCATTTACAAGGGATAAAAACTGAACAGCTCTAGTGAGCCATTTACAAGGGGTTATAACAGAACATATCTAATGAGCCATTTACAAGGGGTTATAACAGAATAGATCTAGTGAGGCATTTACAAGGGGTTATAACAGAACAGCTCTAGTGAGCCATTTACAAGGGGTTATAACAGAACACCTCTAGTGAACCATTTACAAGGAGTTATAACAGAACATCTCTAGTGAGCCATTTACAAGGGGTTATAACAGAACATCTCTAGTAAGCCATTTACAATGGGTTATAACAGAACATCTCTAGTAAGCCATTTACAAGGGGTTATAACAGAACACCTCTAGTGAGCCATTTACAAGGGGTTATAACAGAACAGCTCAAGTGAGCCATTTACAATGGTTTATAACTGAACAGCTCTAGTGAGCCATTTACAAGGGTTATAACAGATCATCTCTAGTGAGCCATTTACAAGGGATAAAAACTGAACAGCTCTAGTGAGCCATTTACAAGGGGTTATAACAGAACAGATCTAGTGAGCCATTTACAAGGGGTTATAACAGAACTGATCTAGTGAGCCATTTACAAGGGGTTATAACAGAACATCTCTAGTGAGCCATTTACAAGAAGTTATATCAGAACATCTCTAGTAAGCCATTTACAAGGGGTTATAACAGAACACCTCTAGTGAGCCATTTACAAGGGGTTATAACAGAACAGCTCTACTGAACCATTTACAAGGGGTTATAACTGAACATCTCTAGTAAGCCATTTACAATGGTTTATAACTGAACAGCTCTAGTGAGCCATTTACAAGGGGTTATAACAGAACATCTCTAGTGAGCCATTTACAAGGGGTTATAACAGAACATCTCTAGTGAGCCATTTACAAGGGGTTATAACAGAACATCTCTAGTGAGCCATTTACAAGGGATTATATCAGAACACCTCTAGTGAGCCATTTACAAGGGGTTATAACAGAACAGCTCTAGTGAGCCATTTACAAGGGGTTATAACAGAACAGCTCTAGTGAGCCATTTACAAGGGGTTATAGCTGAACATATCTAGTAAGCCATTTACAAGGGTTTATAACTGAACAGCTCTAGTGAGCCATTTACAAGGGGTTATAACAGAATATCTCTAGTTAGCCATTTACAAGTGGTTATAACAGAACATCTCTATAAAGCCATTTACAAGGGGTTATAACAGAACAGCTCTAGTAGCCATTTACAAGGGTTTATAACTGACAGCTCTAGTGAGCTATTTACAAGGGGTTATAACAGAACATCTCTAGTGAGCCATTTACAAGGGGTTATAACAGAACATCTCTAGTGAGCCATTTACAAGGGGTTATAACAGAACACCTCTAGTGAGCCATTTACAAGTGGTTATAACAGAACCGCTCTGGTGAGCCATTTACAAGGGGTTATAACTGAACATCTCTAGTAAGCCATTTACAAGGGTTTATAACTGAACAGCTCTAGTGAGCCATTTACAAGGGGTTATAACAGAACATCTCTAGTGAGCCATTTACAAGGGGTTACAACAGAACAGCTCCAGTGAACCATTTACAAGGGGTTATAACAGAACAGCTCTAGTGAGCCATTTACAAGGGGTTATAACTGAACATCTCTAGTGAGCTATTTTCAAGGGGTTATAACTGAACATTGCTAGTTAGCTATTTACAAGGAGTTATAACAGAACATCTCTAGTGAGCCATTTACAAGGGGTTATCACTGAACATCTCTAGTAAGCCATTTACAAGGGGTTATAACTGAACATCTCTAGTGAGCCATTTACAAGGGTTATAACAGATCATCTCTAGTGAGCCATTTACAAGGGTTATAACAGAACATCTCTAGTGAGCCATTTACAAGGGTTAAAACAGAACAGCTCTAGTGAGCCATTTACAAGGGGTTATAACAGAACAGCTCTAGTGAGCCATTTACAAGGGGTTATAACAGAACAGATCTAGTGAGCCATTTACAAGGGGTTATAACAGAACAGCTCTAGTGAGCCATTTACAAGGGGTTATAACAGAACATCTCTAGTGAGCCATTTACAAGGGGTTATAACAGAACATCTCTAGTGAGCCATTTACAAGGGGTTATAACAGAACATCTCTAGTAAGCCATTTACAAGGGGTTATAACAGAACACCTCTAGTGAGCCATTTACAAGGGGTTATAACAGAACAGCTCTAGTGAGCCATTTACAAGGGGTTATAACTGAACATCTCTAGTAAGCCATTTACAAGGGTTTATAACTGAACAGCTCTAGTGAGCCATTTACAAGGGGTTATAACAGATCATCTCTAGTGAGCCATTTACAAGGGGTTATAACTGAACATCTCTAGTAAGCCATTTACAAGGGTTTATAACTGAACAGCTCTAGTGAGCCATTTACAAGGGGTTATAACAGAACATCTCTAGTGAGCCATTTACAAGGGGTTACAACAGAACAGCTCCAGTGAACCATTTACAAGGGGTTATAACAGAACAGCTCTAGTGAGCCATTTACAAGGGGTTATAACTGAACATCTCTAGTGAGCTATTTTCAAGGGGTTATAACTGAACATTGCTAGTTAGCTATTTACAAGGAGTTATAACAGAACATCTCTAGTGAGCCATTTACAAGGGGTTATCACTGAACATCACTAGTAAGCCATTTACAAGGGGTTATAACTGAACATCTCTAGTGAGCCATTTACAAGGGTTATAACAGATCATCTCTAGTGAGCCATTTACAAGGGTTATAACAGAACATCTCTAGTGAGCCATTTACAAGGGTTATAACAGATCATCTCTAGTGAGCCATTTACAAGGGATAAAAACTGAACAGCTCTAGTGAGCCATTTACAAGGGGTTATAACAGAACATATCTAGTGAGCCATTTACAAGGGGTTATAACAGAACAGATCTAGTGAGCCATTTACAAGGGGTTATAACAGAACAGCTCTAGTCAGCCATTTACAAGGGGTTATAACAGAACATCTCTAGTGAGCCATTTACAAGGAGTTATAACAGAACACCTCTAGTGAGCCATTTACAAGGGGTTATAACTGAACATCTCTAGTAAGCCATTTACAAGGGGTTATAACAGAACATCTCTAGTGAGCCATTTACAAGGGGTTATAACAGAACATCTCTAGTGAGCCATTTACAAGGGGTTATAACAGAACAGCTCTAGTGAGCCATTTACAAGGGGTTATAACTGAACATCTCTAGTAAGCCATTTACAAGGGTTTATAACTGAACAGCTCTAGTGAGCCATTTACAAGGGGTTATAACAGATCATCTCTAGTGAGCCATTTACAAGGGGTTATAACTGAACATCTCTAGTAAGCCATTTACAAGGGTTTATAACTGAACAGCTCTAGTGAGCCATTTACAAGGGGTTATAACAGAACATCTCTAGTGAGCCATTTACAAGGGGTTATAACAGAACAGCTCTAGTGAGCCATTTACAAGGGGTTATAACAGAACATCTCTAGTGAGCATTTCAAGGGTTATAACGAACATCCTAGTAGCATTTACAAGGGTTATAACAGAACATCTCTAGTGAGCCATTTACAAGGGGTTATAACTGAACATCTCTAGTGAGCCATTTACAAGGGGTTATAACTGAACATCTCTAGTGAGCCATTTACAAGGGTTATAACAGAACATCTCTAGTGAGCCATTTACAAGGGGTTATAACAGAACAGCTCTAGTGAGCCATTTACAAGGGGTTATAACAGAACATCTCTAGTGAGCCATTTACAAGGGGTTATAACAGAACAGCTCTAGTGAGCCATTTACAAGGGGTTATAACAGAACATCTCTAGTGAGCCATTTACAAGGGGTTATAACAGAACATCTCTAGTGAGCCATTTACAAGGGGTTATAACAGAACACCTCTAGTGAGCCATTTACAAGGGGTTATAACAGAACAGCTCTAGTGAGCCATTTACAAGGGGTTATAACTGAACATCTCTAGTGAGCCATTTACAAGGGTTTATAACTGAACAGCTCTAGTGAGCCATTTACAAGGGGTTATAACAGAACATCTCTAGTGAGCCATTTACAAGGGGTTATAACTGAACATCTCTAGTAAGCCATTTACAAGGGTTTATAACTGAACAGCTCTAGTGAGCCATTTACAAGGGGTTATAACAGAACATCTCTAGTGAGCCATTTACAAGGGGTTACAACAGAACAGCTCCAGTGAGCCATTTACAAGGGGTTATAACTGAACATCTCTAGTGAGCTATTTTCAAGGGGTTATAACTGAACATCGCTAGTTAGCTATTTACAAGGAGTTATAACAGAACATCTCTAGTGAGCCATTTACAAGGGGTTATCACTGAACATCTCTAGTAAGCCATTTACAAGGGTTATAACTGAACATCTCTAGTGAGCCATTTACAAGGGTTATAACAGAACATCTCTAGTGAGCCATTTACAATGGGTTATAACAGAACATCTCTAGTAAGCCATTTACAAGGGGTTATAACAGAACAGCTCTAGTAAGCCATTTACAAGGGTTTATAACTGATCAGCTCTAGTGAGCGATTTACAAGGGGTTATAACAGAACATCTCTAGTGAGCCATTTACAAGGGGTTATAACAGAACATCTCTAGTGAGCCATTTACAAGGGGTTATAACAGAACACCTCTAGTGAGCCATTTACAAGGGGTTATAACAGAACAGCTCTAGTGAGCCATTTACAAGGGGTTATAACTGAACATCTCTAGTAAGCCATTTACAAGGGTTTATAACTGAACAGCTCTAGTGAGCCATTTACAAGGGGTTATAACAGAACATCTCTAGTGAGCCATTTACAAGGGGTTACAACAGAACAGCTCTAGTGAACCATTTACAAGGGGTTATAACAGAACAGCTCTAGTGAGCCATTTACAAGGGGTTATAACTGAACATCTCTAGTGAGCTATTTTCAAGGGGTTATAACTGAACATCGCTAGTTAGCTATTTACAAGGAGTTATAACAGAACATCTCTAGTGAGCCATTTACAAGGGGTTATCACTGAACATCTCTAGTAAGCTATTTACAATGGGTTATAACTGAACATCTCTAGTGAGCCATTTACAAGGGTTATAACAGATCATCTCTAGTGAGCCATTTACAAGGGTTATAACAGAACATCTCTAGTGAGCCATTTACAAGGGTTATAACAGATCATCTCTAGTGAGCCATTTACAAGGTATAAAATCTGAACAGCTCTAGTGAGCCATTTACAAGGGGTTATAACAGAACACCTCTAGTGAGCCATTTACAAGGGGTTATAACAGAACAGCTCTAGTGAGCCATTTACAAGGGGTTATAACTGAACATCTCTAGTAAGCCATTTACAAGGGTTTATAACTGAACAGCTCTAGTGAGCCATTTACAAGGGGTTATAACAGAACATCTCTAGTGAGCCATTTACAAGGGGTTATAACAGAACATCTCTAGTGAGCCATTTACAAGGGGTTATAACAGAACATCTCTAGTGAGCCATTTACAAGGGGTTATAACAGAACATCTCTAGTGAGCCATTTACAAGGGTTATAACAGAACATCTCTAGTGAGCCATTTACAAGGGTTAAAACTGAACAGCTCTAGTGAGCCATTTACAAGGGGTTATAACAGAACAGCTCTAGTGAGCCATTTACAAGGGTTATAACAGAACAGCTCTAGTGACATTTACAAGGGGTTATAACAGAACAGCTCTAGTGAGCCATTTACAAGGGGTTATAACAGAACATCTCTAGTGAGCCATTTACAAGGGTTATAACAGAACTCTCTAGTGAGCCATTTACAAGGGGTTATAACAGAACAGCTCTAGTGAGCCATTTACAAGGGTTATCAGAACATCTCTAGTAAGCCATTTACAAGGGTTATAACAACATCTCTAGTGAGCCATTTACAAGGGTTATAACAGAACATCTCTAGTGAGCCATTTACAAGGGTTATAACAGAACAGCTCTAGTGAGCCATTTACAAGGGTTATAACAGAATCTCTAGTGAGCCATTTACAAGGGATTAAACTGAACAGCTCTAGTGAGCCATTTACAAGGGGTTATAACAGAACATCTCTAGTGAGCCATTTACAAGGGTTATAACAGAACATCTCTAGTGAGCCATTTACAAGGGGTTATAACAGAACAGCTCTAGTGAGCCATTTACAAGGGGTTATAACTGAACATCTCTAGTGAGCCATTTACAAGGGGTTATAACTGAACATCCTAGTGAGCCATTTACAAGGGTTATAACAGAACATCTCTAGTGAGCCATTTACAAGGGTTATAACTGAACATCTCTAGTAAGCCATTTACAAGGGTTATAACAGAACATCTCTAGTGAGCCATTTACAAGGGTTATAACAGAACATCTCTAGTGAGCCATTTACAAGGGTTATAACAGAACAGCTCTAGTGAGCCATTTACAAGGGGTTATAACTGAACATCTCTAGTAAGCCATTTACAATGGTTTATAACTGAACAGCTCTAGTGAGCCATTTACAAGGGGTTATAACAGAACATCTCTAGTGAGCCATTTACAAGGGGTTATAACAGAACATCTCTAGTGAGCCATTTACAAGGGGTTATAACTGAACATCTCTAGTAAGCCATTTACAAGGGTTTATAACTGAACAGCTCTAGTGAGCCATTTACAAGGGGTTATAACAGAACATCTCTAGTGAGCCATTTACAAGGGGTTACAACAGAACAGCTCCAGTGAGCCATTTACAAGGGGTTATAACTGAACATCTCTAGTGAGCTATTTTCAAGGGGTTATAACTGAACATCGCTAGTTAGCTATTTACAAGGAGTTATAACAGAACATCTCTAGTGAGCCATTTACAAGGGGTTATCACTGAACATCTCTAGTAAGCCATTTACAAGGGGTTATAACTGAACATCTCTAGTGAGCCATTTACAAGGGGTTATAACAGAACATCTCTAGTGAGCCATTTACAAGGGGTTATAACAGAACAGCTCTAGTGAGCCATTTACAAGGGGTTATAACTGAACATCTCTAGTGAGCTATTTTCAAGGGGTTATAACTGAACATCGCTAGTTAGCTATTTACAAGGGTTATAACAGAACATCTCTAGTGAGCCATTTACAAGGGGTTATCACTGAACATCTCTAGTAAGCCATTTACAAGGGGTTATAACTGAACAGCTCTAGTGAGCCATTTACAAGGGTTATAACAGATCATCTCTAGTGAGCCATTTACAAGGGTTATAACAGAACATCTCTAGTGAGCCATTTACAAGGGTTATAACAGATCATCTCTAGTGAGCCATTTACAAGGGATAAAAACTGAACAGCTCTAGTGAGCCATTTACAAGGGGTTATAACAGAACAGATCTAGTGAGCCATTTACAAGGGGTTATAACAGAACAGATCTAGTGAGCCATTTACAAGGGGTTATAACAGAACAGCTCTAGTGAGCCATTTACAAGGGGTTATAACAGAACACCTCTAGTGAACCATTTACAAGGAGTTATAACAGAACATCTCTAGTGAGCCATTTACAAGGGGTTATAACAGAACATCTCTAGTAAGCCATTTACAATGGGTTATAACAGAACATCTCTAGTAAGCCATTTACAAGGGGTTATAACAGAACACCTCTAGTGAGCCATTTACAAGGGGTTATAACAGAACAGCTCAAGTGAGCCATTTACAATGGTTTATAACTGAACAGCTCTAGTGAGCCATTTACAAGGGTTATAACAGATCATCTCTAGTGAGCCATTTACAAGGGATAAAAACTGAACAGCTCTAGTGAGCCATTTACAAGGGGTTATAACAGAACAGATCTAGTGAGCCATTTACAAGGGGTTATAACAGAACTGATCTAGTGAGCCATTTACAAGGGGTTATAACAGAACATCTCTAGTGAGCCATTTACAAGAAGTTATATCAGAACATCTCTAGTAAGCCATTTACAAGGGGTTATAACAGAACACCTCTAGTGAGCCATTTACAAGGGGTTATAACAGAACAGCTCTACTGAACCATTTACAAGGGGTTATAACTGAACATCTCTAGTAAGCCATTTACAATGGTTTATAACTGAACAGCTCTAGTGAGCCATTTACAAGGGGTTATAACAGAACATCTCTAGTGAGCCATTTACAAGGGGTTATAACAGAACATCTCTAGTGAGCCATTTACAAGGGGTTATAACAGAACATCTCTATTGAGCCATTTACAAGGGATTATATCAGAACACCTCTAGTGAGCCATTTACAAGGGGTTATAACAGAACAGCTCTAGTGAGCCATTTACAAGGGGTTATAACAGAACAGCTCTAGTGAGCCATTTACAAGGGGTTATAGCTGAACATATCTAGTAAGCCATTTACAAGGGTTTATAACTGAACAGCTCTAGTGAGCCATTTACAAGGGGTTATAACAGAATATCTCTAGTTAGCCATTTACAAGTGGTTATAACAGAACATCTCTATAAAGCCATTTACAAGGGGTTATAACAGAACAGCTCTAGTGTTTGGGTTTGGCTCTAGTGAGCTATTTACAAGGGGTTATAACAGAACATCTCTAGTGAGCCATTTACAAGGGGTTATAACAGAACATCTCTAGTGAGCCATTTACAAGGGGTTATAACAGAACACCTCTAGTGAGCCATTTACAAGTGGTTATAACAGAACCGCTCTGGTGAGCCATTTACAAGGGGTTATAACTGAACATCTCTAGTAAGCCATTTACAAGGGTTTATAACTGAACAGCTCTAGTGAGCCATTTACAAGGGGTTATAACAGAACATCTCTAGTGAGCCATTTACAAGGGGTTACAACAGAACAGCTCCAGTGAACCATTTACAAGGGGTTATAACAGAACAGCTCTAGTGAGCCATTTACAAGGGGTTATAACTGAACATCTCTAGTGAGCTATTTTCAAGGGGTTATAACTGAACATTGCTAGTTAGCTATTTACAAGGAGTTATAACAGAACATCTCTAGTGAGCCATTTACAAGGGGTTATCACTGAACATCTCTAGTAAGCCATTTACAAGGGGTTATAACTGAACATCTCTAGTGAGCCATTTACAAGGGTTATAACAGATCATCTCTAGTGAGCCATTTACAAGGGTTATAACAGATCATCTCTAGTGAGCCATTTACAAGGGTTATAACTGATCATCTCTAGTGAGCCATTTACAAGGGGTTATAACTGAACATTCTAGTGAGCCATTTACAGGGGTTATAACAGAACAGATCTAGTGAGCCATTTACAAGGGGTTATAACAGAACAGCTCTAGTCAGCCATTTACAAGGGGTTATAACAGAACATCAGTAGTGAACCATTTACAAGGAGTTATAACAGAACACCTCTAGTGAGCCATTTACAAGGGGTTATAACTGAACATCTCTAGTAAGCCATTTACATGGGGTTATAACAGAACATCTCTAGTAAGCCATTTACAAGGGGTTATAACAGAACACCTCTAGTGAGCCATTTACAAGGGGTTATAACAGAACAGCTCTAGTGAGCCATTTACAAGGGGTTATAACTGAACATCTCTAGTAAGCCATTTACAATGGTTTATAACTGAACATCTCTAGTGAGCCATTTACAAGGGGTTATAATAGATCATCTCTAGTGAGCCATTTACAAGTGGTTATAACTGAACATCTCTAGTAAGCCATTTACAAGGGTTTATAACTGAACATCTCTAGTGAGCCATTTACAAGGGTTATAACAGAACATCTCTAGTGAGCCATTTACAATGGGTTATAGCAGAATATCTCTAGTAAGCCATTTACAAGGGATAAACTGAACAGCTCTAGTGAGCCATTTACAAGGGGTTATAACAGAACAGATCTAGTGAGCCATTTACAAGGGGTTATAACAGAACTGATCTAGTGAGCCATTTACAAGGGGTTATAACTTTGGTAGAACATCTCTAGTGAGCCATTTACAAGGAGTTATAACAGAACATCTCTAGTAAGCCATTTACAAGGGGTTATAACAGAACATCTCTAGTGAGCCATTTACAAGGGGTTATAACAGAACATCTCTAGTGAGCCATTTACAGGTTATAACAGACTCTAGTGAGCCATTTACAAGGGGTTATAACAGAACAGCTCTAGTGAGCCATTTACAAGGGGTTATAACTGAACATCTCTAGTAAGCCATTTACAATGGTTTATAACTGAACAGCTCTAGTGAGCCATTTACAAGGGGTTATAATAGATCATCTCTAGTGAGCCATTTACAAGGGGTTATAACTGAACATCTCTAGTAAGCCATTTACAAGGGTTTATAACTGAACAGCTCTAGTGAGCCATTTACAAGAGGTTATAACAGAACATCTCTAGTGAGCCATTTACAAGGGGTTACAACAGAACAGCTCCAGTGAGCCATTTACAAGGGGTTATAACTGAACATCTCTAGTGAGCTATTGTCAAGGGGTTATAACTGAACATCTCTAGTAAGCCATTTACAAGGGTTATAACTGAACATCTCTAGTGAGCCATTTACAAGGGTTATAACAGAACATCTCTAGTGAGCCATTTACAATGGGTTATAGCAGAACATCTCTAGTAAGCCATTTACAAGGGATAAAAACTGAACAGCTCTAGTGAGCCATTTACAAGGGGTTATAACAGAACAGATCTAGTGAGCCATTTACAAGGGGTTATAACAGAACTGATCTAGTGAGCCATTTACAAGGGGTTATAACAGAACATCTCTAGTGAGCCATTTACAAGAAGTTATAACAGAACATCTCTAGTAAGCCATTTACAAGGGGTTATAACAGAACACCTCTAGTGAGCCATTTACAAGGGGTTATAACAGAACAGCTCTACTGAACCACTTACAAGGGGTTATAACTGAACATCTCTAGTAAGCCATTTACAATGGTTTATAACTGAACAGCTCTAGTGAGCCATTTACAAGGGGTTATAACAGAACATCTCTAGTGAGCCATTTACAAGGGGTTTTAACAGAACATCTCTAGTGAGCCATTTACAAGGGGTTATAACAGAACACCTCTAGTGAGCCATTTACAAGGGGTTATAACAGAACAGCTCTAGTGAGCCATTTACAAGGGGTTATAACTGAACATCTCTAGTAAGCCATTTACAAGGGTTTATAACTGAACAGCTCTAGTGAGCCATTTACAAGGGGTTATAACAGAACATCTCTAGTGAGCCATTTACAAGGGGTTATAACAGAACAGCTCTAGTGAGCCATTTACAAGGGGTTATAACTGAACATCTCTAGTGAGCTATTTTCAAGGGGTTATAACTGAACATCGCTAGTTAGCTATTTACAAGGAGTTATAACAGAACATCTCTAGTGAGCCATTTACAAGGTGTTATCACTGAACATCTCTAGTAAGCCATTTACAAATGGTTATAACTGAACATCTCTAGTGAGCCATTTACAAGGGTTATAACAGATCATCTCTAGTGAGCCATTTACAAGGGTTATAACAGAACATCTCTAGTGAGCCATTTACAAGGGTTATAACAGATCATCTCTAGTGAGCCATTTACAAGGGATAAAAACTGAACAGCTCTAGTGAGCCATTTACAAGGGTTTATAACAGAATAGATCTAGTGAGCCATTTACAAGGGGTTATAACAGAACAGCTCTAGTGAGCCATTTACAAGGGGTTATAACAGAACACCTCTAGTGAACCATTTACAAGGAGTTATAACAGAACACCTCTAGTGAGCCATTTACAAGGGGTTATAACAGAACATCTCTAGTAAGCCATTTACAATGGGTTATAACAGAACATCTCTAGTAAGCCATTTACAAGGGGTTATAACAGAACACCTCTAGTGAGCCATTTACAAGGGGTTATAACAGAACAGCTCTAGTGAGCCATTTACAAGGGGTTATAACTGAACATCTCTAGTAAGCCATTTACAAGGTTTATAACTGAACAGCTCTAGTGAGCCATTTACAAGGGGTTATAACAGAACATCTCTAGTGAGCCATTTACAAGGGGTTACAACAGAACAGCTCTAGTGAACCATTTACAAGGGGTTATAACAGAACAGCTCTAGTGAGCCATTTACAAGGGGTTATAACTGAACATCTCTAGTGAGCTATTTTCATGGGGTTATACCTGAACATCGCTAGTTAGCTATTTACAAGGAGTTATAACAGAACACCTCTAGTGAGCCATTTACAAGGGGTTATAACAGAACAGCTCTAGTTACCCATTTACAAGGAGTTATAACAGAACAGCTCTAGTGAGCCATTTACAAGGGGTTATAACAGAACATCTCTAGTGAGCCATTTACAAGGAGTTATAACAGAACACCTCTAGTGAGCCATTTACAAGGGGTTATAACAGAACACCTCTAGTGAGCCATTTACAAGGGGTTATAACAGAACAGCTCTAGTGAGCCATTTACAAGGAGTTATAACAGAACAGCTCTAGTGAGCCATTTACAAGGAGTTATAACAGAACATCTCTAGTGAGCCATTTACAAGGGGTTATAACAGAACATCTCTAGTGAGCCATTTACAAGGGATAAAAACTGAACAGCTCTAGTGAGCCATTTACAAGGGGTTATAACAGAACATCTCTAGTGAGCCATTTACAAGGGACTATAGCAGAACATCTCTAATGAGCCATTTACAAGGGATAAAAACTGAACAGCTCTAGTGAGCCATTTACAAGGGCTTATAACAGAACACCTCTAGTGAGCCATTTACAAGGGGTTATAAGAGAACAGATCTAGTGAGCCATTTACAATGGATGACAACTGTACAGCTCTAGTGAGCCATTTACAAGGAGTTATAGCAGAACATCTCTAGTGAGCCATTTACAAGGGATAACAACTGAATAGCTCTAGTGAGCCATTTACAAGGAGTTATAGCAGAACATCTATAGTGAGCCATTTACAAGGGATAACAACTGAACAGCTCTAGTGAGCCATTTACAAGGAGTTATAGCAGAACAGCTCTAGTGAGCCATTTACAAGGGGTTATAACAGAACAGATCTAGTGAGCCATTTACAAGGGATAACAACTGAACAGTTCTAGTGAGCCATTTACAAGGGGTTATAACAG
>CM026390.1:70274308-70317396 GCA_014843695.1 Archivesica marissinica
GGTTATAACTGAACATCTCTAGTGAGCTATTTTCAAGGGGTTATAACTGAACATGGCTAGTTATCTATTTACAAGGAGTTATAACAGAACATCTCTAGTGAGCCATTTACAAGGGGTTATCACTGAACATCTCTAGTAAGCTATTTACAATGGGTTATAACTGAACATCTCTAGTGAGCCATTTACAAGGGTTATAACAGATCATCTCTAGTGAGCCATTTACAAGGGTTATAACAGAACATCTCTAGTGAGCCATTAACAAGGGTTATAACAGATCATCTCTAGTGAGCCATTTACAAGGGATAAAATCTGAACAGCTCTAGTGAGCCATTTACAAGTGGTTATAACAGAACACCTCTAGTGAGCCATTTACAAGGGGTTATAACAGAACAGCTCTAGTGAGCCATTTACAAGGGGTTATAACTGAACATCTCTAGTAAGCCATTTACAAGGGTTTATAACTGAACAGCTCTAGTGAGCCATTTACAAGGGGTTATAACAGAACATCTCTAGTGAGCCATTTACAAGGGGTTATAACAGAACAGCTCTAGTCAGCCATTTACAAGGGGTTATAACTGAACATCTCTAGTGAGCTATTTTCAAGGGGTTATAACTGAACATCGCTAGTTAGCTATTTACAAGGAGTTATAACAGAACATCTCTAGTGAGCCATTTACAAGGGGTTATCACTGAACATCTCTAGTAAGCCATTTACAAGGGGTTATAACTGAACAGCTCTAGTGAGCCATTTACAAGGGGTTATAACAGAACATCTCTAGTGAGCCATTTACAAGGGGTTATAACAGAACAGCTCTAGTGAGCCATTTACAAGGGGTTATAACTGAACATCTCTAGTGAGCTATTTTCAAGGGGTTATAACTGAACATCGCTAGTTAGCTATTTACAAGGAGTTATAACAGAACATCTCTAGTGAGCCATTTACAAGGGGTTATCACTGAACATATCTAGTAAGCCATTTACAAGGGGTTATAACTGAACAGCTCTAGTGAGCCATTTACAAGGGTTATAACAGATCATCTCTAGTGAGCCATTTACACGGGTTATAACAGAACATCTCTAGTGAGCCATTTACAAGGGTTATAACAGATCATCTCTAATGAGCCATTTACAAGGGATAAAAACTGAACAGCTCTAGTGAGCCATTTACAAGGGGTTATAACAGAACATATCTAATGAGCCATTTACAAGGGGTTATAACAGAATAGATCTAGTGAGGCATTTACAAGGGGTTATAACAGAACAGCTCTAGTGAGCCATTTACAAGGGGTTATAACAGAACACCTCTAGTGAACCATTTACAAGGAGTTATAACAGAACATCTCTAGTGAGCCATTTACAAGGGGTTATAACAGAACATCTCTAGTAAGCCATTTACAATGGGTTATAACAGAACATCTCTAGTAAGCCATTTACAAGGGGTTATAACAGAACACCTCTAGTGAGCCATTTACAAGGGGTTATAACAGAACAGCTCAAGTGAGCCATTTACAATGGTTTATAACTGAACAGCTCTAGTGAGCCATTTACAAGGGTTATAACAGATCATCTCTAGTGAGCCATTTACAAGGGATAAAAACTGAACAGCTCTAGTGAGCCATTTACAAGGGGTTATAACAGAACAGATCTAGTGAGCCATTTACAAGGGGTTATAACAGAACTGATCTAGTGAGCCATTTACAAGGGGTTATAACAGAACATCTCTAGTGAGCCATTTACAAGAAGTTATATCAGAACATCTCTAGTAAGCCATTTACAAGGGGTTATAACAGAACACCTCTAGTGAGCCATTTACAAGGGGTTATAACAGAACAGCTCTACTGAACCATTTACAAGGGGTTATAACTGAACATCTCTAGTAAGCCATTTACAATGGTTTATAACTGAACAGCTCTAGTGAGCCATTTACAAGGGGTTATAACAGAACATCTCTAGTGAGCCATTTACAAGGGGTTATAACAGAACATCTCTAGTGAGCCATTTACAAGGGGTTATAACAGAACATCTCTAGTGAGCCATTTACAAGGGATTATATCAGAACACCTCTAGTGAGCCATTTACAAGGGGTTATAACAGAACAGCTCTAGTGAGCCATTTACAAGGGGTTATAACAGAACAGCTCTAGTGAGCCATTTACAAGGGGTTATAGCTGAACATATCTAGTAAGCCATTTACAAGGGTTTATAACTGAACAGCTCTAGTGAGCCATTTACAAGGGGTTATAACAGAATATCTCTAGTTAGCCATTTACAAGTGGTTATAACAGAACATCTCTATAAAGCCATTTACAAGGGGTTATAACAGAACAGCTCTAGTAAGCCATTTACAAGGGTTTATAACTGATCAGCTCTAGTGAGCTATTTACAAGGGGTTATAACAGAACATCTCTAGTGAGCCATTTACAAGGGGTTATAACAGAACATCTCTAGTGAGCCATTTACAAGGGGTTATAACAGAACACCTCTAGTGAGCCATTTACAAGTGGTTATAACAGAACCGCTCTGGTGAGCCATTTACAAGGGGTTATAACTGAACATCTCTAGTAAGCCATTTACAAGGGTTTATAACTGAACAGCTCTAGTGAGCCATTTACAAGGGGTTATAACAGAACATCTCTAGTGAGCCATTTACAAGGGGTTACAACAGAACAGCTCCAGTGAACCATTTACAAGGGGTTATAACAGAACAGCTCTAGTGAGCCATTTACAAGGGGTTATAACTGAACATCTCTAGTGAGCTATTTTCAAGGGGTTATAACTGAACATTGCTAGTTAGCTATTTACAAGGAGTTATAACAGAACATCTCTAGTGAGCCATTTACAAGGGGTTATCACTGAACATCACTAGTAAGCCATTTACAAGGGGTTATAACTGAACATCTCTAGTGAGCCATTTACAAGGGTTATAACAGATCATCTCTAGTGAGCCATTTACAAGGGTTATAACAGATCATCTCTAGTGAGCCATTTACAAGGGATAAAAACTGAACAGCTCTAGTGAGCCATTTACAAGGGGTTATAACAGAACATATCTAGTGAGCCATTTACAAGGGGTTATAACAGAACAGATCTAGTGAGCCATTTACAAGGGGTTATAACAGAACAGCTCTAGTCAGCCATTTACAAGGGGTTATAACAGAACATCTCTAGTGAACCATTTACAAGGAGTTATAACAGAACACCTCTAGTGAGCCATTTACAAGGGGTTATAACTGAACATCTCTAGTAAGCCATTTACAAGGGGTTATAACAGAACATCTCTAGTAAGCCATTTACAAGGGGTTATAACAGAACACCTCTAGTGAGCCATTTACAAGGGGTTATAACAGAACAGCTCTAGTGAGCCATTTACAAGGGGTTATAACTGAACATCTCTAGTAAGCCATTTACAAGGGTTTATAACTGAACAGCTCTAGTGAGCCATTTACAAGGGGTTATAACAGAACATCTCTAGTGAGCCATTTACAAGGGGTTATAACTGAACATCTCTAGTAAGCCATTTACAAGGGTTTATAACTGAACAGCTCTAGTGAGCCATTTACAAGGGGTTATAACAGAACATCTCTAGTGAGCCATTTACAAGGGGTTACAAAGAACAGTCCGTGAGCCATTTACAAGGGTTATAACTGAACATCTCTAGTGAGCTATTTTCAAGGGGTTATAACTGAACATCTCTAGTAACCATTTACAAGGGTTATAACTGAACATCTCTAGTGAGCCATTTACAAGGGGTTATAACTGAACATCTCTAGTGAGCTATTTTCAAGGGGTTATAACTGAACATCTCTAGTTAGCTATTTACAAGGGGTTATAACAGAACATCTCTAGTGAGCCATTTACAAGGGGTTATAACTGAACATCTCTAGTAAGCCATTTACAAGGGGTTATAACTGAACATCTCTAGTGAGCCATTTACAAGGGTTATAACAGAACATCTCTAGTGAGCCATTTACAAGAAGTTTAACAGAACATCTCTAGTAAGCCATTTACAAGGGGTTATAACAGAACCCTCTAGTGAGCCATTTACATGGGGTTATAACAGAACACCTCTAGTGAGCCATTTACAAGGGGTTATAACAGAACAGCTCTAGTGAGCCATTTACAAGGGGTTATAACTGAACATCTCTAGTAAGCCATTTACAATGGTTTATAACTGAACAGCTCTAGTGAGCCATTTACAAGGGGTTATAATAGATCATCTCTAGTGAGCCATTTACAAGGGGTTATAACTGAACATCTCTAGTAAGCCATTTACAAGGGTTTATAACTGAACAGCTCTAGTGAGCCATTTACAAGAGGTTATAACAGAACATCTCTAGTGAGCCATTTACAAGGGGTTACAACAGAACAGCTCCAGTGAGCCATTTACAAGGGGTTATAACTGAACATCTCTAGTGAGCTATTGTCAAGGGGTTATAACTGAACATCTCTAGTAAGCCATTTACAAGGGTTATAACTGAACATCTCTAGTGAGCCATTTACAAGGGTTATAACAGAACATCTCTAGTGAGCCATTTACAATGGGTTATAGCAGAACATCTCTAGTAAGCCATTTACAAGGGATAAAAACTGAACAGCTCTAGTGAGCCATTTACAAGGGGTTATAACAGAACAGATCTAGTGAGCCATTTACAAGGGGTTATAACAGAACTGATCTAGTGAGCCATTTACAAGGGGTTATAACAGAACATCTCTAGTGAGCCATTTACAAGAAGTTATAACAGAACATCTCTAGTAAGCCATTTACAAGGGGTTATAACAGAACACCTCTAGTGAGCCATTTACAAGGGGTTATAACAGAACAGCTCTACTGAACCACTTACAAGGGGTTATAACTGAACATCTCTAGTAAGCCATTTACAATGGTTTATAACTGAACAGCTCTAGTGAGCCATTTACAAGGGGTTATAACAGAACATCTCTAGTGAGCCATTTACAAGGGGTTTTAACAGAACATCTCTAGTGAGCCATTTACAAGGGGTTATAACAGAACACCTCTAGTGAGCCATTTACAAGGGGTTATAACAGAACAGCTCTAGTGAGCCATTTACAAGGGGTTATAACTGAACATCTCTAGTAAGCCATTTACAAGGGTTTATAACTGAACAGCTCTAGTGAGCCATTACAAGGGGTTATAACAGAAATCTTAGTGAGCCATTTACAAGGGTTATAACGAACAGTCTAGTGAGCCATTTACAAGGGGTTATAACTGAACATCTCTAGTGAGCTATTTTCAAGGGGTTATAACTGAACATCGCTAGTTAGCTATTTACAAGGAGTTATAACAGAACATCTCTAGTGAGCCATTTACAAGGTGTTATCACTGAACATCTCTAGTAAGCCATTTACAAATGGTTATAACTGAACATCTCTAGTGAGCCATTTACAAGGGTTATAACAGATCATCTCTAGTGAGCCATTTACAAGGGTTATAACAGAACATCTCTAGTGAGCCATTTACAAGGGTTATAACAGATCATCTCTAGTGAGCCATTTACAAGGGATAAAAACTGAACAGCTCTAGTGAGCCATTTACAAGGGTTTATAACAGAATAGATCTAGTGAGCCATTTACAAGGGGTTATAACAGAACAGCTCTAGTGAGCCATTTACAAGGGGTTATAACAGAACACCTCTAGTGAACCATTTACAAGGAGTTATAACAGAACACCTCTAGTGAGCCATTTACAAGGGGTTATAACAGAACATCTCTAGTAAGCCATTTACAATGGGTTATAACAGAACATCTCTAGTAAGCCATTTACAAGGGGTTATAACAGAACACCTCTAGTGAGCCATTTACAAGGGGTTATAACAGAACAGCTCAAGTGAGCCATTTACAAGGGGTTATAACTGAACATCTCTAGTAAGCCATTTACAAGGTTTATAACTGAACAGCTCTAGTGAGCCATTTACAAGGGGTTATAACAGAACATCTCTAGTGAGCCATTTACAAGGGGTTACAACAGAACAGCTCTAGTGAACCATTTACAAGGGGTTATAACAGAACAGCTCTAGTGAGCCATTTACAAGGGGTTATAACTGAACATCTCTAGTGAGCTATTTTCAAGGGGTTATACCTGAACATCGCTAATTAGCTATTTACAAGGAGTTATAACAGAACACCTCTAGTGAGCCATTTACAAGGGGTTATAACAGAACAGCTCTAGTTAGCCATTTACAAGGGGTTATAACAGAACATCTCTAGTGAGCCATTTACAAGGGGTTATAACAGAACATCTCTAGTGAGCCATTTACAAGGAGTTATAACAGAACACCTCTAGTGAGCCATTTACAAGGGGTTATAACAGAACACCTCTAGTGAGCCATTTACAAGGGGTTATAACAGAACAGCTCTAGTGAGCCATTTACAAGGAGTTATAACAGAACAGCTCTAGTGAGCCATTTACAAGGAGTTATAACAGAACATATCTAGTGAGCCATTTACAAGGGGTTATAACAGAACATCTCTAGTGAGCCATTTACAAGGGATAAAAACTGAACAGCTCTAGTGAGCCATTTACAAGGGGTTATAACAGAACATCTCTAGTGAGCCATTTACAAGGGACTATAGCAGAACATCTCTAATGAGCCATTTACAAGGGATAAAAACCATCTCTAGTGAGCTATTTACAAGGGTTTATAACTGAACAGCTCTAGTGAGCCACTTACAAGGAGTTATAACAGAACAGCTCTAGTGAACCATTTACAAGGGGTTATAACAGAACAGCTCTAGTGAGCAATTTACAAGGAGTTATAGCTGAACAGCTCTAGTAAGCCATTTGCAAGGGATAACAACTGAACAGTTCTAATGAACCATTTACAAGGGATAACAACTGAACAGTCCTAGTGAGCCATTTACAAGGGATAATAACTGAACAGCTCTAATGAACCATTTACAAGGGATAACAACTGAACAGCTCTAGTGAGCCATTTACAAGGGATAACAACTGAACAACTCTAGTTGCCATTTACAAGGGGTTATAACAGAACACCTCTAGTGAGCCATTTACAAGGGGTTATAACAGAACAGCTCAAGTGAGCCATTTACAAGGGGTTATAACTGAACATCTCTAGTAAGCCATTTACAATGGTTTATAACTGAACAGCTCTAGTGAGCCATTTACAAGGGGTTATAACAGAACATCTCTAGTGAGCCATTTACAAGGGGTTACAACAGAACAGCTCTAGTGAACCATTTACAAGGGGTTATAACAGAACAGCTCTAGTGAGCCATTTACAAGGGGTTATAACTGAACATCTCTAGTGAGCTATTTTCAAGGGGTTATACCTGAACATCGCTAATTAGCTATTTACAAGGAGTTATAACAGAACACCTCTAGTGAGCCATTTACAAGGGGTTATAACAGAACATCTCTAGTGAGCCATTTACAAGGAGTTATTACAGAACACCTCTAGTGAGCCATTTACAAGGGGTTATAACAGAACAGCTCTAGTTACCCATTTACAAGGAGTTATAACAGAACAGCTCTAGTGAGCCATTTACAAGGGGTTATAACAGAACATCTCTAGTGAGCCATTTACAAGGAGTTATAACAGAACACCTCTAGTGAGCCATTTACAAGGGGTTATAACAGAACACCTCTAGTGAGCCATTTACAAGGGGTTATAACAGAACAGCTCTAGTGAGCCATTTACAAGGAGTTATAACAGAACAGCTCTAGTGAGCCATTTACAAGGAGTTATAACAGAACATATCTAGTGAGCCATTTACAAGGGGTTATAACAGAACATCTCTAGTGAGCCATTTACAAGGGATAAAAACTGAACAGCTCTAGTGAGCCATTTACAAGGGGTTATAACAGAACATCTCTAGTGAGCCATTTACAAGGGACTATAGCAGAACATCTCTAATGAGCCATTTACAAGGGATAAAAACTGAACAGCTCTAGTGAGCCATTTACAAGGGCTTATAACAGAACACCTCTAGTGAGCCATTTACAAGGGGTTATAAGAGAACAGATCTAGTGAGCCATTTACAATGGATGACAACTGTACAGCTCTAGTGAGCCATTTACAAGGAGTTATAGCAGAACATCTCTAGTGAGCCATTTACAAGGGATAACAACTGAACAGCTCTAGTGAGCCATTTACAAGGAGTTATAGCAGAACATCTATAGTGAGCCATTTACAAGGGATAACAACTGAACAGCTCTAGTGAGCCATTTACAAGGAGTTATAGCAGAACAGCTCTAGTGAGCCATTTACAAGGGGTTATAACAGAACAGATCTAGTGAGCCATTTACAAGGGATAACAACTGAACAGTTCTAGTGAGCCATTTACAAGGGGTTATAACAGAACATCTCTAGTGAGCTATTTACAAGGGTTTATAACTGAACAGCTCTAGTGAGCCACTTACAAGGAGTTATAACAGAACAGCTCTAGTGAACCATTTACAAGGGGTTATAACAGAACAGCTCTAGTGAGCAATTTACAAGGAGTTATAGCTGAACAGCTCTAGTAAGCCATTTGCAAGGGATAACAACTGAACAGTTCTAATGAACCATTTACAAGGGATAACAACTGAACAGTCCTAGTGAGCCATTTACAAGGGATAATAACTGAACAGCTCTAATGAACCATTTACAAGGGATAACAACTGAACAGCTCTAGTGAGCCATTTACAAGGGATAACAACTGAACAGCTCTAGTTGCCATTTACAAGGGATAACAACTGAACAGCTCTAGTTGCCATTTACATGGGGTTATAACTGATGCAACTGAAAAATCAAACTTATTGAATAATTATTTCAGAGACCAAACACATATTGATGAAGAAAGTAGTGCATTACCTAACTTATGTATAAACAACACTCAGTGCAATTTAGGTTCAATCTTTATAATTCCATCAGAAATAGAAGATATTTTGAAATCATTAAAATGACAAGGCTTCTAGTTTATATGGAATAAGCAACATAGTACTGCGTGCGCCTCATCGCCAACTTTCAACTCCTCTGTGTGATCTTTTTAATTGTTGTTTATCTCAGTGCATAATCATGGAAAATTGCCCATGTTTGTGCTGTCTTCAAAACTGCATGAAAATGGTTTTTGAACGTGTCATTTTTAAGCATGTCTTTAACTTCTTCAGGGATACCATCTTTTTCACACAGTCTGGATTTATGCCTGGCGATTCTACTACCAACCATCTAATATTTTATATGACACATTTTGTAAAGCTCTGGACAATGGATTAGAAGTGAGGGCTGTCTTCTTTGACATAAGTAAAGCATTCAACAGAGTCTGGCATAAAGGTCTACTCCTGAAGCTACATTCGTCTGGTATAACAAATAACTTACTTCATTGGTGCACTGACTATCTTTCTATTCGGCGACAACGTGTGGTTGTCCCAGGTTCAAGATCAGATTTAGCGTCTGTAGGGGCAGGTGTTCCTCAGGGTTCCATATTAGGTCCTCTACTTTTTCTAGTATTCATAAATGACATTGTCAAGGACATAGGTTCTAACATCAATCTATTTGCTGATGATACTAGTCTACACTTAATAGTCAATAATCCTATCACTTCTCATCGTATTCTCCAATCTGATATTGACAAACTCTCCGAGTGGGCCGATAAATGGTTACCTTTAATCCCTCCAAATCTGAATCTCTTATATTGTCAAAGAAACGAAATAAACCTCAACATCCTCCTCTGCAGATGTTAGGTCAACACATTCCGCTTGTCTCTGACCATAAACACTTGGGTGTCTTCTTATCCAGTGATGGATCTTGGCATACTCATATTGATCAAATCAGCAAAAAAGGCTTGGACACGTATCAATGTTATGAGCAAAATTAAAATTCACACTCGATCGTAGAGCATTGGAAGTTATCTACATTTCCTTCATTCGACCATTACTAGAATACTCTGACGTAATTTGAGATAATTGTGCAATGTATGAAAAAGAGGAACTAGATAAAATACAGCATGAAACTGCAATAATTGTAACAGGCGCTACAAAACATTTTTCTATTCATGCCCTTCTAAAAGAAGTAGGTTGGGAAACACTTTCTGACAGAAGACGAAAACACAAACTTGTACTACTTTATAAAATGAAAAATAATCTTGTCCCGTCCTATATTTCATCTCTTGTTCCACAAAATGTTGGCCACTCCACTCGGTATAATCTTAGACATTCTGATAATCTGTTAACTATTCCCGCTAGAACTACCCTATATTCAAATTCCTTCCTTCCATCAGTACTTCGTAAATGGAACAGCTTACCTAACGAGGCTAGAACTATTCAGTCACTGGATTCTTTCAAGGCATTTCTTAACACTAACAAAAGTAAAATTGGAAAACTAATTTAGTGTGGGAAAAGAAGATCCCAGGTTCTACATACACGGCTTAGAACGAAATGTACTTCCCTAAACCATCACCTATTTCTAAAGAGCATTGTAGAATCACCATTATGCAGATGTGGTGGCATAGAAGATAACTTCCACTTCTTCTTTCAGTGTCATGTCTATGATCAACTACGTATAACACTCTTCAATAAGCTGTCCACAATTTGTAATGTCAACTTAAACACACTACTTTTCGGTGACACTTATAATGATATTGCAACCAAAACCGTAATTGTCCTTACTGTACACGAATAAATTATTGGCAGTGAAAGGTTCTGAGATGGATGATTTCTAAAAGGTTCACATGGCGGATTCCAATCTGAATGTTGTCGTTATTGACACAACAACCGACCCTATTCAACCACTTTTCTCTATACTAATCTCGTTTTCTTCAAGTGCTCCGATTTGATAGTTCATGTTCTTGAACTTTCTTCATATATTCCTTTAAATAATAACCATTTTCTTTTTTACATCCAAAACTATTGACTCATTATTACATTATGTTCTAAAATTCTTTAGCAAATACCTAGAATAGATTTCACGTATTTTCATTGTTATATAAAATTATATTATTTTCCTGCCTATTGTATATCAATCGATTGATAGGGAGAAGAACTATATAAGTTTTATTTCGTTCTAATCCCGTTCAGTCTACAGTTGTTAAATTATATGTAAAATGTTCAGTTCTTGATTACATGTACAAATACTGAAATAAATAATGTTTAAACAAATTGAACAGCTCTTGTGAGCCATTTCCATGGGGTTATATCAGAACAGCTCTAGTGGACCATTTACATGGGGTTATTACAGAACAACTCTAGTGAACCATTTACAAGGGATTATAACAGAACAGTTCTAGTGAACCATTTACAAGGGATTATAACAGAACAGCTCTAGTGAACCATTTACAAGGGATTATAACAGAACAGCTCTAGTGAACCATTTACAATGGATTATAACAGAACAGCTCTAGTGAACCATTTACAAGGGATTATAACAGAACAGCTCTAGTGAACCATTTACAAGGGATTATAACAGAACAGCTCTAGTGAACCATTTACAAGGGATTATAACAGAACAGCTCTATTGAACCATTTACAAGGGATTATAACAGAACAGCTCAAGTGACTTATTGGATCCGATTAATGTACATGTGGATTACATCTTCTATGCTTTTCTTGTAGAGTCTACCGAACATTTTGTTGCATGGCTTAGTGCATAATTAATTGTAACATTTTACCAGGAATTTTAATTTGAAGAATTTTCAAATTGTCCTATGGTATTTACTACAAAGCCATGTTAAAGGAGTATACTTAGTTACACTATAAATCATATCACACGCGGTCGTAATCGAGTCATATCATGAATATCGAAGAATCGAGGATGATGTTTAAATTCATTAAACCTCGCCTCCGGCGAATCATGTGGGCGAGCGTTCCAAAATGATTAGTGGTACGTGCCTTGCAACGTCGAGTATTCGTGTTGATATGTAGATTTTGCTGGATGATGTATTGTAGGTTGTAAAACAACAAATACATTGCCTATTAAATACATTCCAATCTTTCATTTCTTCTGATACCACATTCACTGTGACGAGGTGTTCAAATCAAACGGAAAACAGCACAAATACCCCCCCCAACTGTAATGATCCGCAGTACCAGTGTTCAACTGTGGATAACGTCCCTGTTTGTATACACTGTATTCCTGGACCAAATAATACCGTATCTCAACCTTCAGTTTGCAATGGCCTGAATTCTAATTACGTCTTTTCTACACATCAACTAGTCTGAAGTTTTCTCAAGTCACATAATTTCTCAAAACACACAAACACTGCCTGTCATGAAAATGCATTTATACCAAAAAGAAAAATGAACTATATTAGTTATTGGGGTTACATTCGACCGCGGATGCACTTCTGTCTATTTACGTATATACAACCTATAATTGCCAGCCTAACGCCATTTTACACAGGGGAGTGCATAGCGCATAGAGTTTCTGGAGTGTTGCATGGAACAGTTGTGTCCCTTTGATGACCGATTTTGCAATTATCACTGCAACACAAAGGGTCATTAGAGTAAATGAGTTGTTCGTACAGGTGTCTTAACAGAATTGACATCCCCGTAAGAACTGAAAGTTGCGCATGCGCATAATGGTCCATAATGGTACATCTTAGCGGCCGTGAGGAATGAGAGACATTCGCTTTATTTTCAATGGTAGTGCTAATTATCAGTATTATGTGGCATTTATGAACCTATATATATTTATAAAGTGTGTGTGTGGAGGGGATTTTCCAATTTATATATAGATTACTCCGGTTTATGCTTTATCCTTGCTTACCGGATACGAATACACGCGGTCAATTGATGGAACAGCCTACTTTATTGACATCTAGCTAAATGAGGTAAATAATTATATTAGAAATCTACTGTTTGGTTTTATTTTTTTTATTAATTGAAGCAGTTATCACATTCCATTATTCAGTAATGATGTTAGTGACTTGTTTGTAACGGTTGTCATTGTGTTGTCAGTTGTAATTTGACTGTAAATGTTTCGAAACTCCGAAACCACACACTGGCTCATTTTTCAACCCAATTTAACCCAAATCTATATGAGCTTTGTACAGGTAAAGTTTTATCCCACATTAATGTGACAATTAACACACATTATGTCATTTTCAGTTTTGTTTTGTACAAATAACTGAATAATGCACATTATTTTAATTTTGTTTACAAAGATGATCAAATGACATGGTCCATAGAACAGGTTGGAGAACAGTCCAGAACGAGCTATAATAGCTCGATCAAACTATAATAGCTCGATCGAGCTATAATCTAATGAATAGAAACGTTAAAAATCATATAGTTTTCACATTTATCCGAAATATCGAACGAGGACGGAAAGTATGCCACTTACATTTTTTTGTAGAAATAGACTGTAGAAATACCGAAAGACACCGAAAAACAGTATATAACAACAATATAAGAACGAGCCAGCTTGTGTTTAACTATTTATTAAGCTAAATACACCTTATTGACTTAATATCTTCCCTATGTCAAACCCCTTGCGAGGAACTACGCTTGTTTTCCTGAACATGCTTAGCCGACCTGACTGGGCAGGCTTAGCCGACCTGACTGGGCAGGCTTAGCCGACCTAAGCGGTTAACCAGTACTAAGCAATGTGTATGAGACGCCTACCTCGATGACACTACATATGTGGCCTGACCGAGTATTGAACACGGTGTCGTATAGAATATTGACCCCCCTCAAAATAATGTTTCTTGGGTTATTAGTCGGTCATAGAATATTGACCCCCTTGCGGAAAAATTACTCCCCTTGCGAATGGCAATATATAGTGGGAAAATATTAAATTTATTATAATTAAATGTTAATTAACACTGTTTAAGGCCTAGCAACATTTATTTTGAATCAATGATGTACAGAATAACATAAATATATTGAATATGAAAATATAAGTACACAGATAATTTGTCTCTATCAATTTCTAAAGATGATATGGTGGGTGCTGTATAACTAGGAGGTTCATATAATGTATATGCATACTATTTACACAGACAAGCATACAACACATACTAACAATGACCCCCACCCCCTATGTATACACTGAACAAGTGAGGGCAGGTCACTTTTCGATGCCATAGAATAATGACCCCTCTATGTGTAGACTATGCATGTATGAGAGAGAGAGGGTCACTTTTCGATGCCATGGATTAATGACCAACCTATGATTTAGGGTGACAGGTGGACTGTAGTCCAGCGGTTAACTATTGGACAGGTAATACAGGGATCGCAGGTTCGATCCCCCGTCTGACATAATACAATTAACAGTAATTCAGATGGGACTTTAAACCGAGGTCACGTGTCGGTGATTTACACCATGCACGCAAAAGAACCGGCTAGGAGATACAACACATGCTAATATATTGAAGGAGGAATACAGAATACAGTAAACACAGTGACCATTGCTATGCAATCATTAGTTTTCGGACAATTTTGCTATTTTTCAGTTTGATGTGAAAACCTCTTCACAGTGAATGTCGTATCAGAAGAAATGATGAAAGATTGGAAATATAAATGAACACACTGTATGTTTTTAAGCAATAGATACAATACATAAATGGTGATACGTGTTAATTGATAAAACAAATGGTTTGAGCCACACGTGTTGTCAACATTAGTAATCGGCCCGCACCAGAATGTCACACAAACGTTTAATTAAACTAAATGACGGATTTTTGATTAGTAAAACGAACACAAATACTAATGAAAAATGGGGAAACTGATTTTCTGTGAATAATATTATAAAAGAAAAACAACATTAAATGAGAAGGGGAGAATGTGACATATAACCCGCTGTTCCACCAAGTACTCCACACCGCCACGCCAAATCCCGAACTAAAGTCATCAGCACATTGCGTCTTATTACTTCGTGAGGGCAGTACGCTAAAAGCGACGCGTATTTTTATGTATGTTTGTACATTTAAAAATAAAGTTTGATTCTTATCCTCATTTGAAAAGGACTCGATGCCATGCAGTAATTTATGGGAGCTCAGTTGATGGTATGCCGGAGTATCGGACAATAATAGAATACGCTCATTCCTATAACGATTACATTTAAAGAAGAAGTGTCTTCACTACCATTGTTGCAAGAACAGTCGGGATACTCCCTTAAGTGGTTGACCTGGGTTGAAAGGTGTGTTGCCACATAGAATAAGAAATTGAAAATGATGTCGTATCGTTCCATTCAACGTGAGTCGGCACGTTGTGGGATGGTGATAAAAGGTCTTATTTTAGTGTCCTGGGCCCCGTTTTATCAACGGTCGTCCGTTCTTAATAAAGATTATGGCTTAAAACCGAGCTACGCCGTCGTTTGTTAAGACCACGGCGGACAGTTTTATCGTCGATGCAATCGCAACTTCTAAGGGCACAATCGTAACGGCTCCAGCTGTCCAAATACATACAAGTATAGCACTACACATGACGACCTCCACACTACACACAAGTCAAACACTACACAGTACGACTTCCACACTACACTCAAGTCTAACACTACCTAGGTCGATCTCCACACTACACACAAGTCTAACACTACACAGGACGACCTCCACACTACACACAAGTCTAACACTACACAGGACGACCTCCACACTACACACAAGTCTAACACTACACAGGATGACCTCCACACTACACACAAGTCTAACACTACACTACACAGGACGATCTCCACACTGCACACAAGTCTAACACTACACTACACAGGACGATCTCCACACTACACACAAGTCCAACACTACACAGGACGACCTCCACACTACTCACAATACACAGGACGACCTCCACACTACTCACAAGTCTAACAATACACAGGACGACCTCCACACTACACACACGTCTAACACGACACAGGACGACCTCCACACTACACACAAATGGTCAATATTTCCAGCAGTTAGTGAAGCAGCAACATTATTTATGTTTTTGTCATGTGTTGCGATAGTGGGTGGTATCAACGGCAAATATGTCGGATATACAATTGTTGAGTACCAAAGGGAGGTCATTTATATAAAGTAAGAATACAAATGGTCCAAGTACTGAGCCTTTGGGAGTTATTTGTAAATACGATGAAAACCAGTTGATAGTGGATGCATCCATACCATAGAGATTACGTTTTTTTCAAAATGGTTTTGGTGATCAACTAGGTCAAAGGCCTTAGATAGGTCACGAAATAAAGTAACAACAATTTCATTAGTATCAATTGAAGAAAACCAAGCATATATTATTCTGATTAAAGCCGTTTGACACGAATGATTTTACCGGAATCCAGAATGCCTATTGTAAAACAATTTATTATTCTTGAGAAACATTTTAAGATGGTAACTAACATGCCTTTCTAGAATTAATGAGATTATGGGTAATATTGAAATAGGCCGATAATTGGCTTGATTAGATTTCTCACCTTTTTTATATACTGGAATAATCTTAGCAAGTTTAAAGACATTAGGGGAAATCATTGAGTGTATGCTACGATTGAACATAGCAGTGAGATGTGGAGCTATAATGGATGGAGATATTTTCAGATTCTTTGTATTGATATCGTCCCTGCCCGTTGATTTATTAATATCGGAGGATTTATGTTGTTTATCAACATAATCAGTTATTCCATGGGTATAGAGAACTTCACAACATTAGTTAACTTAGAATCAGCAAAATCTCCAAGAACTGGATTCTTATAATTGACAGTACATCTATTATTCTCTTTTAGTACCATATACACATTGCAAAACTGTTCATTGCAAATATTAGCTGTAACCAGCGAATCGTTTATTTGCTTACCATTGTCATCATTTATGTGAACTGTGCGTGCTTTGTTATGATTTAGAACAGATAGTTCACGAAGCTACTTCAGAGTTGCTTTGGGTTATGTTTATTGGAATTAATATGATCTTTATAGAACTTACATTTAGAAGTAAAGATTAGTTTATTGGATTTTTGTCGCCATAGTTTAAAAAGTTGCACGAATCACGTTTTTACACTATTTCCGAATTAAACCAGCCTGGTTGTGTAGGATGTTTTGACACGTTTTTGTTGTAGTGGTGCATGCATATGCGTTAAACCGAGGTGTCGTGTCGATGCTTTACACCGTGCACGTAAAAGAACCAGATGATACTCTGGAATGGGTCTCTTTCTGTATCATTGCACTATCCTCCAAAAATCTAAAATAACTAATCTCTTCAGGAGGCGTCGCTCATACGGACAGCCGGTAGCGACGATAAATAAACGTAAAACACACACTATATTACCCTGAATCCAGTGTGTTTTCTCATCTCCTGTAATGTAATCCTACTCTAGCATGTACTGTGTTTGTAGTATCGTGGCCGCATTTATTTTATATAATATATAGACACACACACACACACACACACACACACACACACACACAAACACACACACAACACACACACACGCACGCCCGCACGCACACACGCACGCACACACACAAGCACACACGCAACGACACGCACAAAGCACACCGCCACGCACACACACACACACGCACACCCACACGCACACCACACACACACACACACACACACACCCCACACACACACACACCACACACACACACACACACACACACACACCACACCACCGCACACCGCACAAAGCACAGCGCACAGCGCACAGAGCGCACAGAGCGCACAGCGCACAACGCACAACACACAACACACACAACACACAACACACAACACACAACACACAACACACAACACACACAACACACACAACACACACGCGCGTATGCATCTTACTGTGAGGTTAGTTCTGGATGAAACGCAAAGGCACAGGCTACATATACCGTAAAGTATTATTTACAAGAGTTTCAGCAGAATATAAACTCAGGACCAGTGTGGTCGGGTTAGGATTTACTAGCTTTTCAAGTATCTCAATTGGAAACCAATAGCTCTTTTCGTTGCCCCTTTCTGCATTAAGCGTGTGCGTATTAGTGCAGCGGTCAATGGCCCAAACGAGCTCTAATTAAGGAGTTAGTGCTCCCCGAGGTAGAACAAAACGAAATTGACATATTATCATCAATTAGGGTGTTATGAACCCGAAGCAAGTTCTTGGCATGTTCAATTCGATGATTCAATATTTTTTATTCTTACTTTACTATATGGTATTGCTATTTTCAAAAGTAAAATAAATTGCAGGGTAGGGTAAATATTTTGAGAAATGCATATTGATAACACCTATAAAACGATACATGTTACATACCGTTGGAAAGGTAATACATTGTTCTAATTTGTTGGCTTATTTAATATAATGTATTAATGACGTCGGCGTCATACTGACGTCATAATTAACATTTTGCCATCGAAACTGTAAGTGCGCATAATCTTGGTCTCAATACTTCGTTTTATTTTATGTCTCATCACAAAATTACACTATTTAGTGGAAGAAATGGAGACAATAAAGAGTAGCTACTGTGAAAATGAACACTATATGTTTATACATCAAGCAAGATGAACTTATATGCCGTTGTTAAAGGGGAAGTGTAATGCCGATTTTAACATAAAATCACATAAAATCACAAAATCTTCACTTTGAACTATTATCAAGTGTCCATGTCAAGTACTAGCGTACACAACCATAATATTATGTGTTGTACCGATACATCAGACTAATATTGGTCTTCTAGTGTTGCTTGGATGTTGTCCGTTAAACATTCTGCATAATAACGAAAGTCCGGCCTGAATGCATTGACAGTGCTGCTTATGATCACACATTGAATCTGTGCAAAATAAGTGTGTCATTGCTCTAACTTCAACTGGTGCTGAATCTTTCTCGAAAAAGACGGCGGCAATAGCACCATCAGGCAGTCTTCTCCAGCCATGGACAATTGGGCTACTGACATCAGGCCGCTGAATGTGACTATGCTTCCAAATGTATAATTGGTAAGCGCAGCGACGTACGTGCTGTGTGAAAGCGTCCTCGGTTGGTGATAGATCGGCAGTAGATTTGTCTGTAGATGTAGCAGTAACATATCTAAGTTCATCTAAATCGGCACACAATTGGCCGTTTTCTTTCTTCTTATTCCCATACAGTGTCAATGCATACAGCCTAGTTATACTCTGCATCTCATTAGATACCTGTAGCTTGTCACCCATCAATGATATCGGCTGAATGTCATGCATGTTCTTTGTAGGATTTTTGAATGCTGTTCGTTTGCCAATCCTAAATCCGATTCGTCAATGCCCCTTCGTGACCAGCATGTATGCACGTGTTGATGGGTATATCTCCGCGGCCACAGTAATACAACAGCAACACCAATACATCGGTTTCATCACAGCGCACAATAATGCGAGTATGGTTGTCCACAGAATCTATAACATGCAGTAACATTCTTGTGCCAGCTTCCTCGTGTGTACTGTACAAATGTTCCAGGTCAAACACCGACGTTTGTGTTATTTGCCTGGTAATGCCACAATTATCATAACCACCTGCAAGTATAAGCAACTTCCAACAGGGATATGCATTTGTATATGTGCTTCTATGTACTCTGAACTATGAGATGTCAATGAGCCTTTGTTCTTTGAATGTTTCAAGAATCGTTTGTAATTTGGAACATTGCGTGCACCCAAGACTACATGTGACACAGTTTCACTACCACCAGCTCGTCGGTTACGCTCAGCATTTTTAATCGAGTCAGGCGTGTCGTATCGATCGAATACAATACAATAACACAAGTTACAACTGATAGCCTACCACGCATGGTTGATATAAGTATATTCATAACAATATTTACTAATTCACCAAATGTCTTGAACAATCTATCATTCAGTGTATGCAACATGGCCATTCCATCAATAATGTATACGGTGCTTTGCAATGGTTCTTGGCTGGATATGTCCGTGTGAGCTGGGCATATAGATTCTATCTTGCATGCAAGATCTGACTTTGTAGTCTTTTTTGTAGTCATTGAATAGCGTAGGGGGTACAGCGGCTAACTCATGTTTTATAACAGTTTTCAGATCAACATTTCTTTGTTTTTCAACGGCTAATAATCGCCTGAACAGTACTTCTGAATTGATCTTCAGCTGTTTCGATTGCAGTGTGACACTTGGTTTCATATCAGCAAATGTTAATGGTTTAATTCTTCATCGTGCTTCCAAACGCTAACTACCTTGCTGTCGTCACACAACCTCTTCTCAAAGAACTCGACTGAACGTTTATTCTCATTTTCCATGTAACCAGTCAGTGATGTGGCTATATCTTGAGATGCAACCAAACATGTTAATCAACATTTCAGGTACATCTTCTAAGTCGAATGGTTTTGCCACTTGTCTGATATAATATCAACTATTTGACGTGAATCTATTGCATCTCTTGTACTATTCTTAGCACTCTCGGTCTCATTCTCGTTAGCAATGCCACACAACGATTTAATGCACGCTGCATACTCTCCAGTTAAATGTCGGGTAATCAACCACCTGGTTAAAGCATTTTTGATCAATGTGAACCCGACGACCCCATCACAACTGTTACAGTCCTTATTCACTGACTGTTCCAATGCCTGGTCAGTGGCAACACAGTTGAATAGAGTGTTGTTGGATCGCCGGACCATAAATCCCCCTTCAAGAAGATGTTGGTACGCAGGTGGGTTTTTGGATTCCAACATTCTCATCTCGGTAAGATATACAGGTAAGTACTTTGCGTAATTATTACGCCCAGCAGCCCGCAGGATGGGGTTTGCTTCTGCAACAGCATTCGGGTGTAATAGAAAACTGCACTGCGATCTTCCCGAAGTAGTCGTAACAAAACATGCACTCCTTTTAGAAACTTAAACCAATAGTCAAATGTCTGTGATTGCTGTACCCCTTTACTCACAAACTTAGTGATAGCTTCAGAAATTGAAAATAGCTTCTTGTTAATAGTGCCAATCAAATCAGTTGACAGAGCCTTGTCATGGTAGGTAAATGAACGTTGCAAATCTTCTAAGTCAAACCGAAGTGCATTGGACATGAACTCCGTGCCATTGGCAGCAGCCATCCATTTTGTCAAACCTTCAAACAGCAGTTCAGTTAAAGCTTCCATTGCCAACTTAAGTGCTCGAATGTCTCTTGACAGATGTTTTTCTTGCAAAAGCATTGTGCACGAACTATCTGCATACACTCCCGACTCAGTCAAGAATGCATGCAGGCCGCCATCAGCATAAAGTTTACCGATGCTAGCTATCAATGCCATCAGAAGATGCATCACGCCAAGCCGCATAGTCACCTTGTCTTGCAACAATGGGGGTTTACTCCATAACAATTCCTGAACTTTGCTATAAATGGAAAGGTCTGCGGTTACAAATATATGTTCTTGGCCAAGCGATTCTGCCAAACGTACTATTTGAATCAAGGCAGTATATATTGTATTCAGATCAGTGGGTTGAGCATGTATAAAAGGTAAGTATCGGATGGTTGTCACAGGCTGTGTAGATTCTGACAACATGGCATTAAATGCTGTCCACCAAAGGAATCTCATTTTGTTTGCTTATATACCTAGCATTACACCAACGCAAATCCATAGAAACAGCTGTATTGAACGAATACAGATATTTGTCCATGTCCTGTGGCTGGAACAACTGGGGGCTCGGGGCGATTGGGCGGTTTTCTATATCTCTCAATCAAGTTAGATTCATCTATACCATCATTTTCTGTCAGCCTCTTACTGGTTACTCGTGGTATGCGAATACTTGGCACATGTGTTGTTTTACGCTGATAAATGACAGCCGCCATTGAGTGGGTTGTGGACTTGTCATCGAGTGTTCCTTCATTCTGATCGAAGATGTCAATTGCTGCATCTATGGATGAAGAGCCTTCTGTCCTGAGCGGGATCAATCCTGCAGGAATATACCTGTTATCATCTCCGATCTGGCATTTGCCCAAAGACGACAGAAATCACCTTACTTCAGCATAACTCATACAAGACCCAAGAGAATGCAACATGTCAATTAGTTGTTTACTCCCATGGTCATGGTGAATTTGTACAGCTAGTCCAAGTTTTGTAATATACGCATGATCTATAATGTAAATTGTTTAAAGGGAAATAATTTCAACCTTATGTGATGCTGTTCTGCTCTAGAAACAGTTTATTCTCTGCATCATATTAAAGGTCTTGGCATCAGAACAAATAGCTTAATGTTTTATAAAATAAATATAAAAATTTAATGTTGTTGAATTGTATAATTTTATTTTGCATATCACTACAGCATCATGCTACTATATATAGGAAATGTTCACATTTTAATACTTCTAATTGATAATGATGTTTCGATATTGATCAAGCGAGTACAATTGATACCCAAATCACTCATGTTTTGTACAAATTATATATATAAAATATAAATTTAGCATCACAAAACATATCTACTTCCGTTTTTGACGACTACTATTACGTATGACGTCACCCTGGCGTCATTCTCATATTACTGCAAAATAAATCCTTGCAACATCAAGTACAACTAATACTCGTTCCAACGGTATATAATATATACGATTTCATTTCTTTGATAGTTGTTTTATTTTCAAAATACTACCCCTACCCCCTTTTATTTTAGGCGTTTAAAATACACTACATCATCTTATTAAAAGCTCTATAATTTTCTTGAATCACCGTTTTGAATAGGCCAAGAACTATTTTCGAGTCTATGAAACATTAACCTACAAGAATATACCAATTTCGCTTTGTTCTACCTCGGGGAGCACCCTAGTCAAAATTCCTGGCCCAAACCACTGCTCTATATTGTCACACCATGGATATTCGAGGCGACACCTCTAGATGTGCATTAGTCGATTTCAAGGATATTCCAAGATTCAGAATACGCCCACATTTCAGAGGAATCATTGGGCATTGTAGATGCCCTGATGGACAGTACCATAACATTGCACATGGGTTTATTGTCATAGCCGAATATTGTGCTAATATTATGGTGGGATGGGGGATCGAAATCACGACTCCTGGACCGTGTTAACCGATGAACGACTGGTCCATCTCACCAGCCGCCTTGTTCCTCAATACTATGAGAACTGAAACCTGCAAGTGCACGATCTCTTCTCGGACAAATGAAATATTATCCAATTAAAATGGCATATATCTCAATGGTTTCACAATTGAATTGCTATCAGTCGATCAGCCTACGATACACTATATGTTAGCATCTTCTCATATTTTGGAGAACTCCAAACTTTCGATGTGTATATATTACATAAGTATAAGTAATGAATCGGCGATACCATTGACATAAATGAAAAACAATAATTGTCCTAAAACAGATCCTTGGGGAACGCCAGCATTAGCCTATCGTCTGATCAGGCTATATGCTGATTGCTGTTTGGATAGTGGAGCTAAAACACTGGTGTGAATAGTAAGCAACAGACGTCTGATCGTGATCTATGTAATTTACACATTCCGATCAATTGTTTCTGCAGGTTAAGAGTTAAAGTTGTAACGGACATATTACTATTATGTGTTGACCTAGTACATATCATGTTTAACAAAGACACACACGGTTAACATGAGTTGAAGAGTATGAACACTCCTGAACAACATTTCAAATGTCGACTTCAAATTTGATGCTATCACACATTGTGGGGCCTCCTGCTTAAGGTCGTTGACTTCAAATCACTTACTCATCAACACTGCAGGTTTGAATCCCACTGGCTGTGTCGACCTCTTTCATGCGAGAAAACTATCCAGTTAGCATGCGAAATGTGGGTGGTTCTACCCGGGTGTCCAACCGTGTCCAAAATACTGCATGTGGCGGCATCCGGGGTTATTCCTTCACCAATATAAGCTGTTGGGGCTACTTTAAACACCATAACCAACAGATTAACACACATTGTCAGATTGTATGGACATCACATGGTTCTGTATCATTTCCATTGTAGTATGGGCTTACTTTTAGAAACATGATTATGTCTGCAATGTTTCCATCAGAATGCATAGAGATATCAGAGCTGAATTGACTGCACTGTGTGTAATGCAATATCCAGTTCGTAATTTGTTCCTAGGAGAATTGTTTGACAAGGACCCCTATACTGATTATCGAGTGAATTGTCTACGTCCTTGTCATACCTACTGTTAATCAACTGAACGATATCAGCCCTGGATACACCTACTGGCTATCGCATGAATGTTGTCTGTCCCAGACATGCATGCTGATTCTCGTGAACAATGTTTCTGTCCCGGACATGCCTATTTTTTCGTGTGTATTTTGTCTGTCCCGGACACAAATAATGTATGGCGTGGGCATTGTGCCTGTTACTGATACCTATGTTGTTTCTAGTGTGTAGTCTATGTGTCCTGGACACACCACCTGTGTTCCGTCTATGTTGTATATGTTACTGATATACATGTTGTTTCTAGTGTGTAGTATGTTTGTCCCGGACATATCTACTGTGTTTCGTCTATGTTATGTATGTTACTGATATACCTGTTGTTTCTAGTGTGTAGTCTGTTTGTCCCGGACATATCTACTGTGTTCCGTCTATGTTATGTATGTTACTGATACACCTGTTGTTTCTAGTATGTAGTATGTTTGTCCCGAGCAACTAAACAAAATGATTTGTGTTATTTTGCATGTGTTTGTTGTTTGCTATGCCACGCAATGGTTGCATTAGGTTTTGTACAACACGATTGCATTCACTTGTGAAAACTGTCCAAAGAAAGGTCTTTTAAATAATTTGCTTTCGAAATTACGTTCGTCTAAATGAAAACAGGCAGGAACTCACACACGCATGGTGAAGTTTCGGTTGTAATTTATTATCAATATCTCTTAGACTATAAAGCTGAACTAACACTTATTGTGGAATGCAACTTGTATAATGATAGTCAGCGTTTATGCAAAGTGCAGCCTAAAGGCCTTATCGATAGCATGCATGCTATACATTCTAATATGGCTCTGCATTTTGTCTGTATACGCAGATAATGAATTTACCGTGTTTAGATCTGCAATAAAACCTTGTTTAGCGAGTGACATCAAAGGTAACGTCATTTTACTAGCACCTTTGCAGTTTTGTGACGTCATTTACAAACTATTAAAAAATAACACAAACTAGTGTTGCGCTTTTTAAATATTTTTGACATTTTAGCATCGAAATAATATTTATATGTGCGATATTTATTGTTGAATAAAACATGGTTTGTCGTCTGGGCGCCGGAATTAACCACTTAGTTCTAAAACCGCCAATAAATAACTGAAAGACAAACACTATTTCTTAATTAAAACACTGCCATATATGTGTACTTGCTGTACTTTATTTTAATATTGAACTGCTCTCAATAGGCCAGCATATTATGTGAAATGCCATACATAACTCAACGGTATTTTATATTGTATATTTATATTGTAAGAATTGTTATATAAGTGAGTGTTTTATACAATATATAAGGCTCAAACTGATCCACCGATTGGCACCGTGACCGGCGCTACGCGCCTCACAATGTCCAATATTTTACATATTCGATCGTTTTCGACTTATGTCATATATATATATTTTTTTAACTGAATCTTTATTTCCTCCTCTCGGGAGATTCACATATATATTGACATTACATTAACAATTACATTTTCAACACATTACATATAAAACAATTATTATAAATTATGAATAACATAAATAGCATACATAATTATAAGTGTATAAGACGTTATATATCTATATCACTTTCAATGATATAGTAACGAATTCCACCTCCGTGTAGTCAACATGACTCGTCAAAGTAAATAAATAATATGTGTAATTATTTAGCGACTATGATTAAGCAGTCTATAATGTAGACATACGAAATTTCTAAGAACTTTTGTACAAAGAGCATATATGCATCGAAATTATATAAACACACAGGTTGCAGGAAGATAACAAAGGATTGGAAAACAAGATAAATACAATCTTATATAAATTCCTCTCCTATATTAAAGTTACTTTTGATACTGTAGTTTGGGTCATTATCTGACATCCCGCCTAACAAGTTAATAGTATATGTTTTTTCACTCAGTAGTCTTAAACTTGTGGTGAAATCTGTGCATTCACTGAACAGTTGCACGTGCCTGTGTTTCAGCTACAAGCAGTGAAGTGAATTATGCTGTCAGTTGCAAATGAATGATATACAAACACAACAACATGTAGTTAACATTTTATTTGTAATATTACTCGTATAAATTGCGTTGCTTACCTAGCTTTGAAATGCCATAAACTACTTTTGTTCATACATCTATTATGTTTATATTTATAATTGTATTGTATATAAAATAAATCAAATAACATATGATCAAACTAAACTGTGAGCAAAACTGACACTTAGTTCTAATACTGCTAGGATCAACTCTTGACACAATTTATGGACAAAATAACGGTGTGTCTAGATTAACCGAATATTATGTCATATCATATTATTAGAATATCTTCTAATATATTGGGTTGTGCTTTCCTTGTACAACCACCGTACATAATCTAAAAGAAAACAACCCTTTAGCAAGATTCTGAATAAGGGTTTGCGTATTGCCATTGGTACCATGGGGTATACAGGAAATAAAATGATGCGTGCAAGTCGTGATAGCTCAGTGGTAGCGCGTTCGCTTCATGTGTGAAATGCCTAGAGTTCGCGCCCGGCCGTAGCCGTTACGAGTGTGCCCTTGGGCAAGGTATTTAAAGTCCACCTTGCCTCGTCTCTCTCTATCGTGGCGGTGTATTCCATCATGAATGTTGTTCCGAAAGCGTATGCAAGTTGTAGGAACATGTGTCACAATCGAGCTAAAATAGATTTGCATAAACTAAATGTGATGAGTTAATTGACTTGTATTCAACCAGTGTGTGAATGTAGGAAGGCTAATATAATGAAGAGAATCATAAACGTATAAATGGATACAAGGTCAACACCACATGAAGAGTAAACTATGTGATCTGACATAAAACGGACTGAAGTACAGTAGCTTTGCATACAAATGCTACAAGGCTAGACAAGAACATGAGTGTGGCAGTTAAGCACTCAGACAAATCCTCTGAGTACGACAGACATCCAATGCCATGATGGTGATGTTTTGCACGGTCCAGATCAGCATTACAAAACACCTACATAATGGAAACTATTAGTATAACCGCACAGCAAAACCATCGAGAATGGCACGATCTTTGAAGACTATCCCAGCCAGTCATGGATACACGTTTCACAGACCGTTCACCTATTCATGTAGTTAATAAATGAGAAACTGGAAATCTCATCCGCTATCTCATCCACAGTACTGGCCTGGAGGTTATAAATACTTTTCTCCAATCTCAAACGCAGTCTCGAGCTTCTGGTTGGTTGAGCCGTGAGCAAATAACCAATCAAATTTCTTGAGCTTGAGAACAGTTTTATAACCTCGGGCCCAGTGCACCAATTATTGCTACAGGAGGCCACTACAACAACGATCGATCTAAGATTCAGGCCATTATACAGGTTGTGCCCTTAGTTCAAAAGACGTTGGTCCACATGTAATCTTCTTCACTGGCGCTTTATTAAAAACGCTGTCATTCTTAAAACAACCTCTAATAGCCATGCAGATGCAACAGTTAACCAGTATATATATAACCGCTATCGTGTAATGAATTCCAGTTCAACGTATGCTTCCTGGGTACGAACATGTTGGATGGGCAGGAGCTCGTCAGCTATAGACAGGCGTTATAGCAATCACAAAGATATGGATGAGTCAAAGGCAAGAGGAAGGTGACTTTCCTTCATATCGGTGTGTGACAAAGTGAATCTAGCAACTCCAAGAGTTGCAGATAAGGAAATATATCGGGGGCTGAAGATGCGTGCAAAGAATGAGGCCAACACATCATGTTAATGGAGACAATCTCAATAAGCTTTAAGCTTTCGATTAAATCCATTTTAATTCTGTATACAATAGATATGTACTGTACATTATGAATGAATAAATATGACATTGTTTATACATTGTTAGCCTATTATTCACAGGCACCAATTGTTAGCCTATACACACCGGCACCAATGGGGTATAATAATAATAAAGACTTTATTCTACAAGGGAGCTTACATAACACAATCATGACTAATACAAATAAGGCACTCACCATATATACACTGACATAGGAAACATATTAATTAAAGAAACACTACATGCTAAGTACAGTATTCAGCAATACGTGGAAGCTCATCTACACGAATTTACTATAAAGATATGAGGCCATTGGAATGTGCCAATTTACTCGTATTGATGTTGATTGTCACGTAAAAATAAACACCACGTACATGTTAAGTTTAACAGTTTAATTTCATTAATGCTAACCTTTTACATCCAACATAGGTAAAGATGTATAATTATAAACTATATCGTTATAACCATCATAATTAAAGGAAATAATACATAACAAGATATAGAAGGAGTGTGATTAATGATGTACATGCAAGTGCATTGTTGGTCAATGGGTAATACAATCACGTGATCAACACATGTATCGATACGCCATTGATTGCTATTGTCATGATGACGTAACTACAAGGCAGTGTTCATATTTTACCGTTTTCAATGAAATGATATAAATTTGGTCGCGGAAATAAACGAAAACGACCAGATTTGTTCGTGATATCTAATTAGCATAAAGTAGTCCCATTGTCTACCTGGTTACACAGAGTTATCTCACACCCACAAAATGGCACCAAAAGCCTGTCGATGAGAAAAGTTTATTCCACCCTCGTGGCCACTCTGCAAACATTTCTGATGACATATTCTGACAACGAGGACGGAATATACTTATCCCACACAAGTGTATGCTGATGTATACTATTTATTGCCCACTCGGTTAATAGTTGAATATAAGGGGAACATTACAACTTTCTTCCTACTGGACCAATCTTTGTTTCATTGATTTCATTTAATCGGTAGTGCTAGAAAATGGGTGTAAACGAAAATTACCTATGAGCTAGTCCACATGTGTAATTAGGTATTTCTGGACAACAACCGTAATACGCTTGTGTTACTATGAAAACGTCTATCAGACACAGACAATTGAATGAATCGGTTGGATGGCGTAATTCATGACGTAATTTAACCAATTCACGGGTGTACATATGTATACAATAGACCAATTACTGAGCGAAAACTGAACAGAACATATAACAGAACATAATTTGATTTATATAACGTATACAATTACATGTGTCTCGTTATTCTAACTAAATATACATCTTGAGCTACACATGATACGCAATGTCAAATCAATTTACAAAGGAGAATGAACTTAATTTCTATATGTACCGCGTGACATGATAATATTTCTCAACAATACAATGAGACACATGTTTATCTACTGACAGTTAAACATATAATATATACATCGATATAAACTCTTCTACTGTGCTTTCAAAGTAAAGTAATAACGGTTGTAAACAAACATTCGATACACTATTGCATTATAGGTAAGTCAGGTATAACCTATTAAGCAATAAATCACAGTACCTGTAAGCTATTGTATATTGCCTTACCTATGCAGTAGTGTAATATTCCAACGGTATTATTACTTTACTTTGACAGCACAATATATACATCGATACAAACTCTGAGAACGATATGCAGTACAGTCGTCTGTCTACAGATCGTCACGTGAGGGTTCTCCCGGAAGTTGTTACTGACGTGATTAAAACTTTACCTACCGGAAAAGCAGCCGGAGCAGACAATATTACATAGGAGTATTTGATATAGTGTCGGGTATTTTAGCCAATATTTTTACGTATATGTTGCGACACGGTTATATTCCAGACAGTTTGAAAAGGGGGATTATTATTACTTTACATAAAGGTGGTAAAAAGAGGAAAGATGACCCGAACAATTATCGTGTTAATACATTATCCTCCGTTATACTGAAAGTATTTGAAATGGTGCTTTGGTACAGATGCAAAGACACTTTAATTCGTCAATTAAACATACAGCAAGGTGGATTTCAAGAAAAGTTAGGCTGTGTTATGACTTCGTTTGTCCTGCGGGAATGCATACACTTCTCAAGGGAAAATTCTTCGCCTCTTTATGTTTGTTATTTGGACGGCAAACAAGCCTTTGACAATGTGTGGCACGACGGCCTATTTTACAAATTGATCGAATTAAACTAGATGAGACGATATTAATTGGCTTTAAAGAGCTGTACAGAAATGTAACCAGCAGTGTGAGATATAACGGCCTACTGTCACATGAATTCCCGATGTTGCAAGGCACGCGTCAAGGAGGGAAGAGCTCACCGTTACTGTATTTAATGTTTATAAACGGTCTCATACAGCAACTGGAACAAAGTGGCTATGGTATGTGTTTATACGGTATGAATGTTTGCAGTCCGACGGTGGCTGACCACATGGTATTGGTATCACTGTCAAAAATGGTATGAACAATATGTTAAACATATGTGATAGTTATTCCAAACGCTGGCGTTTTTGTTATAATGCTAGCAAATGTGCGGTTATAGTCTGTAATGAACGTTGTAAACCGCCAATTGATCGAACATTTAGTCTTGGAAATGAACTGATAAAAGAAGCTGAAGACTATACGCATCTTGGTATTATATTATGACAAATTCCTCTCGACAACAAAATTGATCCATCAAGCCTGTGTAAAAATCAGAGGGACGTTTCTTAGTGTTTCGAAGAATGGAATTGATACACAGTCGTTAAACCCTTTAACTTCAAAAACTATATATAAGTGCGTTGTTTTACCTAGAGCTCTTTATGGCTGTGAACTGTGGAATATGTACTCAGCAACTGATATGTTATCTTTGGAAAGAGCTCACAGATTTTGCTTAAAATCCATGCAACAGTTTAAAGTAAACACTAACATTGATTTTTGTTTAAGTGCTATTGATATAAACTCTATTGAGACAATTATTGACTATAAAAAGCTCCACATTTTCGGTCAGTTGTGCCAGCTCCCTGATAAGTATTTAGCCAAGCAGATATTCCTACATAGACTGACAAGATTTGTAAATTATGACAAACAGGCATACGGTTTCATGCCAGACTTGCATAGACTCTTTCAAAAGTATGGATTGGAGACTTTCGTTACAGACTACTTACAGACGGCATATTTCCCCATAAAATACGTGTGGTAATCTACTTTGAGAAAAGCGGTAGGCTTATCAGAAACAGTTGAAAGGGTGACACGCGTTCAAGGGATAATGCCAAAGATATCCGACGTGATCACAGTTAACCGTCCGTGTATATTATGGGCAACTGCGAAATCAAACCCAAAACTATTATTTATGTGTACTTTTGTAATGAATTGCATTGCTAAAGTAATGTCAAGCACTTTTGTTCAAAAGTGTCACAAGTGTGGTTACCTAACTGAAGACCTAACTGTTCACTTGGTTTGTTTCTGCACAGCAAATAGTTCCGCTCAACTTGAATTGTGGGATACTACCATAAAGCATTACGGCGTTGAAACGTTTGCGCAGACGTTCTCCATGAGCCCAAAGGAACAGTGTTGGTTTTATGTTACAATGGCTGCAGATACCGACGGATACTGCTCATTATAGCGTTGGTGAACTTCTGTGGCGCATCATGCATTAAACAGTTATAGTGAAAAGTAGGCCACTATTTATGACTCGGTAGTCAATAGTTACATCATGTATGTGACGTACTTCTAATGTCAACGTACACAGTCATTATGACAACTGCGGCAATTCATATATCCGATGTGTTTGTGTTTTGTATGTCTTATGCAAGTTGTAAATTCTATTTTGAATAGTATTATTATATAGTGAATGTATGTGTATTACTTAAGATGTCATTGCTTCGAAATGGTTGTATATTTCCAATGTCGTATAAGAATTTAAAGTTGTTTCTTTTTGTTTCGGTTATGAGATGTAAGTTATTGATACCAACTGACCAAACATTCTATTAGTATATTGTCGTCTGTGCCGCATATTCTTGCTACTTCGTTTCGGGTTAAGATTTCGGTAAGAGTTATGGTACTAAATGAATATTTAATAATTAAATCTATGCCAATACTTTAGATTTAACTTTCGTTTTCGCGTTAAGTCGAGGTTAATTTTGGCTTCCTAGATTTGGTTAAAATTGGTATTATTTCCTCCTCATCTCTGATACAAGCAAGTCATAAGTATAATTGCTTTGTGCAATTTAAATTTCATTAATATTACCTACTACAATTTACATACTAAAAGGTCTTGTCATTTATACATTCAGGTCCAATGCAATCTTTCATTTTGTTGAGTTTATTTTTGACAGTAGTTTCATAGATAGTGTTAATTAATATCTCGCTAAATGGTTTCATTTTCGTCAGTCCTTAGGATACAGTATATAAACATATATCAGAACTCCAACTGCACCCGAGTGTTGTCGCATACGATTCTGTGTTAAAAATGTATGTTGTAAATGACATTCTTGTACATTTTCATTTATGTAAATATGTATGTTCATTTATATTGTCTTGCATGTATATAAACATATTATGTTAAAATCTCCAATATTGGAGGAACAATATATATATTATTATTAATATAATGACATCGAGTAGATTTGTACTCTGTTGATATTAAGTAAACTATGTGCGGGGTGCAATTTATTAACCACACGTATATTAATCGTTGCGCAATATTTGTTATATAAAACCAACACCAATAATATTAAGTCTACAGTAAAACTAACATTTTAAGTATTAAAACGGTATATAATCGTTATTAAAAACACCAATAGCCCTACACAACTTGAGTGTTAATGAAAACGAAATTCCTATTAGCCGGAATTAGCTGGAAACAATTGTGTCCTGGCTAGTAGGTGTGCGAGAATACAACCATCTCGGGAGCTTGAGACCCAGTAAAGGATTTACTTATTTTCTCTATGGAACCAACACGGGTTCAATTTATTTCTGTAAAATCATATTTACAGTAACATGGCATATTTCAGCCGTCACATGTTATACAAATATGAGCTGTACATATATACTCAATGTTCTATTACATGCCGTTTTTTACATTTATACAAAATGAATTGGTGAATGTTATATTATGAAGAAATATTTAACCAACAATTATATATTCCAAAATATCCATATCTGTACCACGTAGTGAATCAGAGCACAGCAATATACATTAGTGAAGGACAGCTACAAGCACAGCTATGGGCATAGCTTTGTCATCGTTTAAAAAACAAGATTTACTTTTATTATTACTGCTTATCTGTTGAGGGTTGTTTCTTGGTCACATGGTCATGAAGGGGAATTATTTTGTATCAATGGTGAAGGGGGCTCCGTGGCCTGGTAGATAATGGCATTGACTACCAATCACGTGCCAGTCTCCCCTCACTGTTGTGTGTGAGAATCCAACTGGGGGTATCGAAGTCTTTCAGGTTGCTATCAAGTTGGCTTGCGGAAGGTCGGTGGTTCTATCAGGGTACTCGGCCGTCCCTGAAATACTGCTTGTGGGGGAACACGGGGTAATCCTCCCCAATGATAGCGGGAGTGTCCCCATATTAGATATCGCTGTTTGTGCGACATTAATTCCCTCAAAAGAGACAAAAACACTCAGGTCATTTATTTGCTTGAAAGACGTAGACCAGGACTCATGCAAGACTCCCTGTTAATAAAGGTGTGTATTGATAACAGTTACTGTACATTAATCAACCAGTGGTTAGCGCGCTCGCTTCTCAACAATGGAACCCGGGTTCGTTCCTGGGACCGGGAAGTATGTGCGATTGTACGTTGGTCGCCAGATCAGACAGGTGGGTTTTCTCCGGGTACTCCGGTTTCCTTCCTTCCACACGAATGACAACAGTTACGCTTTCATCCGCGCCAATGAGAGTGAGTGATTAATATAAGTTGTTAAAACTTGCTTCGCAATCGTTGTAAAATAAATCAAGTTTAAACTTTAGAAGGTTATCAAGAGCTGAATACCCGTCTACCAATCGTTGTAAAATAAATAAAGTTTAAACTAATCAACCATTTTAAACCCAGAACCACTCTATTAACAGCCAGCGTCCCAGCCGCGTCCGTATACACGTTCAATGATATAAGCTACGACATAAACAAAAGCTAATGTCATTGGCTGAGAAAGAAAACCACTTCACATCATAGAATCTCAGTTGAATGCAAACATAGCATTTTTCATTTCCCATGGTACTGCTAAGCAATCCAATTTACCATGCTTTAATTAAATTTGCTAACTGAAATCTTTAACTAAATTTGATTAGTGCAGTATTGCCAGCAATAACCTTTTTTCAATCGAAGTATTTCACTGAATGTAATTAGGCTTATTTTGCAACATACAACGATCCAACAGTACCACATGATTCCGTAAATAATAAAAACATACTAATTATAAAAATGCATCGCTGGAAACACTGACACTCATACACAAATAATAAGAAGAAAACACGTGCGCGGTGACGACAGTAGAAACAACAAACGATGACTGCAGCATAACAGCGACAATGAAAGCAACATCAATGACGACTCTATTGAGGACACGACCGAGAACAATAACAACGACAACAGCATTGAGGACGCACAGAAGAACAATAATTACGTTGATAACAACGACAGCAGCATTGAGGACGCACCCACTAACAATAATTACGTCGATAACAACGACGGCAGCATTGAGAACGCACCCAATAGCAACAATTACGACGATAACAACGACAGCAGCATTGAGGACGCACACACTAACAATAATTACGTCGATAACAACGACAGCAGCATTGAGAAGGCACACAAGAACAATAATTACGTCGATAACAACGACAGCAGCATTGAGAAGGCACACAAGAACAATAATTACGTCGATAACAACGACAGCAGCATTGAGAAGGCACACAAGAACAATAAGTACGTCGATAACAACGACAGCAGCATTGAGGACGCACCCAATAACAATAATTACGCCGATAACAACGACAGCAGCATTGAGAACGCACACAAGAACAATAAGTACGTCGATAACAACGACAGCAGCATTGAGGACGCACACAATAGCAATAATTACGTCGATAACAACGACAGCAGCATTGAGAACGCACACACGAACAATAATTACGCCGATAGCAACGACAGCAGCATTGAGAAGGCACACACGAACAATAATTACGCCGATAGCAACGACAGCAGCATTGAGAAGGCACACACGAACAATAATTACGCCGATAGCAACGACAGCAGCATTGAGAAGGCACACAAGAACACTAATTAGGACGATAATAACGACAGCAGCATTGAGAAGGCACACACGCAACACAACACAACAAAACAAACACACACAAAAACAACAAGACATCTACATCAAATATTACAACTGTAACAATATCAACGACAACGACAACAAAGACATCTACATCAAATATCACAACTGTAACAATATCAACGACAACGACAACAAAGACATCTACATCAAATATTACAACTGTAACAATATCAACGACAGCGACAACAAAGACATCTACATCAAATATTACAACTGTAGCAATATCAACGACAGCTACAACAAAGACGTCAACTGCAACAGTAACACAGATAGCGACTACAACAAATACCACACACGTAACAACGACAGTGACAACAGAGAAGTCAACAACATCAAATACAACAACTGCTACAATGACAACAACCACAGAGACGACGACGATGAAGACAACAGCAACTATGCAGTGCCTGCGTGGCATACTTACTATTATATTTACTGAAAGCGGAACTCGTTAGCATTCATTGAAAGTATGATTCAGTTGGTCTAATTGTGAATATTAGGTACACATGCACAAACCATTTATTCTAGCGCAAGAAACTAATACTATATCTTAATATTTAGATTGAATTTAGCCTATTGTTTGCCGTTATTTGCCTATCATATTATTGTCTACCACATAGATTGATACGCAGTGTTTTCCAGTCTGATATTGTGTTTGCTGGTTTGATACGGTCACGAGCCCGTATGCAGCTAGACACAAACGTATCATAACTAGTTCATGAGAAAATAACGCACGCGCACCCAGTGCTAGTTTGTTTACTTCATGAAGCGTCTTCAGTGTGTAAAATGTGACCGATAGCACAGATGTTTGTAGCTACGTGGTAATATTTCAATCGTTGTGGTGTATCTAATTCATTAATTGTGATTTATTCCTGATACATTTAAATGTTTAAATACATATCATATATAGTATTAAAGACGCCAGTAGGTGGCTAGTTTCATATTAGCTTAGGTATCGACCCTCGCTAACTTGATAGCCCAAGCTTATATCAAGTCACCTCTGGTCTATACATGTCTATGCCACATAATAACCTCTAAATATCATTCATTTTTACTGTGTAGTTATATATTGCCAACAGCGTACTATACACATTTGAATTTACATATTTCGGTGAGCCTTATTTCGACAACAAGTTTAAATATATATTACAATGATTGCGAAACAAGCTGTAGCAACTTTTATTAACCTGTATACCTATAGAAAATATATTTTTCCGATCTGGCGACAACCGTAACATATCACATGCTTCCCGGTCCGGTGATCGAACGTGGGTTTCATTGATGTTGGGAGCGTAGTAACTACTGCGCTAATCGGACAGATACATTTCTGTTTGGAAAACAACTCACTGGAGAATATTCGCAAAATAGTCAACATATAATGTAAGAAATATAGCAGCGACAACGAGGCAATCAGAAATATTGTACCCAATCTGTGCTGGAACACAAACAGCATATCATATTGGTCTGTGTCCCAGCTTTATTACATACTTAGAGCGGATGAACATACAATTATGGTATTAAATGAGAGGTTATTTGTAATTGAAATTATTTAACGAGTCTTCTAAAAACGATAAAAACGAGCCTCTTATATAGTGTTTATCGTTCTTAGAAGACGAGTACATTAAAATCAATAAAATATCCCATTTCTAACATAATCTCCAAAAAGCCGTAAATTCGCTGAATTGTAAAAGTTTCATGTACATGTGTTTTAGTTGCTCCATTGGATATAATACTATACATGTAGAAAGCACACTGTTATTTGGAATAAGTGTTTCAGGAATTTATAAGCTGATTATCACGTAATATAAGCAAAGCTTACTAATTATACGAGTAATTACAAATACAATGTGAACTATGTTTTCTGTGTTTGTGTGTTTTACGTTTATTTATCGTCGCTACCGGTTGCCCATATGAGCGACGCCTCCTGAAGAGATGAGTCTCCTCTGGTTCTTTTATGTGCACGCTGTACAACACCTACACGTGACCTCGGTTTAAAGTCCCATCAGAGTGTTAATTGTATTAGGGTCGAAACTGCGATCCCTGGATTACCAGTCCAGCGTGTTACCACTGGACTACAGATCCGTCTACGTTTTGTGCGCTTACTATTCAAATATAACCGACCGCATAACGCACTTCATTGCATGATCGACTATGACGTCACAGCAATTACTTTACTATGGCGTCACAACAAGTAATATTTACCAAAGTAGGTCAACATGTGCAACGTTTTAATACATGCTATTTGCACACATTTGAGCAAGTTTTACATTGGAATTGTTACTGTAGCTGGTCATGGCTGTTGCAGAAAATCAATGATAGAGCAGGATATGTAGTGTTTATAACTCGATGATGATTTTCAGTGACACCAGAATTGCGACGCCATGTTGGTTGCTTAGTTTGTATCAGAGCATATGAATACATACTGTGCTCCTTTACACACTAGTGTAATAAGAAACATAATGCCCGTCTGCAGCGCAAATTATGCTATTAATATTAAAATAAAAAGGTAGAAAATATGTAATCCAGAAACATATGAACATATAAACGTTGACAACTGCAAAGAATCATATTTGTACATCTTGCCAATTCCACGGTTATTGTCTGGAAAATACTCAATCTGGTGTATACTAGAGGACATAGAAAATGCACACTTCATTCCACGGTTATTGTCTGGAAAATACTCAGTCTGGTGTATACTAGAGGACATAGAAAACGCATACTTCATTCCACGGTTATTGTCTGGAAAATACTCAGTCTGGTGTATACTAGAGGACATAGAAAACGTACACTTCATTCCATGGTTATTGTCTGGAAAATACCCAATCTGGTGTATACTAGAGGACATAGAAAATGCACACTTAATTCCTCGGTTATTGTCTGGAAAATACTCAGTCTGGTGTATGCTAGAGGACAGAGAAAATGCACACTTCATTCCACGGTTATTGTCTGGAAAATACTCAGTCTGGTGTATACTAGAGGACATAGAAAAAGCATACTTCATTCCACGGTTATTGTCTGGAAAATACTCAGTCTGGTGTATACTAGCATATGACACAACAACATACAAAACACGTTCATTCCACGGTTATTAGGCATAGAAAACATACTCACGGTATTGTCTGGAAAATACTCAGTCTGGTGTATACTAGAGGACATATAAAACACACACTTCATTCCACGGTTATTGTCTGGAAAATACTCAGTCTGGTGTATACTAGAGGACATAGAAAATGCACACTTCATTCCACGGTTATTGTCTGGAAAATACTCAGTCTGGTGTATACTAGAGGACATAGAAAACGCACACTTCATTCCACGGTTATTGTCTGGAAAATACTCAGTCTGGTGTATACTAGAGGACATAGAAAATGCACACTTCATTCCACGGTTATTGTCTGGAAAATACTCAGTCTGGTGTATGCTAGAGGACATAGAAAATGCACACTTCATTCCACGGTTATTGTCTGGAAAATACTCAGTCTGGTGTATACTAGAGGACATAGAAAATGCACACTTCATTCCACGGTTATTGTCTGGAAAATACTCAGTCTGGTGTATACTAGAGGACATAGAAAACGCATGCTTCATTTCACGTTTATTGTCTGGAAAATACTCCGTCTGGTGTATACTAGAGGACATAGAAAATGCACACTTCATTCCACGGTTATTGTCTGGAAAACTCAGTCTGGTGTATACTAGAGGACATAGAAAATGCACACTTCATTCCACGGTTATTGTCTGGAAAATACTCAGTCTAGAAATGTATGCACGGTAGAGGACATAGAAAATGCACACACATAAAAAAACTTCATTCCACGGTTATTGTCTGGAAAATACTCAGTCTGGTGTATACTAGAGGACATAGAAAAGCACACTTCATTCCACGGTTATTGTCTGGAAAATACTCAGTCTGGTGTATACTAGAGGACATAGAAAATGCACACTTTCATTCCACGGTTATTGTCTGGAAAATACTCAGTCTGGTGTATACTAGAGGACATAGAAAATGCACACTTCATTCCACGGTTATTGTCTGAAAATACTCAGTCTGGTGTATACTAGAGGACATAGAAAACGCACACTTCATTCCACGGTTATTGTCTGGAAAATACTCAATCTGGTGTATACTAGAGGACATAGAAAATGCACACTTCATTCCACGGTTATTGTCTGGAAAATACTCAGTCTGGTGTATACTAAAGGACATAGAAAACGCATACTTCATTCCATGGTTATTGTCTGGAAAATACTAAGTCTGGTGTATACTAGAGGACATAGAAAATGCACACTTCATTCCACGGTTATTGTCTGGAAAATACTCAGTCTGGGGTATACTAGAGGACATAGAAAATGGACACTTAATTCCACGGTTATTGTCTGGAAAATACTCAGTCTGGTGTATACTAGAGGACATAGAAAATGCACACTTCATTCCACGGTTATTGTCTGGAAAATACTCAGTCTGGTGTATACTAGAGGACATAGAAAATGCACACTTCATTCCACGGTTATTGTCTGGAAAATACTCAGTCTGGTGTATACTAGAGGACATAGAAAACGCACACTTCATTCCCACGGTTATTGTCTGGAAAATACTCAGTCTGGTGTATACTAGAGGACATAGAAAACGCACACTTCATTCCACGGTTATTGTCTGGAAATACTCAGTCTGGTGTATACTAGAGGACATAGAAATGCACACTTCATTCCACGGTTATTGTCTGGAAAATACTCAGTCTGGTGTATACTAGAGGACATAGAAAACGCAGACTTCATTCCACGGTTATTGTCTGGAAAATACTCAGTCTGGTGTATACTAGAGGACATAGAAAATGCACACTTCATTCCACGGTTATTGTCTGGAAAATACTCAGTCTGGTGTATACTAGAGGACATAGAAAATGCATACACTTCATTCCACGGTTATTGTCTGGAAAATACTCAGTCTGGTGTATACTAGAGGACATAGAAAATGCACACTTCATTCCACGGTTATTGTCTGGAAATACTCAGTCTGGTGTATACTAGAGGACATAGAAATGCACACTTCATTCCACGTTATTGTCTGGAAAATACTCAGTCTGGTGTATACTAGAGGACATAGAAAATGGACACTTCATTCCACGGTTATTGTCTGGAAAATACTCAGTCTGGTGTATACTAGAGGACATAGAAAATGCACACTTCATTCCACGGTTATTGTCTGGAAAATACTCAGTCTGGTGTATACTAGAGGACATAGAAATGCATACTTCATTCCACGGTTATTGTCTGGAAAATACTCAGTCTGGTGTATACTAGAGGACATAGAAAATGCACACTTCATTCCACGGTTATTGTCTGGAAAATACTCAATCTGGTGTATACTAGAGGACATAGAAAACGCACACTTCATTCCACGGTTATTGTCTGGAAAATATTCAGTCTGGTGTATACTAGAGGACATAGAAAACGCACACTTCATTCCACGGTTATTGTCTGGAAAATACTCAGTCTGGTGTATACTAGAGGACATAGAAAACGCATACTTCATTCCACGGTTATTGTCTGGAAAATACTCAGTCTGGTGTATACTAGAGGACATAGAAAACGCATACTTCATTCCACGGTTATAGTCTGGAAAATACTCAGTCTGGTGTATACTAGAGGACATAGAAAATGCACACTTCATTCCACGGTTATTGTCTGGAAAATACTCAATCTGGTGTATACTAGAGGACATAGAAAACGCACACTTCATTCCACGGTTATTGTCTGGAAAATATTCAGTCTGGTGTATACTAGAGGACATAGAAAACGCACACTTCATTCCACGGTTATTGTCTGGAAAATACTCAGTCTGGTGTATACTAGAGGACATAGAAAACGCATACTTCATTCCACGGTTATTGTCTGGAAAATACTCAGTCTGGTGTATACTAGAGGACATAGAAAATGCATACTTCATTCCACGGTTATTGTCTGGAAAATACTCAGTCTGGTGTATGCTAGAGGACATAGAAAATGCACACTTCATTCCATGGTTATTGTCTGGAAAATACTCAGTCTGGTGTATACTATAGGACATAGAAAATGCACACTTCATTCCACGGTTATTGTCTGGAAAATACTCAGTCTGGTGTATACTAGAGGACATAGAAAATGCACACTTCATTCCACGGTTATTGTCTGGAAAATACTCAGTCTGGTGTATACTAGAGGACATAGAAAATGCACACTTCATTCCACGGTTATTGTCTGGAAAATACTCAGTCTGGTGTATACTAGAGGACATAGAAAATGCATACTTCATTCCACGGTTATTGTCTGGAAAATACTCAGTCTGGTGTATACTAGAGGACATAGAAAATGCACACTTCATTCCACGGTTATTGTCTGGAAAATACTCAGTCTGGTGTATACTAGAGGACATAGAAAATGCACACTTCATTCCACGGTTATTGTCTGGAAATACTCAGTCTGGTGTATACTAGAGGACATAGAAAATGCACACTTCATTCCACGGTTATTGTCTGGAAAATACTCAGTCTGGTGTATACTAGAGGACATAGAAAATGCTCACTTCATTCCACGGTTATTGTCTGGAAAATACTCAGTCTGGTGTATACTAGAGGACATAGAAAACGCACACTTCATTCCACGGTTATTGTCTGGAAAATACTCAATCTGGTGTATACTAGAGGACATAGAAAATGCACACTTCATTCCACGGTTATTGTCTGGAAAATACTCAGTCTGGTGTATACTAGAGGACATAGAAAACGCACACTTCATTCCACGGTTATTGTCTGGAAAATACTCAGTCTGGTGTATACTAGAGGACATAGAAAATGCACACTTCATTCCACGGTTATTGTCTGGAAAATACTCAGTCTGGTGTATACTAGAGGACATAGAAAATGCACACTTCATTCCACGGTTATTGTCTGGAAAATACTCAGTCTGGTGTATACTAGAGGACATAGAAAACGCATACTTCATTCCACGGTTAATGTCTGGAAAATACTCAGTCTGGTGTATACTAGAGGACATATAAAACACACACTTCATTCCACGGTTATTGTCTGGAAATACTCAGTCTGGTGTATACTAGAGGACATAGAAAATGCACACTTCATTCCACGGTTATTGTCTGGAAAATACTCAGTCTGGTGTATACTAGAGGACATAGAAAACGCACACTTCATTCCACGGTTATTGTATGGAAAATACTCAATCTGGTGTATACTAGAGGACATAGAAAATGCACACTTCATTCCACGGTTATTGTCTGGAAAATACTCAGTCTGGTGTATACTAGAGGACATAGAAAACGCATACTTCATTCCACTGTTATTGTCTGGAAAATACTCAGTATGGTGTATGCTAGAGGACATAGAAAATGCACACTTCATTCCACGGTTATTGTCTGGAAAATACTCAGTCTGGTGTATACTAGAGGACATAGAAAATGCACACTTCATTCCACGGTTATTGTCTGGAAAATACTCAGTCTGGTGTATACTAGAGGACATAGAAAATGCACACTTCATTCCACGGTTATTGTCTGGAACATACTCAGTCTGGTGTATACTAGAGGACATAGAAAACGCACACTTCATTCCACGGTTATTGTCTGGAAAATACTCAATCTGGTGTATACTAGAGGACATAGAAAATGCACACATCATTCCACGGTTATTGTCTGGAAAATACTCAGTCTGGTGTATACTAGAGGACATAGAAAACGCATACTTCATTCCACGGTTATTGTCTGGAAAATACTCAGTCTGGTGTATACTAGAGGACATAGAAAATGCACACTTCATTCCACGGTTATTGTCTTGAAAATACTCAGTCTGGTGTATGCTAGAGGACATAGAAAATGCACACTTCATTCCACGGTTATTGTCTGGAAAATACTCAGTC
>CM026390.1:70318396-70344393 GCA_014843695.1 Archivesica marissinica
TATAATGTAGGTGTGCGTTTTCTATGTCCTCTAGTATATATATAATGTAGGTGTGCGTTTTCTATGTCCTCTAGTATACATATAATGTAGGTGTGCGTTTTCTATGTCCTCTAGTATACATATAATGTAGGTGTGTGTTTTCTATGTCCTCTAGTATACATATAATGTAGGCGTGCGTTTTCTATGTCCTCTAGTATACATATAATGTAGGTGTGCGTTTTCTATGTCCTCTAGTATACATATAATGTAGGTGTGTGTTTTCTATGTCCTCTAGTATACATATAATGTAGGTGTGCGTTTTCTATGTCCTCTAGTAGACATATAATGTAGGTGTGCGTTTTCTATGTCCTCTAGTATACATATAATGTAGGTGTGCGTTTTCTATGTCATCTAGTATACATATAATGTAGGTGTGCGTTTTCTATGTCCTCTAGTATACTTCCGTGTTAGTGGAAACATCAAATCTTGGTCTGACAATAGTGGTTTTGGAAGGTAAATATAGTTGCCATGATACTGATTGCTTCTCCTAGAATTCCAATGTTTGTTTAGCATTGCCCTTTGCTTTCTTTGCAAAGTCCTTAACTGCTGAAATTCCTCTCCACAATCTCTTGGGAGGTAATAATTTCTTTTCATATTCATGGAAGAAATCAAAACTGCACATGTTGATCACTTGATTACTGAGACTTAGAATAGAATAACCAACACAAATCGGTGGCTCTGGTGAACATTTATGGCATCAGAAGATTAGAACAAGTACTGAAAGGTGATATCTACACTGAACCATCATTCTGCTTCCGATCACCTTGACTCAGACCTTGTACGAACAATAATATAAGTGTTTATGTCAAACGTTGCCCATAACTAAGGGCTTGCATTTCAAATCCTACATAGCGGTCAACAGGAATAATTCTTTAGCTCGCCAGACCATGGACAAACAATAAAATAAGAGTTTATGTCAAACGTTGCCCATAACTAAGGGCCTGCATTTCAAAGGGGTCAACAGGAAATGGCTGCGATTCAATGAGCTGTTTTGCTTCTGTCTTGTTTCTCTGGAATACTAATGGATTTAAAGATTACGCTTACTATAGCTGCCGTCCATATTAATATGGTTAAATTATTCTGCATTGAACGGCAGTGATACCATTAGTATTCGTTACATCAGTTTTCGCCTAACTATGGAAATTGCATACAGGTATATACGTAAGTCGGCAGAATGTAATCCCAATAACTAATATAGTTCATTTTTCTTTTTGGTAAAAATGCATTTGAATGACAAGCAGTGAATAGTTTTGAGTTTTTTGAGAAATTAATATATGACTTGAGAAGACTTCAGACTAATTGATGTGTAGAAAATATGTGGTATAAGATTTTAGGCCATTGCAAACTGAAGGTTGGTATACTGTATTATTTGGCGGAGGAATACAGTGTGTAAACATAGTGGCGTTATTCACAGATGAGCACTGGCTATGCAAAGCATTACTTTTGGGACAATTTTGCTGTTTTCCAATTTGACAACAGACTGTATGTTTTTATTTTTTACTATGTATTTAATAGGCAATTTATTTGTTGTTTTACAACCTGTATGCAAGCAAAAGTATGTAAACAACAATTGTTTACAAAATAATATAAATACGGAACATTAACTTTAATAGCAGGCTTAATGTAACATTTTCACTCGCAATTCATTTGTTGGACCAAATTGTCTCAATATACTGAATCTAACAATTAGTTTGACTACTACTACTGGAACATACGAATTCGTCACCCCTTCTAATTACTCTGTCTGGGTGCAAACTCGTAAATGGACCCATCCATCGCACACATTGAACTGTGTCCAACAGAGAATAACTAGGTTTACACAAACATGAATATAAATTGGAGAGCCTCTGTGACAACACATGGATCTGAAGGCGAAAAACGGTGAACATTGATATTTTGCATAAGGACCCATTGTGTGTAGTAACATATGACACTGATAATCATGGAACAGTGAGACTATGATGACATTATATTTTGGTAAATATATTGTTTTTGCGGACGATGTAAATGCCATTTTGGAAAATAATTGCTGATTTCTTAAAAAAAATATTGATATGTAGATATGAATGGAAAGAGTGAAATTAGTCAAAAACTGGGGTAGGTTTGCAGTTTACATTGTATATGTACCTGTCTGATCTCCATTATTAGCGAAAATCGACTTTGAAAGTAAAATGTATTATTAATTTACATTGCCGGTAGCTGAGCATAACATCTCGCGTGATCGCTCGCGACTTGCTATTCCCACAGTTAGGCGAAAACACGAACACGCCGAAAATTCATCACGCCGGGATATTTCACGTGTCTCAGAGTAAAATCACCGACCTTCCGCAAGCCAGCTGGATGACTTCCTCACATGAACGAATTCAACACCCCCAGTGGGAATCGATCATACAGCGATGAGGAGCAAGTGCTTTGAACGGAACGACCGCTGCAGGTTCGAATCCCACTGAGGGTTTTGAATGATTTCAAGTCGGAAACTATCCAGCTGACTTGCAGACGTTCTGTGGTTCTACCCGGGTGCGCGCCCAAGCATTAAATACTACTCGGAGGGGCAACATGGTCTTCCTCCACAAATAATAGCCGCATAGTCGCCATATGACTTAAGATGTTGGGGCGACCTTAAACCCCTAAAACAAACAAACAAACAAACAAACAAACAAACAAACAAACAAACAAACAAACAAACACACATGAACAGTGCATATAAAACGTTCTAGCAGTTGACTACTCGTCTCTGTCAATCACATACTCAATAACAGTATAACAGTATAACAGTAAAACAGTAAAACAGTATAACAGTAAAACAGTATAACAGTATAACAGTAAAACAGTACAACAGTTAAATGAAATACACTCCGTCATGATTCCAACACTATTCCTGGTTGCGTCAGTCGTCAGTTGTATTATGGTACTTGCATTAACCAGTTGTATTATGGTACTTGCATTAACCAGTTGTATTATGGTACTTGTATTAACCAGTTGTATTATGGTACTTGCATTAACCAGTTGTGTTATGGTACTTATATTAACCAGTTGTATTATGGTACTTGCATTAACCAGTTGTATTATGGTACTTGCATTAACCAGTTGCATTATGGTACTTGCATTAACCAGTTGTATTATGGTACTTGTATTAACGAGTTGTATTATGGTACTTGTATTAACGAGTTGTATTATGGTACTTGTATTAACGAGTTGTATTATGGTACTTGTATTAACTATTAACGAGTTGTATTATGGTACTTGTATTAACGAGTTGTATTATGGTACTTGTATTAACGAGTTGTATTATGGTACTTGCATTAACCAGTTGTATTATGGTACTTGTATTAACGAGTTGTATTATGGTACTTGCATTAACCAGTTGCATTATGGTAATTGTATTAACCAGTTGTCCTATAATCTCCATTTAGACCATGACCACGACCATATGGATAGTCAGTTAACAGAATCGCCATCCAGGTGTCATTACACGAATAAGTGTAGTATTGAATTGTCTGTTACCAAAATTGGTTTCGTACGAATGAGTGAATAGTTGTCTCCGTGATTTATGGCTAAGCCCACTAATGTAGATCCGTGTTCATCTGCGTTTAAATGCATTGGCATAAATCTCCATAATCGGTGATCACATATTCGCTTTGAGCATCGTTGTCAAGAACTCGTGGCTCGTGTCTGTCTGTCGTATTGCACGCAAGTGGACATACAGACGTATTGATCTGTCAGCGAAATGTCCTGGGTATGTTTTATTGCATTTGCTTTGTCCGTGCAATTACATTTGGAAAGATTTGAAAGATTTAATGGGTACCGATTTCGTTTGCGACTGCAACACTATGCAATGCATTCGTATCGGTACAAGCGAGTACCATCGGTTCCATCACTATTGGACAACTTAATTGATTATGCTTTACCTTGATCGTAAGTAATGTACATCTAAATGACATCAGCATGCTATTATCTGCATTGCATAGTAGAATCGAATAATAAATAAACGTCGCTACTGGAGTGTGGGTTACCGTTTTGGAAATTCCTACTTTCAGTCTTGAGCTTGTACAATTTGTGTAATAATGTGTTTAGCAATTCTATTTATTCGTGAACACATATGTTTTTATTGGTTCGATTTTAGATCATTCATTAGCCTGGGTTCCAGTCTGTCGATTTTTCACTTTTTAACTTCTAGCCAAATGACATGTTCAGAAACTCAATACGGCCCAATTAATAGTATCGATGTTAAAATATATTTATTTGACTGACCAGGCAAAATATATCGACGCCTGTTCCCAGGCTAATCATTCATATCTTGAGAAATATACCATTTTGTTTTGGGGTTTAAGGTCACACCGACAGCTTAGATCATTTGGCGACTCTACATCTGTTAGTGGTGGATGAAGTCCCGCGTGCCCTTCACATATGCATTTCAGTTACGTATGGGCACCCGGTAGAACCCGCGACCGTCCGCACGCCAGCTGGATACCTTCCTCACATTAAATACTTCGAATGTACACTGGAATGTCGGGAACGTGATTTGAAGCAAACGACCATAACCACTTGGTCACGGATGCACCGTTTATTATTCTATTATATTTCCTATCTAATAATGCATTCTTACATTGTATATTATATGTACTTACAACTATAGATCATTGTTTCCGAATTAAGTAAATCTTTGTTAACCGGCGAAATAAAAGGTAATAAGACATTATTTCGTGCTAATGTTATTTGTTGCTGTAAATACTGAACACTCATAAGTAAATATATTTTACAATGATTGCGAAGCAAGTTTTAACAACTTAATATATTAATCACTCTCGTTGGGGCAGATGAAAGCGTAAAAGTGGTCATTCGTGTGGAAGGAAACCGGAGTACCCGTAGAAAACACACCTGTCCGAGCTGGCAACCATCGTACCATCTCACATACTTCCCGGCCCGAGGATCAAACCCGGTTTGCATTGGTGAGAAGCGAGCGTGCTAACCACTGCGATAATCGGACAGCCATAATCATAAGTATCTAAAGTAAATACATTACACAGTGCAGTCTAGATTTAACAGTCTCTCTAATACACCCATTACTTGCAAAACGATATGACACATTATAGAATGCAGTCTATGTTTATCAGTCTCTCTAATATATACATTGCTTGCTAAACGACATTACACATTATATAATGCAGTCTATGTTTAACAGTCTCTCTAATATATGCATTGCTTGCTAAATGACATTACACATTATAGAATGCAGTCTAGTTTAACAGTCTCTCTAATAACATTCTTGCAAACGATTTTGTGTTTGTTTAACAGTCTCTCTAATATATGCATTGCTTGCTAAACGACATTACACATTATAGAATGCAGTCTATGTTTAACAGTCTCTCTAATATATACATTCTTGCTAAATGACATTACACATTATAGAATGCAGTCTAGTGTTTTTTTGGTTTTTGTTTGTTGTTTTTTGTTGTTTTTTGTGGTTGTTTTTTTTTCATTGCTTGCTAAACGACATTACACATTATAGAATGCAGTCTATGTTTAACAGTCTCTCTAATCTATATTGCTTGATAAACCACATTACACATTATAGAATGCAGTCTATGTTTAACAGTCTCTCTAATATATGCATTGCTTGCTAAACGACATTACACATTATAGAATGCAGTCTATGTTTAACAGTCTCTCTAATATATGCATTGCTTGCTAAACGACATTACACATTATAGAATGCAGTCTATGTTTAACAGTCTCTCTAATCTATATATTGCTTGATAAACCACATTACACATTATAGAATGCAGTCTATGTTTATCAGTCTCTCTAATATATACATTGCTTGCTAAACGACATTACACATTATATAATGCAGTCTATGTTTAACAGTCTCTCTAATATATGCATTGCTTGCTAAACGACATTACACATTATAGAATGCAGTCTATGTTTAACAGTCTCTCTAATATATGCATTGCTTGCTAAACGACATTACACATTATAGAATGCAGTCTATGTTTAACAGTCTCTCTAATATATGCATTGCTTGCTAAACGACATTACACATTATAGAATGCAGTCTATGTTTAACAGTCTCTCTAATCTATATATTGCTTGATAAACCACATTACACATTATAGAATGCAGTCTATGTTTAACAGTCTCTCTAATATATACATTGCTTGCTAAACGACATTACACATTATAATGCAGTCTATGTTTAACAGTCTCTCTAATATATGCATTGCTTGCTAAACGACATTACACATTATAGAATGCAGTCTATGTTTAACAGTCTCTCTAATATATACATTGCTTGCTAAACGACATTACACATTATAGAATGCAGTCTATGTTTAACAGTCTCTCTAATATATGCATTGCTTGCTAAACGACATTACACATTATAGAATGCAGTCTATGTTTAACAGTCTCTCTAATCTATATATTGCTTGATAAACCACATTACACATTATAGAATGCAGTCTATGTTTAACAGTCTCTCTAATATATACATTGCTTGCTAAACGGCATTACACAGTGCAGTCTAGGGTTAACAGTCTCTGTAATACACCAATTACTTGCAAAACGACATTACACAGTGCAGTCTAGGGTTAACAGTCTCTGCAATACACCAATTACTTGCAAAACGACATTACACAGTGCAGTCTAGGGCTAACAGTCTCTGTAAAACACCCATTACTTGCACCACGACATTACACAGTGCAGTCTAGGGTTAACAGTCTCTGTAATACACCCATTACTTGCACCACGACATTACACAGTGCAGTCTAGGGCTAACAGTCTCTGCAATACACCAATTACTTGCAAAACGACATTTGTATCTGAATCCGTGAACAGTTCACTAATAATGACTTATTGTCAGTAATATTGTTATTAGTGATAGTTTCCATCATTGCATAATAAATACCATACCTTTTGTTATCCATTACGTTCAGAGTATTGACCCAATGCTAGACTTGTTTCATAATCAACAAACATACTTTGATATATTAGCATTGAGGGAAACTTGGCTGGTATCACACATTCAGACACATGGTCCTATCAACCCACAGAGGACGGATCCTACTGATCAGTACGGAAGGGAGATCCAACCCAATCCTTGTTTCACTAGTTTACTCACAGCCGCAAACCACCAGGGCGAATGAATCGTATAAGCTCGTTAATTTCGCGCCAAGCGCCATCAATTATGTGTGCTCAGTCAAAGCCATTCAATTAAGGGAATCTCAGACATGGCTGCTTAGCACAGATGGCTGCTTAATAAATATAAGTCAAATGTATAGCAAAATAACATTGTGGGAATCTGGAAACTGGCTGTTTAATACAGGTTGGATGCTTCATATAGATGACCACTAACTTAGGTTTGTCTGTAGTTGTATATCTGATGCATAGAGTCTTGTAGAGAGATGTCCATGCAGTAGATGGTGATCGTGCGTTAAATGATGAAGGATTGGAGGAGGTTTCTTCTCCCTTCACAGGATGACACGTTCTGAGTTCTGGTCCATGTTAGGGTTACCCTCCTAAATGTGGGTCATCCCACAGACGCATATAAACCAAACAGGCAGTTAGACATCAGATTGTGGTATGTCGCTTCCCGGCCTGACCGTGTCATCCCGGCTACTGAATGTGTCAGGAATTACGGAAATACTGAATTCTGTGTGTGTGTTTTACGTTTATTTATCGTCGCTACCGGTTGCCCATATGAGCGACGCCTCCTGAAGAGATTAGTCATTTTAGATTGTTGGAGGATAGTGCAATGATACAGACATCTCTGGTTCTTTTACGTGCACGATGTAAAGCACCGACACGAGACCTCGGTTTAACGTCCCATCTGAAAGACTGTTAATTTTATTAGAGTCAGACGGGGAATCGAACCTGCGATCCCTGGATTACCAGTCCAGTGAAGAAACTGAATTCTCTTTCTTAACCATTGACCTTATTCTCACTTCAATAAATACTGCTAGCCACTTATGTGAAGGCGGTGATCCATTTCCAATGTTGGCCTCCTTAGTTTGAAGATACAAAACACTCAACATGTATATCGACATGTCTGGATAGTTGATATAGTTAACTATGGTTCACTTGGAGAAAGAGTATCGAACTTTGGTAGGATTCTCCGAGATGTGCAATTATCAACATGAGCGGTACCAATGTTCCTGATAAAAGTAGTGAACTTTATAAATAAAGAGTTCAGCTAAAATCGAAGAATCCATCATGGTTTACAAACTAACTGAGGAAACGTATCAAGAAACGTATAACTACTATCGGAGGGCAGCACATACACTATAGACTGCCTCCGTGATCGAGTGGTTAAGGTCGCTGACTTGTATACCACTGTAACCTATCATCTCTGATGGTCACGGGTTCGAGCCCCGCTCAGACCGTGTCTCATTTATATGAAAAAGTTGGCAGTTTCTTACGGAGGTTGGTGCACCAAGTACCGGTTAACCGCTGGAGCATGCCCAGGAAAGGTGTTGTTAGGTAAACTTCCCGTCGCTCAAATGGGAAACCGGTAGCGACGTTAAATAAACTTTCAAAAAAACATACACTATTACACCACACATCATTGGTAACGCTTCTTAGAAATCAAATACTTTCAAAATTAGGGAAGAAATCATGAATAATATTAACAAGCTAGAAATACAGTTGCAATATGGAAGTATGGCGACTGAATGTTGTTGGACATGTCTTAAACAGTTTATTAAACTTACATCTACATGTTCTATTCGGTCTTGTGTTACTGAAGATATAACTATATCGGGCATTAATGACAATACCAATCTTCTGAATGCGTTCTTCACAGGTCTGGCTAATATTGATGTACACTCTAATATATACAACTACCGGCCATGCCGAATATTGGCAATCCTTACCATATCTCCAGAAAACGTCTTATTTGTTTTAACTACAATTCCGTTCAAGCCCCCCAGCATCACACGTTCTAAGGAGAATGACAATTCCCAAGAAGGTCCGACCGAAGAAATTCCCAAGCAGTTTCAAATTGTACATGGAGTTTCCAATTTCCCAACCAACCCAAGTTCACACGAAGATTCAAAGTGTTGTAGAAGTTCTTAGGTTCGCAAGATTTAAGCATACAATTATGCTTAAAATAAAAACGACACATAGTGAATTATTTTTTTCAGGCCCCCTTTCGGAGTAACCCCATTTATTTTCCACGTCATAGGTCGAGTAGGGGTCGAGGAGCATCCCCTATTCGCCTTACAATGTATATATACATTTACAATATTCATAATAGATATATGTACATTCATATGATTTACATAGGGTTTTTATAGTGAAATATATGGTTGATCACATATTTGATCAAATGTATGTATAATAAAAGTTTGCATTGAGAAGACACTTGAAACATATGGTATTATTACAAGAGTGCCACTTAAAGTCTGGTATTACACACTTGACCATTTCGATTTACATGACGCACTTGGTTTTGTACACCGTTTATTTAACGAGTAATTCATTTGAACAAATACGTCAATCTACCACGAGGCCCTCAACAAATTAAAACATGAAATAGCGCAGTGGAACATAATTATGTAAGCAATCGCCAATAATACTTATATACATGCATAATTATAATTGTATAATTGTAATGCATCAGGTTATTAGGTCAAGTCAAATCAAGTTAAGTCAAACACCATTTGTTCGCCCACTTCACATACATACATGAAAGAATTAGGATTTCATTAACATACCAATACATTTGATTCCACATGAAACATTATCACAATGTGTATAGTATATACAAATTATAAGAGAAGACATGGAAATCTATAAGATACCATTTACTGAAGGCCATATACAAATATAGATAAACGGTTGCATGTACAAGTAGAGTTTAACAAATATAGATAATACATAATAGACAATCATGTTCTTTGACCAAACTCGTTCAGACAGAAACCCTAATCTGATTTGCAAAGTAGAGATATTTTGACATAATTATTATTTATTACAATTTTTGATATAGTATGCTTGTTTAAGACCTGTGTAACATGATATGTTGTACTCAACTTGTAGACTGCATAATAAAGAATATAATACTAGTATTAACGTACTGAATTATTTCATTTACATTCTAGCGTATACTTAAATAGATCACTAAATGCATACTTCTTTTGCGTATTAGAAATGATGAGAGTCATGTCTATTAACATGAATATGTAAATAGTAATATAGCAAAGATTATGATTAAATTCTGTACATTGCATTACGTGTTGCGATTGTTCAAACTTCCTGATTCTGCTTAGTTGGTGGGTGTTCATCCACCCACTAGGACGACGGGAACTCCCCCAATAATCGTTCAACGATAATACGATACAAATCACTATGAGTATGCTGTATATTGTATATTCTAACAGGACCCAGCTAATAACATACATACTTATAGAGTAAAATCTTGCTCGGGTTATTCTGCGATATACCTACCTTGAACTATGATGCGCACGCACCGTGTTTTGGCTATTCCATTTATGCAATGCGTGTACAGTTTTATGAATGAAAGTCACGTGATGTTTGTAAAAAATATCGTGGGAATTCACGGAAGTGAGCTATCTTTAGAATCAGATAATCTCTTGTCCGTCTTGTTTTTGACAAAATAAATAAAATTATTGATCAGTTACAACTTTTGTTCATTTATGCACTAGATTGATATTTTCCATAAAAAATAACGTCATCACCCCTTACGCGGGAGGAAATTTCGAAAGCCAAATGCAGCGGCGTTTGAAGAAAATACTCCTTTAACATTATTAGAAGTAAGTCGTGTTAGAATCGAAATAATAAGTATTAACCGTGGTATATCGCAGAATAACCCTCGTTTGTCGTTCTTATGAGTAGAAATATATCAGCATTCGTGATATATTTCTACGCATAAGAACTTCAAACTCGGGTTATTCTGCGATATACAATGGTTGATACTTATTATTTCTTAATTATAAGGTACTACTGTACTAAGGTATACAAAAAGAAAAGAAAGTAACATAATGAATGTAGTTTAAATGTAGCGTAATATAAATTTGGGATATTAGAACTTGTGTTGTGCATAATGTTTTTGAATATCAAGCTATGTGTATTGATAATCACATCATGTGTTATACTGTATATACGTGTCAAGAAACTGTGTATGGTTTACGACAATACAATATTATGTATGTGTGTCTGTCCTGTACTTGATAGATTTGTGTTACAAGCATGGCTAAATAAACCTAACATTTAGTTTCCGTGTCTTTTTCCAAAATGACATAACAAAAATGTACGTAATAGGTAGCTTCGCACCATCGTCTGTATAAAGCTTTGAAGTTACATTCTTGTTACAGGCGGATCTTTGGTAACACGCTGGACTGGTAAACCAGGGAACGCAGGTTCGATCCCCCCTCTGACCCTAATAAAATGAACAGTCTTGCACATGGGACTTTAAACCGAAGTTTCGTGTCGGTGCTTTACAACGTGCACGTAAAAGAACCAGAGAGATTCTGGAATGGGTCTCTGTCTGTATCATTGCACTATCCTCCAAAAATCTAACATGACTAATCTCTTCAAGAGGCGTCGCTCATATGGACAACCGATAGCGACGGTAAATAAACGTAAAACACACCATTCTTGTTGTATTTCATATTAACACATTTCTCGTCAATCGTAAATCCTGACTAGTATCTGTTTATGAACATGTCACTAGAAAGCATACACTACTTGTTGACAAATAACATATTGACAGCATTTAGCAGTAAAAGCCAACTCATCGTTCAGGAAATAATCTGTATCTATAATATCACACACTTCAACTACTGTGAGAATAGAAATTGCCAGAAGTTGGTTCATTTGTAACAAAACAGAATTATAGAATAAAATCTTATTTTCTGCATTGTCATTTGTGCTGAAAATGAAATTTATTTGGGGATTTATTCCCGAGATTGAACTGTCAACAGTTGTTAATGATGTTGAGATTGAAATGGTATTTCCGGGCTTGATCAAATATTAGAATCGCGCATATATGTATTTCCATAAGAATGTAAAAGACAAAACGGGGAAGTTATTTTATATTCATGCTGTTAAGACGATTCAAATTACTGCCTCCGTGGTCGAGTAGTTACCGTCGCTGACTTACCACTGTAACCTATCATCACTGACTGTCACTTGTTCGAGCCCCGCACAGGCCGTGCCTGTTAATATGAAATCGTTGGCAGTTTCTTTTACTGAGGTTCAGGTGCACCAAGTACTGGTTACCCGCTGGAGCCAGCCCAGGGTAGGTGTTGTTAGGTACACTGACCGTCGTTCCAAAAAAAAGGATTCAATTTAATATGCTGCTTTGTTGTTAATTTATGTTGCTTTGATATTACTACGTCACTAGACCATTAACCAATGGAGTTACATGTATTCATATTCTATTGGCTGATGTTATATAAGTTTCTTAAAGCGGGACTTCATCGGAATTATGGTGGGTTTGTTTCTGATACAAAGAACCAGATATTTATAGAATATAATGTCCAATGACTATGTCTAAACAAGGTCTAATTCCAAATATTCGAACAGGAACTGGAAACTAATGAAATAAATATAGCACCGTCATATACGCGACTTGTTTATCAACAAACGTATGTAAAGAATGCTTAATGCGCATGCGTGTGACGTAACAATGTATGTTGAAACAGTTGTCGTAGTGTGTGTTCTGATTGCTGATATACTATGATGTTTTCACGTGCGTGGGAGCGTGGGAACCGTTTCAGGAAAGTCATATTTCCACTTTCAGTTTGTTATTTTGTAAAAACACACTATTTACTGACTGCTATTTTGTAAAAACACACTATTTACTGACTGAACATAATGATACAAATTATAGTGGAATAATGTGTAGTAGCATTGCTACTGTGTACGTAACATTTCAAATTTGATAATATATTTATTCTATACGATAAATGTCGCTTTAAAACAACGAAGCAGGACTAATGAATATACGCACCCATATCCATCTTAATGAAATTATTAATTTGAATATATGCCATCAATTGGGTTGTCACTTTACACACATATATACAATGTGTGCGCACGCGTCAATCACTAATGAACTAATAGTGTGGCTTTGAAATATACAGAATACAATATTTTTAAATATATAAACATTTATTGACAGATAAATAGTTTTATGTAAGTCTCGTTGGGACAGGGTTTTTAGTTTCAATCCGTCCCGTAACGGGACGGGTTTTTAGCCTCAACTTACATAAATCAAAATTGGCTGTTTCTCACGCGGTAATCAATAGCGCAGAAAAATCCGTCTTTTAAAACTTGTTATTTTGAGTATTTATACGCTTTGGTGGAGTCAGAGGTACTAGCAGTAGTGTGTAGACTGCATTGACGTTCAAAAAGAAAGCGAAGAGAGTGGTGGGAACATGATGATGTGATCAAGACGTTTTGACAGTGTATTTTGAAACTGTTATCATTCAACTCTTTACTGAAACTAGCAAAGTGACGAAGATTGCGAATATATTCTTTTCTACCCTGCATCTTCTCGTGACCTTCGTATCGAGGAAGCTATCCATGAGGTAGATATTAACAATACTGTTGACTTGTTCAATCCTATTGTTATTGTACACCTTTATAATAACGTGAAATCAAATACTAACCCGCTCGTCTTTAGATCAGATCAGATTAGAGTTAAATGAAGTCAGATCAGTTTTCAGATTATATACACAGATGTATAAAAAGACGGCAGCATAGTTTCTGCTATGTCATTTAGCGATTTTGGATGCAACCCTGAAGATATTGGGTTTGGACATGGAGGAGCGCACGTTCCCTGTACGGGATAGTGCAGCTACAGATTTTATCAGCTACCATTTATTTCCCGGCCGGGAGTGCGCGCACTGAAATATTCAGCGTTTAATTTCCGCCTCCCACCCCTCCTCCAAAAGTCCAAGGGTTTTCCCAATACTGTTACTATAGGTACGTAGTGCAATTGTGCATTTTGAAACATCTACAGATGCTTAATAGATCGATGTTAAAATTGTTTTCACTTTGCTTTGGTATGTATGTTCTATCTATTTATATTAGAAGTGTTTTCATTCTGCTTTGGTGGGCGGAATTAGCTGCCCACCTTTGCTCATCTTTCATGTAAGAGATGTTTATTATAGAGTACTAAGCTTTATAAGTAGCTAAAAGTTGCAACGTATTTCACATTTATTGATCTTAAATTTAATCTCTGCATTCAGAATGATAATGTGAGTTAAGGATCAATACCGTCATTTAATGTTCAATTATATGACATTTCCACAAATCTGTGTTTGTGTTTTTCATTTTTTATTTTCCGATTTCGCAAATAAACTGCAGCTCACTTACTACTCAAGCATTACATAGCCTACACTGGCGGGACTCATAGAAATAACACTGTGTAAAAAGGAAGGCTATTGTAGAATAGTCCGAGTCTATTTCCTGTAGGTGTAGGTGGTGTTATTTAGTCTGTATAAATAGTTGGCTTGGGAATGCAATGGCCGGGTAGTTGTGCATCAGGGTTTCATCTCAAATAATATATAATAGAAGGACGATTGAAAACTCACACTGCATAATACACATTGGGATAGTGTATTGAGTGAATGTATATAAATTAGAAAGTGCATACTATCCAATATAATAGTATACACAACATCTCTGCTGGATCATCCAAATTATGGGAACCAATTATTTGTTGGAGAATTTCAACTATGTAAATAGATTGACCTGGCCACTTCTGGATTCCAGCTCAAGCCTGTATTTTTATGTGCACATGAGTGAAAGCTTGGAACTAGTTTAGTTCCCTGAACATTTTTTGGACAATTTTAATACCTACACTACGAATACATAGCAGTAATTCTTATCACATACATTCCCATTCGTCCAGAAAAGTACGGCTACCTGATCACGCTTCTAAGTTTTCAGCAGAAGTCGAGTCTATTGATTTCTTTAACCTTGAAATGTGCAGCTGCATCTCCTTGCAGAAAATGTATGCTTCTTTCTGACTTCCTGTTTTCAACATAGAATGGAAACAATTATCAAATTATTGCATTTAACCCTGGCTAGACACTCCATGTGTTTAATGTAAAATTGCTTGTTGACACACAGTGTCTGTCTTAAACAGGTTTCATGTCATTTCTACCTCTTGAGTTACTGGAACTGTCGATATTAAAAACTTCCTTGGAAAATAAATATGCATTATATGTAAATTGCTTGTTTAACTTAAGTGTGGATATATTTTGATTAATGTGTGCTGCATTTGTGTACTTATAGCCGATGTGTCTTATTTTTCCAAATGTGGTGTTGGGGGATAATGTTCCTTCAATGCCTTTCTTAAAACACACAGTTGTGTACTTACAAATCAGTGTAATTATCTATCTTTTTCCGGTTGCTGTTTTAATGCCTCTATTAGCAGTACTGTGTTGTGTGTGTTTTACGTTTATTTATCGTCGCTACCGGTTGCCAATATGAGCGACGCCTCCTGAAGAGATTAGTCATTTTAGATTTTGGAGGATAGTGCAATGATACAGACAGAGACCCATTCCAGAGTCTCCTCTGGTTCTTTTACGTTACGTGCACGGTGTACAGCACCGACACGAGACATCAGTTTAATGTCCCATCTGAAAGTTAAGGGTCAGACGGGGGATCGAACATGCGACCCCTGGATTACCAGTCCAGCGTGTTACCACTGGACTACAGATCCGTAGCACTGTGTTTAGTCATCTTTTTATTTTATTTGATAATTTTCGCGCAATGTAACATGGTCTAATGGTTTCCTTTCTTATCCAAGTGCTTGTCCAGTTTGCTAAATGCGCAGTTATTGCATCATCAGTCCACAAGCTCCTCTTGGCTTATGTAATAATGCTATATGTCTGGCCGACTCAAAGTAAATCTTATCTTATCTTATATAATGTGCTATTACCTATTATGTGGAAAGAGCCCGCTGATTATTACGAAAATTGCCACGTGTAATTACGTTGTAGAGATTATTTAATGTGTCTATATAATTACAACCATTCATGTCTTATATATATGGTGGGAGAGAAAACGTAATTTATTGAGACACACTGGACACCCTGGATAATGCATCGACACTTTCAGTACTTGAAGCTAATTATTAGCGTAGACAGATATTAAGAGCCTACAACTGTTCTTTCAAATGTGTATGCCTTTGCGGTTAGACTGTTAACTCTTTTGCCGCCAATGTCGCATACAAGCGACAGAATAGAACGCATAGATTCCGATCAGTCAGAATAGAACGTGCCGTCTGCTCAGGATATATGCTGAAGCACCAACCTGTCCGAATAGCAAACAACATAGATCATGATCGGACGCGGAGTTAATGGTAATGATGTATTACAACAGCTGTACTATCAATAGTGTTTATAAATACATGGAGTATATACCCTACTAACATTACATTAAACTATTTTGAATTTACTCACTGACAGTGTTAATTGTTTTCATAAATGAATTATCTTGTATTTGTTGAGAAATAACTCTTCTAATTACTAAATTTTATATTTGTGTTTGGGGGGTAAAAGTCGCAAAATAAGCTTAGGTCATATGGCGACTCTCCAGTTATTGTTGGTGGAGGAAGCTTAGGTCATATGGCGACTCTCCAGTTATTGTTGGTGGAGGAAGCTTAGGTCATATGGCGACTCTCCAGTTATTGTTGGTGGAGGAAGCTTAGGTCATATGGCGACTCTCCAGTTATTGTTGGTGGAGGAAGCTTAGGTCATATGGCGACTCTCCAGTTATTGTTGGTGGAGGAAGCTTAGGTCATATGGCGACTCTCCAGTTATTGTTGGTGGAGGAAGCTTAGGTCATATGGCGACTCTCCAGCTACTGTTGGTGGAGGATGAACCCAGGGTGCCCTTCTGGGCAGTATTTCAGGCACGGTCCGGCGCCCGGATATAACCACCGGCCTTCCGCAATACAGCTGGATAGCTTCCTCACATGGCAGAATGACCATTGTTCCACGGAGGTCCCTAGAGGATGATATAAAATGATAACTAGTGCCTTGTATTTCATGTAATCAGTACTACAGTATTGAGATAGTTAGACGTGTAATCAGTACTACAGTACTACAGTATTGAGATAGTTAGACATGTAATCAGTACTACAGTATTGAGATAGTTAGACATGTAATCAGTACTACAGTATTGAGATAGTTAGACATGTAATCAGTACTACAGTATTGAGATAGTTAGACATGTAATCAGTACTACAGTATTGAGATAGTTAGACATGTAATCAGTACTACAGTATTGAGATAGTTAGACATGTAATCAGTACTACAGTATTGAGATAGTTAGACATGTAATCAGTACTACAGTATTGAGATAGTTAGACATGTAATCAGTACTACAGTATACAGTATTGAGATAGTTAGACATGTAATCAGTACTACAGTATTGAGATAGTTAGACATGTAATCAGTACTACAGTATTGAGATAGTTAGACATGTAATCAGTACTACAGTATTGAGATAGTTAGACATGTAATCAGTACTACAGTATTGAGATAGTTAGACATGTAATCAGTACTACAGTATTGAGATAGTTAGACATGTAATCAGTACTACAGTATTGAGATAGTTAGACGTATAATCAGTACTACAGTATTGAGATAGTTAGACATGTAATCAGTACTACAGTATTGAGATAGTTAGACATGTAATCAGTACTACAGTATTGAGATAGTTAGACATGTAATCAGTACTACAGTATTGAGATAGTTAGACGTATAATCAGTACTACAGTATTGAGATAGTTAGACATGTAATCAGTACTACAGTATTGAGATAGTTAGACGTATAATCAGTACTACAGTATTGAGATAGTTAGACATGTAATCAGTACTACAGTATTGAGATAGTTAGACATGTAATCAGTACTACAGTATTGAGATAGTTAGACATGTAATCAGTACTACAGTATTGAGATAGTTAGACATGTAATCAGTACTACAGTATTGAGATAGTTAGACATGTAATCAGTACTACAGTATTGAGATAGTTAGACGTATAATCAGTACTACAGTATTGAGATAGTTAGACATGTAATCAGTACTACAGTATTGAGATAGTTAGACATGTAATCAGTACTACAGTATTGAGATAGTTAGACATGTAATCAGTACTACAGTATTGAGATAGTTAGACGTGTAATCAGTACTACAGTATTGAGATAGTTAGACATGTAATCAGTACTACAGTATTGAGATAGTTAGACATGTAATCAGTACTACAGTATTGAGATAGTTAGACGTATAATCAGTACTACAGTATTGAGATAGTTAGACATGTAATCAGTACTACAGTATTGAGATAGTTAGACGTGTAATCAGTACTACAGTATTGAGATAGTTAGACATGTAATCAGTACTACAGTATTGAGATAGTTAGACGTATAATCAGTACTACAGTATTGAGATAGTTAGACATGTAATCAGTACTACAGTATTGAGATAGTTAGACGTGTAATCAGTACTACAGTATTGAGATAGTTAGACATGTAATCAGTACTACAGTATTGAGATAGTTAGACGTGTAATCAGTACTACAGTATTGAGATAGTTAGACATGTAATCAGTACTACAGTATTGAGATAGTTAGACATGTAATCAGTACTACAGTATTGAGATAGTTAGACATGTAATCAGTACTACAGTATTGAGATAGTTAGACGTATAATCAGTACTACAGTATTGAGATAGTTAGACATGTAATCAGTACTACAGTATTGAGATAGTTAGACATGTAATCAGTACTACAGTATTGAGATAGTTAGACATGTAATCAGTACTACAGTATTGAGATAGTTAGACGTATAATCAGTACTACAGTATTGAGATAGTTAGACGTGTAATCAGTACTACAGTATTGAGATAGTTAGACATGTAATCAGTACTACAGTATTGAGATAGTTAGACGTATAATCAGTACTACAGTATTGAGATAGTTAGACGTGTAATCAGTACTACAGTATTGAGATAGTTAGACATGTAATCAGTACTACAGTATTGAGATAGTTAGACATGTAATCAGTACTACAGTATTGAGATAGTTAGACATGTAATCAGTACTACAGTATTGAGATAGTTAGACATGTAATCAGTACTACAGTATTGAGATAGTTAGACATGTAATCAGTACTACAGTATTGAGATAGTTAGACATGTAATCAGTACTACAGTATTGAGATAGTTAGACATGTAATCAGTACTACAGTATTGAGATAGTTAGACATGTAATCAGTACTACAGTATTGAGATAGTTAGACATGTAATCAGTACTACAGTATTGAGATAGTTAGACATGTAATCAGTACTACAGTATTGAGATAGTTAGACATGTAATCAGTACTACAGTATTGAGATAGTTAGACATGTAATCAGTACTACAGTATTGAGATAGTTAGACATGTAATCAGTACTACAGTATTGAGATAGTTAGACTGTAATCAGTACTACAGTATTGAGATAGTTAGACATGTAATCAGTACTACAGTATTGAGATAGTTAGACGTGTAATCAGTACTACAGTACTACAGTATTGAGATAGTTAGACATGTAATCAGTACTACAGTATTGAGATAGTTAGACATGTAATCAGTACTACAGTATTGAGATAGTTAGACATGTAATCAGTACTACAGTATTGAGATAGTTAGACGTGTAATCAGTACTACAGTATTGAGATAGTTAGACATGTAATCAGTACTACAGTATTGAGATAGTTAGACATGTAATCAGTACTACAGTATTGAGATAGTTAGACATGTAATCAGTACTACAGTATTGAGATAGTTAGACATGTAATCAGTACTACAGTATTGAGATAGTTAGACATGTAATCAGTACTACAGTATTGAGATAGTTAGACATGTAATCAGTACTACAGTATTGAGATAGTTAGACATGTAATCAGTACTACAGTATTGAGATAGTTAGACATGTAATCAGTACTACAGTATTGAGATAGTTAGACATGTAATCAGTACTACAGTATTGAGATAGTTAGACATGTAATCAGTACTACAGTATTGAGATAGTTAGACATGTAATCAGTACTACAGTATTGAGATAGTTAGACATGTAATCAGTACTACAGTATTGAGATAGTTAGACATGTAATCAGTACTACAGTATTGAGATAGTTAGACATGTAATCAGTACTACAGTATTGAGATAGTTAGACGTGTAATCAGTACTACAGTATTGAGATAGTTAGACATGTAATCAGTACTACAGTATTGAGATAGTTAGACATGTAATCAGTACTACAGTATTGAGATAGTTAGACATGTAATCAGTACTACAGTATTGAGATAGTTAGACATGTAATCAGTACTACAGTAATTGAGATAGTTAGACATGTAATCAGTACTACAGTATTGAGATAGTTAGACATGTAATCAGTACTACAGTATTGAGATAGTTAGACATGTAATCAGTACTACAGTATTGAGATAGTTAGACATGTAATCAGTACTACAGTACTATTGAGATAGTTAGACATGTAATCAGTACTACAGTATTGAGATAGTTAGACATGTAATCAGTACTACAGTACTACAGTATTGAGATAGTTAGACATGTAATCAGTACTACAGTATTGAGATAGTTAGACATGTAATCAGTACTACAGTATTGAGATAGTTAGACATGTAATCAGTACTACAGTATTGAGATAGTTAGACATGTAATCAGTACTACAGTATTGAGATAGTTAGACATGTAATCAGTACTACAGTATTGAGATAGTTAGACGTATAATCAGTACTACAGTATTGAGATAGTTAGACATGTAATCAGTACTACAGTATTGAGATAGTTAGACATGTAATCAGTACTACAGTATTGAGATAGTTAGACATGTAATCAGTACTACAGTATTGAGATAGTTAGACATGTAATCAGTACTACAGTATTGAGATAGTTAGACATGTAATCAGTACTACAGTATTGAGATAGTTAGACGTGTAATCAGTACTACAGTATTGAGATAGTTAGACATGTAATCAGTACTACAGTATTGAGATAGTTAGACATGTAATCAGTACTACAGTATTGAGATAGTTAGACATGTAATCAGTACTACAGTATTGAGATAGTTAGACGTGTAATCAGTACTACAGTATTGAGATAGTTAGACATGTAATCAGTACTACAGTATTGAGATAGTTAGACGTGTAATCAGTACTACAGTATTGAGATAGTTAGACATGTAATCAGTACTACAGTATTGAGATAGTTAGACATGTAATCAGTACTACAGTATTGAGATAGTTAGACATGTAATCAGTACTACAGTATTGAGATAGTTAGACATGTAATCAGTACTACAGTATTGAGATAGTTAGACATGTAATTCAGTACTACAGTATTGAGATAGTTAGACATGTAATCAGTACTACAGTATTGAGATAGTTAGACATGTAATCAGTACTACAGTATTGAGATAGTTAGACATGTAATCAGTACTACAGTATTGAGATAGTTAGACATGTAATCAGTACTACAGTATTGAGATAGTTAGACATGTAATCAGTACTACAGTATTGAGATAGTTAGACATGTAATCAGTACTACAGTATTGAGATAGTTAGACATGTAATCAGTACTACAGTAATTGAGATAGTTAGACATGTAATCAGTACTACAGTATTGAGATAGTTAGACATGTAATCAGTACTACAGTATTGAGATAGTTAGACGTGTAATCAGTACTACAGTATTGAGATAGTTAGACATGTAATCAGTACTACAGTATTGAGATAGTTAGACATGTAATCAGTACTACAGTATTGAGATAGTTAGACATGTAATCAGTACTACAGTATTGAGATAGTTAGACGTGTAATCAGTACTACAGTATTGAGATAGTTAGACATGTAATCAGTACTACAGTATTGAGATAGTAGACTTAATCAGTACTACAGTATTGAGATAGTTAGACATGTAATCAGTACTACAGTATTGAGATAGTTAGACATGTAATCAGTACTACAGTATTGAGATAGTTAGACATGTAATCAGTACTACAGTATTGAGATAGTTAGACATGTAATCAGTACTACAGTATTGAGATAGTTAGACATGTAATCAGTACTACAGTATTGAGATAGTTAGACATGTAATCAGTACTACAGTATTGAGATAGTTAGACATGTAATCAGTACTACAGTATTGAGATAGTTAGACATGTAATCAGTACTACAGTAACAGTATTGAGATAGTTAGACATGTAATCAGTACTACAGTATTGAGATAGTTAGACATGTAATCAGTACTACAGTATTGAGATAGTTAGACGTATAATCAGTACTACAGTACTGTATTGAGATAGTTAGACATGTAATCAGTACTACAGTATTGAGATAGTTAGACATGTAATCAGTACTACAGTATTGAGATAGTTAGACATGTAATCAGTACTACAGTATTGAGATAGTTAGACATGTAATCAGTACTACAGTATTGAGATAGTTAGACATGTAATCAGTACTACAGTATTGAGATAGTTAGACATGTAATCAGTACTACAGTATTGAGATAGTTAGACATGTAATCAGTACTACAGTATTGAGATAGTTAGACATGTAATCAGTACTACAGTATTGAGATAGTTAGACATGTAATCAGTACTACAGTATTGAGATAGTTAGACATGTAATCAGTACTACAGTATTGAGATAGTTAGACATGTAATCAGTACTACAGTATATTGAGATAGTTAGACATGTAATCAGTACTACAGTATTGAGATAGTTAGACATGTAATCAGTACTACAGTATTGAGATAGTTAGACATGTAATCAGTACTACAGTATTGAGATAGTTAGACATGTAATCAGTACTACAGTATTGAGATAGTTAGACATGTAATCAGTACTACAGTATTGAGATAGTTAGACATGTAATCAGTACTACAGTATTGAGATAGTTAGACATGTAATCAGTACTACAGTATTGAGATAGTTAGACATGTAATCAGTACTACAGTATTGAGATAGTTAGACATGTAATCAGTACTACAGTATTGAGATAGTTAGACGTATAATCAGTACTACAGTACTACAGTATTGAGATAGTTAGACATGTAATCAGTACTACAGTATTGAGATAGTTAGACATGTAATCAGTACTACAGTATTGAGATAGTTAGACATGTAATCAGTACTACAGTATTGAGATAGTTAGACGTGTAATCAGTACTACAGTATTGAGATAGTTAGACATGTAATCAGTACTACAGTATTGAGATAGTTAGACATGTAATCAGTACTACAGTATTGAGATAGTTAGACATGTAATCAGTACTACAGTATTGAGATAGTTAGACATGTAATCAGTACTACAGTATTGAGATAGTTAGACATGTAATCAGTACTACAGTATTGAGATAGTTAGACGTGTAATCAGTACTACAGTATTGAGATAGTTAGACATGTAATCAGTACTACAGTATTGAGATAGTTAGACATGTAATCAGTACTACAGTATTGAGATAGTTAGACATGTAATCAGTACTACAGTATTGAGATAGTTAGACATGTAATCAGTACTACAGTATTGAGATAGTTAGACATGTAATCAGTACTACAGTATATTGAGATAGTTAGACATGTAATCAGTACTACAGTATTGAGATAGTTAGACATGTAATCAGTACTACAGTATTGAGATAGTTAGACATGTAATCAGTACTACAGTATTGAGATAGTTAGACATGTAATCAGTACTACAGTATTGAGATAGTTAGACATGTAATCAGTACTACAGTATTGAGATAGTTAGACATGTAATCAGTACTACAGTATTGAGATAGTTAGACATAATCAGTACTACAGTACTACAGTATTGAGATAGTTAGACATGTAATCAGTACTACAGTATTGAGATAGTTAGACATGTAATCAGTACTACAGTATTGAGATAGTTAGACATGTAATCAGTACTACAGTATTGAGATAGTTAGACATGTAATCAGTACTACAGTATTGAGATAGTTAGACATGTAATCAGTACTACAGTATTGAGATAGTTAGACATGAATCAGTACTACAGTATTGAGATAGTTAGACATGTAATCAGTACTACAGTATTGAGATAGTTAGACATGTAATCAGTACTACAGTATTGAGATAGTTAGACATGTAATCAGTACTACAGTATTGAGATAGTTAGACATGAATCAGTACTACAGTATTGAGATAGTTAGACATGTAATCAGTACTACAGTACTACAGTATTGAGATAGTTAGACATGTAATCAGTACTACAGTATTGAGATAGTTAGACATGTAATCAGTACTACAGTATTGAGATAGTTAGACATGTAATCAGTACTACAGTATTGAGATAGTTAGACATGTAATCAGTACTACAGTATTGAGATAGTTAGACGTGTAATCAGTACTACAGTATTGAGATAGTTAGACATGTAATCAGTACTACAGTATTGAGATAGTTAGACATGTAATCAGTACTACAGTATTGAGATAGTTAGACATGTAATCAGTACTACAGTATTGAGATAGTTAGACGTATAATCAGTACTACAGTACCGTAATTGAGATAGTTAGACATGTAATCAGTACTACAGTATTGAGATAGTTAGACATGTAATCAGTACTACAGTATTGAGATAGTTAGACATGTAATCAGTACTACAGTATTGAGATAGTTAGACATGTAATCAGTACTACAGTATTGAGATAGTTAGACATGTAATCAGTACTACAGTATTGAGATAGTTAGACGTGTAATCAGTACTACAGTATTGAGATAGTTAGACGTATAATCAGTACTACAGTATTGAGATAGTTAGACGTATAATCAGTACTACAGTATTGAGATAGTTAGACATGTAATCAGTACTACAGTATTGAGATAGTTAGACGTATAATCAGTACTACAGTATTGAGATAGTTAGACATGTAATCAGTACTACAGTATTGAGATAGTTAGACATGTAATCAGTACTACAGTATTGAGATAGTTAGACATGTAATCAGTACTACAGTATTGAGATAGTTAGACATGTAATCAGTACTACAGTATTGAGATAGTTAGACATGTAATCAGTACTACAGTATTGAGATAGTTAGACATGTAATCAGTACTACAGTATTGAGATAGTTAGACGTATAATCAGTACTACAGTACCAGTATTGAGATAGTTAGACATGTAATCAGTACTACAGTACTACAGTATTGAGATAGTTAGACGTGTAATCAGTACTACAGTATTGAGATAGTTAGACATGTAATCAGTACTACAGTATTGAGATAGTTAGACGTATAATCAGTACTACAGTATTGAGATAGTTAGACATGTAATCAGTACTACAGTACTACAGTATTGAGATAGTTAGACATGTAATCAGTACTACAGTATTGAGATAGTTAGACATGTAATCAGTACTACAGTATTGAGATAGTTAGACATGTAATCAGTACTACAGTATTGAGATAGTTAGACATGTAATCAGTACTACAGTATTGAGATAGTTAGACATGTAATCAGTACTACAGTATTGAGATAGTTAGACATGTAATCAGTACTACAGTATTGAGATAGTTAGACATGTAATCAGTACTACAGTATTGAGATAGTTAGACATGTAATCAGTACTACAGTATTGAGATAGTTAGACATGTAATCAGTACTACAGTATTGAGATAGTTAGACATGTAATCAGTACTACAGTATTGAGATAGTTAGACATGTAATCAGTACTACAGTATTGAGATAGTTAGACATGTAATCAGTACTACAGTATTGAGATAGTTAGACATGTAATCAGTACTACAGTATTGAGATAGTTAGACATGTAATCAGTACTACAGTATTGAGATAGTTAGACATGTAATCAGTACTACAGTATTGAGATAGTTAGACGTGTAATCAGTACTACAGTATTGAGATAGTTAGACATGTAATCAGTAC
>CM026390.1:70345393-70395393 GCA_014843695.1 Archivesica marissinica
CTATGTCCTCTAGTATACATGAAGTGTGCGTTTCCTATGTCCTCTAGTATACATGAAGTGTGCGTTTCCTATGTCCTCTAGTATACATGAAGTGTGCGTTTCCTATGTCCTCTAGTATACATGAAGTATGCGTTTCCTATGTCCTCTAGTATACATGAAGTGTGCGTTTTCTATGTCCTCTAGTATACATGAAGTGTGCGTTTCCTATGTCCTCTAGTATACATGAAGTGTGCGTTTCCTATGTCCTCTAGTATACATGAAGTGTGCGTTTCCTATGTCCTCTAGTATACATGAAGTGTGCGTTTCCTATGTCCTCTAGTATACATGAAGTGTGCGTTTTCTATGTCCTCTAGTATACATGAAGTGTGCGTTTTCTATGTCCTCTAGTATACATGAAGTGTGCGTTTTCTATGTCCTCTAGTATACATGAAGTGTGCGTTTCCTATGTCCTCTAGTATACATGAAGTGTGCGTTTCCTATGTCCTCAAGTATACATGAAGTGTGCGTTTCCTATGTCCTCTAGTATACATGAAGTGTGCGTTTCCTATGTCCTCAAGTATACATGAAGTGTGCGTTTCCTATGTCCTCTAGTATACATGAAGTGTGCGTTTCCTATGTCCTCTAGTATACATGAAGTGTGCGTTTCCTATGTCCTCTAGTATACATGAAGTGTGCGTTTCCTATGTCCTCTAGTATACATGAAGTGTGCGTTTCCTATGTCCTCTAGTATACATGAAGTGTGCGTTTCCTATGTCCTCTAGTATACATGAAGTGTGCGTTTCCTATGTCCTCAAGTATACATGAAGTGTGCGTTTCCTATGTCCTCTAGTATACATGAAGTGTGCGTTTCCTATGTCCTCAAGTATACATGAAGTGTGCGTTTCCTATGTCCTCTAGTATACATGAAGTGTGCGTTTCCTATGTCCTCTCGTATACATGAAGTGTGCGTTTCCTATGTCCTCTAGTATACATGAAGTGTGCGTTTCCTGTGTCCTCTAGTATACATGAAGTATGCGTTTCCTATGTCCTCTAGTATACATGAAGTGTGCGTTTCCTATGTCCTCTAGTATACATGAAGTATGCGTTTCCTATGTCCTCTAGTATACATGAAGTGTGCGTTTCCTATGTCCTCAAGTATACATGAAGTGTGCGTTTCCTATGTCTTCTAGTAGAGTATACATGAAGTGTGCGTTTCCTATGTCTTCTAGTATAGTATACATGAAGTGTGCGTTTCCTATGTCTTCTAGTATAGTATACATGAAGTGTGCGTTTCCTATGTCTTCTAGTATAGTATACATGAAGTGTGCGTTTCCTATGTCTTCTAGTATAGTATACATGAAGTGTGCGTTTCCTATGTCTTCTAGTATAGTATACATGAAGTGTGCGTTTTCTATGTCTTCTAGTATAGTATACATGAAGTGTGCGTTTCCTATGTCTTCTAGTATAGTATACATGAAGTGTGCGTTTCCTATGTCCTCTAGTATAGTATACATGAAGTGTGCGTTTCCTATGTCTTCTAGTATAGTATACATGAAGTGTGCGTTTCCTATGTCTTCTAGTATAGTATACATGAAGTGTGCGTTTCCTATGTCTTCTAGTATAGTATACATGAAGTGTGCGTTTCCTATGTCTTCTAGTATAGTATACATGAAGTGTGCGTTTCCTATGTCTTCTAGTATAGTATACATGAAGTGTGCGTTTCCTATGTCTTCTAGTATAGTATACATGAAGTGTGCGTTTTCTATGTCTTCTAGTATAGTATACATGAAGTGTGCGTTTTCTATGTCTTCTAGTATAGTATACATGAAGTGTGCGTTTCCTATGTCCTCTAGAATACATGAAGTGTGCGTTTCCTATGTCCTCTAGTATACATTAAGTGTGCGTTTCCTATGTCCTCAAGTATACATGAAGTGTGCGTTTTCTACGTCCTCTAGTATACATGAAGTGTGCGTTTCCTATGTCCTTAAGTATACATGAAGTGTGCGTTTTCTATGTCCTCTAGCATACATATTCATAAGCTCTGTCATAAAAATAAAGAAACACATGGCGCCTAAAATCCAGTGGCACTGAAAATCACCATTCGGCTATAAACACATATATTACCCAATCGCTGAATTCTGCAACAGCCATGTTCAGCTAGAGTAGCTATTCCGATGTAAAGCTTCCTAAAAGGTGTGGACGAAGTTAGCCGTAATTAATGTACTGCCAGTGTACTGCTGGCAGTGAGAAGTGCGCTGTTGTACTAGCAGTGAGCAGTGGGTACTTTAATCCAGCAGTGAGCGCTGCGCTGTTGTACTAGCAGTGAGCAGTGGGTAGTGTAATCCAGCAGTGAACAGTGCGCTGTTGTACTAGCAGTGAGCAGTGGGTAGTGTAATCCAGCAGTGAACAGTACGCTGTTGTACTAGTAGTGAGCAGTGGGTAGTTTAATCCAGCAGTGAACAGTGCGCTGTTGTACTAGCAGTGAACTGTGGGTAGTTTAATCCAGCAGTGAGCGGTGCGCTGTTGTACTAGCAGTGAGCAGTGGGTAGTTTAATCCAGCAGTGAACAGTGGGTAGTTTAATCCAGCAGTGAGCAGTGCGCTGTTGTACTAGCAGTGCGCACTGGGTAGTTTAATCCAGCAGTGAGAAGTGCGCTGTTGTACTAGCAGTGAGCAGTGGGTAGTTTAATCCAGCAGTGAGCAGTGGGTAGTTTAATCCAGCAGTGAGCAGTGCGCTGTTGTACTAGCAGTGAGCAGTGGGTAGTTTAATCCAGCAGTGTGAAGTGCACTGTTGTACTAGCAGTGAGCAGTGGGTAGTTTAATCCAGCAGTGAGAAGTGCGCTGTTGTACTAGCAGTGATCAGTGCGCTGTTGTACTAGCAGTGAGCAGTGGGTAGTTTAATTCAGCAGTGAACAGTGGGTAGTTTAATCCAGCAGTGAACAGTGCGCTGTTGTACTAGCAGTGAACTGTGGGTAGTTTAATCCAGCAGTGAACAGTGCGCTGTTGTACTAGCAGTGAGCAGTGGGTAGTTTAATCCAGCAGTGAACAGTGCGCTGTTGTACTAGCAGTGAGCAGTGGGTAGTTTAATCCAGCAGTGAACAGTGGGTAGTTTAATCCAGCAGTGAACAGTGGGCTGTTGTACTAGCAGTGAGCAGTGGGTAGTGTAATCCAGCAGTGAACAGTGCGCTGTTGTACTAGCAGTGAGCAGTGGGTAGGGTAATCCAGCAGTGAACAGTACGCTGTTGTACTAGTAGTGAGCAGTGTGTAGTTTAATCCAGCAGTGAACAGAGCGCTGTTGTACTAGCAGTGAGCAGTGGGTAGTTTAATCCAGCAGTGAACAGTGCGCTGTTGTACCAGCAGTGAGCAGTGGGTAGTGTAATCCAGCAGTGAACAGTACGCTGTTGTACTAGCAGTGAACAGTGGGTAGTTTAATCCAGCAGTGAACAGTGCGCTGTTGTACTAGCAGTGAGCAGTGGGTAGTTTAATAAAGAGGTGAGAAGTGCGCTGTTGTACTAGCAGTGAACAGTAGGTAGTTTAATCCAGCAGTGAACAGTGGGTAGTTTAATCCAGCAGTGAGCAGTGCGTTGTTGTACCAGCAGTGAGCAGTGGGTAGTTTAATCCAATAGTGAACAGTGGGTAGTTTAATCCAGCAGTGAGCAGTGCGCTGTTGTACTAGCAGTGAGCAGTGGGTAATTTAATCCAGCAGTGAACAGTGCGATGTTGTACTAGCAGTGAGCAGTGGATAGTTTAATTCAGCAGTGAGAAGTGCGCTGTTGTACTAGCAGTGAGCAGTGGGTAGTTTAATCCAGCAGTGAGCAGTGCGCTGTTGTACTGGCAGTGAACAGTGGGTAGTTTAATCCAGCAGTGAACAGTGCGCTGTTGTACTAGCAGTGAGCAGTGGGTAATTTAATCCAGCAGTGAACAGTGCGCTGTTGTACTAGCAGTGAGCAGTGGGTAGTTTAATCCAGCAGTGAACAGTGGGTAGTTTAATCCAGCAGTGAGCAGTGCCCTGTTGTACTAGTAGTGAGCAGTGGGTAGTTTAATCCAGCAGTGAACAGTGCGCTGTTGTACTAGCAGTGAGCAGTGGGTATATTAATCCAGCAGTGAGTAGTGGGTAGTTTAATCCAGCAGTGAACAGTGCGCTGTTGTACTAGCAGTGAGCAGTGGGTAGTTTAAACCAGCAGTGAACAGTGGGTAGTTTAATCCAACAGTGAGCAGTGCGCAGTTGTACTATTAGTGAGCAGTGGGTAGTTTAATCCAGCAGTGAACAGTGCGCTGTTGTACTAGCAGTGAGCAGTGGGTAATTTAATCCAGCAGTGAACAGTGCGCTGTTGTACTAGCAGTGAGCAGTGGGTAGTTTAAACCAGCAGTGAACAGTGGGTAGTTTAATCCAACAGTGAGCAGTGCGCAGTTGTACTAGTAGTGAGCAGTGGGTAGTTTAATCCAGCAGTGAACAGTGCGCTGTTGTACTAGCAGTGAACAGTGGGTAGTTTAATCCAGCAGTGAACAGTGCGCTGTTGTACTAGCAGTGAGCAGTGGGTACTTTAATCCAGCAGTGAACAGTGCGCTGTTGTACTAGCAGTGAGCAGTTGGTAGTTTAATTTAGCAGTGAGCAGTGCGCTGTTGTACTAGCAGTGAGCAGTGGGTAGTTTAATCCAGCAGTGATCAGTGCGCTGTTGTACTAGCAGTGAGCAGTGGGTAGTTTAATCCAGCAGTGAACAGTGAGTAGTTTAATCCAGCAGTGAACAGTGGGCTGTTGTACTAGCAGTGAGCAGTGGGTAGTGTAATCCAGCAGTGCACAGTGCGCTGTTGTACTAGCAGTGAGCAGTGGGTAGTGTAATCCAGCAGTGAACAGTACGCTGTTGTACTAGTAGTGAGCAGTGGGTAGTTTAATCAAGCAGTGAACAGTGCGCTGTTGTACTAGCAGTGAGCAGTGGGTAGTTTAATCCAGCAGTGAACAGTGCGCTGTTGTACTAGCAGTGAGCAGTGGGTAGTGTAATCCAGCAGTGAACAGTACGCTTTTGTACTAGCAGTGAAAAGTGGGTAGTTTAATCCAGCAGTGAACAGTGCGCTGTTGTACTAGCAGTGAGCAGTGGGTAGATTAATCCAGACGAGAGAAGTGCGCTGTTGTACTAGCAGTGAACAGTGGGTAGTTTAATCCAGCAGTGAACAGTGGGTAGTTTAATCCAGCAGTGAGCAGTGCGCTGTTGTACTAGCAGTGAGCAGTGGGTAGTTTAATCCAACAGTGAACAGTGGGTAGTTTAATCCAGCAGTGAGCAGTGCGCTGTTGTCCTAGCAGTGAGCAGTGTGTAATTTAATCCAGCAGTGAACAGTGCGCTGTTGTACTAGCAGTGAGCAGTGGGTAGTTTAATCCAGCAGTGAGCAGTGCGCTGTTGTAATAGCAGTGAACAGTGGGTAGTTTAATCCAGCAGTGAACAGTGCGCTGTTGTACTAGCAGTGAGCAGTGGGTAATTTAATCCAGCAGTGAACAGTGCGCTGTTGTACTAGCAGTGAGCAGTGGGTAGTTTAATCCAGCAGTGAACAGTGGGTAGTTTAATCCAACAGTGAGCAGTGCGCTGTTGTACTAGTAGTGAGCAGTGCGTAGTTTATTCCAGCCGTGAACAGTGCGCTGTTGTACTAGCAGTGAGCAGTGGGTAGTTTAATCCAGCAGTGAACAGTGGGCTGTTGTACTAGCAGTGAGCAGTGGGTAGTTTAATCCAGCAGTGAACAGTGCGCTGTTGTACTAGCAGTGAGCAGTGGGTAATTTAATCCAGCAGTGAACAGTGCGCTGTTGTACTAGCAGTGATCAGTGGGTAGTTAAATCCATCAGTGATCAGTGGGTAGTTTAATCCAGCAGTGAGCTGTGCGCTGTTGTACTAGTAGTGAGCAGTGGGTAGTTTAATCCAGCAGTGAACAGTGCGCTGTTGTACTAGCAGTGAGCAGTGGGTAGTTTAATCCAGCAGTGAACAGTGCGCTGTTGTACTAGCAGTGAGCAGTGGGTAGTTTAATCCAGCAGTGAACAGTGCGCTGTTGTACTAGCAGTGAGCAGTGGGTAGTTTAATCCAGCAGTGAGCAGTGCGCTGTTGTACTAGCAGTGAGCAGTGGGTAGTTTAATCCAGCAGTGAACAGTGGGTAGTTTAATCCAGCAGTGAGCAGTGCGCTGTTGTACTAGCAGTGAGCAGTGGGTAGTTTAATCCAGCAGTGAGCAGTGCGCTGTTGTACTAGCAGTGAGCAGTGGGTAGTTTAATCCAGCAGTGAGCAGTGCGCTGTTGTACTAGCAGTGAACAGTGGGTAGTTTAATCCAGCAGTGAACAGTGCGCTGTTGTACTAGCAGTGAGCAGTGGTAGTTTAATCCAGCAGTGAGCAGTGCGCTGTTGTACTAGCAGTGAGCAGTGGGTAGTTTAATCCAGCAGTGAACAGTGGGTAGTTTAATCCAGCAGTGAGCAGTGCGCTGTTGTACTAGCAGTGAGCAGTGGGTAGTTTAATCCAGCAGTGAACAGTGCGCTGTTGTACTAGCAGTGAGCAGTGGGTAGTTTAATCCAGCAGTGAACAGTGCGCTGTTGTACTAGCAGTGAGCAGTGGGTAGTTTAATCCAGCAGTGAACAGTGGGTAGTTTAATCCAGCAGTGAGCAGTGCGCTGTTGTACTAGCAGTGAGCAGTGGGTAGTTTAATCCAGCAGTGAACAGTGCGCTGTTGTACTAGCAGTGAGCAGTGGGTAGTTTAATCCAGCAGTGAACAGTGCGCTGTTGTACTAGCAGTGAGCAGTGGGTAGTTTAATCCAGCAGTGAACAGTGGGTAGTTTAATCCAGCAGTGAGCAGTGCGCTGTTGTACTAGCAGTGAGCAGTGGGTAGTTTAATCCAGCAGTGAACAGTGCGCTGTTGTACTAGCAGTGAGCAGTGGGTAGTTTAATCCAGCAGTGAACAGTGCGCTGTTGTACTAGCAGTGAGCAGTGGGTAGTTTAATCCAGCAGTGAACAGTGCGCTGTTGTACTAGCAGTGAGCAGTGGGTAGTTTAATAAAGAGGTGAGAAGTGCGCTGTTGTACTAGCAGTGAACAGTAGGTAGTTTAATCCAGCAGTGAACAGTGGGTAGTTTAATCCAGCAGTGAGCAGTGCGTTGTTGTACCAGCAGTGAGCAGTGGGTAGTTTAATCCAATAGTGAACAGTGGGTAGTTTAATCCAGCAGTGAGCAGTGCGCTGTTGTACTAGCAGTGAGCAGTGGGTAATTTAATCCAGCAGTGAACAGTGCGATGTTGTACTAGCAGTGAGCAGTGGATAGTTTAATTCAGCAGTGAGAAGTGCGCTGTTGTACTAGCAGTGAGCAGTGGGTAGTTTAATCCAGCAGTGAGCAGTGCGCTGTTGTACTGGCAGTGAACAGTGGGTAGTTTAATCCAGCAGTGAACAGTGCGCTGTTGTACTAGCAGTGAGCAGCGGGTAATTTAATCCAGCAGTGAACAGTGCGCTGTTGTACTAGCAGTGTGCAGTGGGTAGTTTTATCCAGCAGTGAACAGTGGGTAGTTTAATCCATCAGTGAAAAGTGGGCTGTTGTACTAGCAGTGAGCAGTGGGTAGTTTAATCCAGCAGTGAACAGTGCGCTGTTGTACTAGCAGAGAGCAGTGGGTAGTGTAATCCAGCAGTGAACAGTACGCTGTTGTACTAGTAGTGAGCAGTGGGTAGTTTAATCCAGCAGTGAACAGTGCGCTGTTGTACTAGCAGTGAGCAGTGGGTAGTTTAATCCAGCAGTGAACAGTGCGCTGTTGTACTAGCAGTGAGCAGTGGGTAGTGTAATCCAGCAGTGAACAGTACGCTGTTGTACTAGCAGTGAACAGTGTGTAGTTTAATCCAGACGTGAGAAGTGCGCTGTTGTACTAGCAGTGAACAGTGGGTAGTTTAATGCAGCAGTGAATAGTGGGTAGTTTAATCCAGCAGTGAGCAGTGCGCTGTTGTACTAGCAGTGGGCAGTGGGTAGATTAATCCAACAGTGAACAGTGGGTAGTTTAATCCAGCAGTGAGCAGTGCGCTGTTGTACTAGCAGTGAGCAGTGGGTAATTTAATCCAGCAGTGAACAGTGCGCTGTTGTACTAGCAGTGAGCAGTGGATAGTTTAATTCAGCAGTGAGAAGTGCGCTGTTGTACTAGCAGTGAGCAGTGGGTAGTTTAATCCAGCAGTGAGCAGTGCGCTGTTGTACTAGCAGTGAACAGTGGGTAGTTTAATCCAGCAGTGAACAGTGCGCTGTTGTACTAACAGTGAGCAGTGGGTAATTTAATCCAGCAGTGAACAGTGCGCTGTTGTACTAGCAGTGAGCAGTGGGTAGTTTAATCCAGCAGTGAACAGTGGGTAGTTTAATCCAGCAGTGAGAAGTGCGCTGTTGTACTAGTAGTGAGCAGTGGGTAGTTTAATCCAGCAGTGAACAGTGCGCTGTTGTACTAGAGGTGAGCAGTGGGTAGTTTAATCCAGCAGTGAAGAGTGCGCTGTTGTACTAGCAGTGAGCAGTGGGTAGTTTAATCCAGCAGTGAACAGTGCGCTGTTGTACTAGCAGTGAGCAGTGGGTATTTTAATACAGCAGTGAACAGTGCGCTGTTGTACTAGCAGTGATCGGTGGGTAGTTTAATCCAGCAGTGATCAGTGGGTAGTTTAATCCAGCAGTGAGCAGTGCGCTGTTGTACTAGCAGTGAGCAGTGGGTAGTTTAATTCAGCAGTGAGCAGTGCGCTGTTGTACTAGCAGTGAACAGTGGGTAGTTTAATCCAGCAGTGAACAGTGGTTAGTTTAATCCAGCAGTGAGCAGTGCGCTGTTGTACTAGTAGTGAGCAGTGGGTAGTTTAATCCAGCAGTGAGCAGTGCGCTGTTGTACTAGTAGTGAGCAGTGGGTAGTTTAATCCAGCAGTGAACAGTGCGCTGTTGTACTAGCAGTTAGCAGTGGGTAGTTTAATCCAGCAGTGAGCAGTGCGCTGTTGTACTAGCAGTGAACAGTCGGTAGTTTAATCCAGCAATGAACAGTGGGTAGTTTAATCCAGCAGTGAGCAGTGCGCTGTTGTACTAGCAGTGGGCAGTGGGTAGTTTAATCCAACAGTGAACAGTGGGTAGTTTAATCCAGCAGTGAGCAGTGCGCTGTTGTACTAGCAGTGAGCAGTGGGTAATTTAATCCAGCAGTGAACAGTGCGCTGTTGTACTAGCAGTGAGCAGTGGATAGTTTAATTCAGCAGTGAGAAGTGCGCTGTTGTACTAGCAGTGAGCAGTGGGTAGTTTAATCCAGCAGTGAGCAGTGCGCTGTTGTACTAGCAGTGAACAGTGGGTAGTTTAATCCAGCAGTGAACAGTGCGCTGTTGTACTAGCAGTGAGCAGTGGGTAATTTAATCCAGCAGTGAACAGTGCGCTGTTGTACTAGCAGTGAGCAGTGGGTAGTTTAATCCAGCAGTGAACAGTGGGTAGTTTAATCCAGCAGTGAGAAGTGCGCTGTTGTACTAGTAGTGAGCAGTGGGTAGTTTAATCCAGCAGTGAACAGTGCGCTGTTGTACTAGCAGTGAGCAGTGGGTAGTTTAATCCAGCAGTGAACAGTGCGCTGTTGTACTAGCAGTGAGCAGTGGGTAGTTTAATCCAGCAGTGAACAGTGCGCTGTTGTACTAGCAGTGAGCAGTGGGTATTTTAATCCAGCAGTGAACAGTGCGCTGTTGTACTAGCAGTGATCGGTGGGTAGTTTAATCCAGCAGTGATCAGTGGGTAGTTTAATCCAGCAGTGAGCAGTGCGCTGTTGTACTAGCAGTGAGCAGTGGGTAGTTTAATCCAGCAGTGAGCAGTGCGCTGTTGTACTAGCAGTGAGCAGTGGGTAGTATAATTCAGCAGTGAGCAGTGCGCTGTTGTACTAGCAGTGAACAGTGGGTAGTTTAATCCAGCAGTGAACAGTGGGTAGTTTAATCCAGCAGTGATCAGTGCGCTGTTGTACTAGTAGTGAGCAGTGGGTAGTTTAATCCAGCAGTGAGCAGTGCGCTGTTGTACTAGTAGTGAGCAGTGGGTAGTTTAATCCAGCAGTGAACTGTGCGCTGTTGTACTAGCAGTTAGCAGTGGGTAGTTTAATCCAGCAGTGAGCAGTGCGCTATTGTACTAGCAGTGAAAAGTGGGTAGTTTAATCCAGCAGTGAACAGTGGGTAGTTTAATCCAGCAGTGAGCAGTGCGCTGTTGTACTAGTAGTGAGCAGTGGGTAGTTTAATCCAGCAGTGAACAGTGCGCTGTTGTACTAGCAGTGAGCAGTGGGTAGTTTAATCCAGCAGTGAACAGTGCGCTGTTTTACTAGCAGTGAGCAGTGGGTAGTTTAATCCAGCAGTGAACAGTGTGCTGTTGTTCTAGCAGTGATCAGTGGGTAGTTTAATCCAGCAGTGAACAGTGGGTAGTTTAATCCAGCATTGAGCAGTGCGCTGTTGTACTAGTAGTGAGCAGTGGGTAGTTTAATCCAGCAGTGAACAGTGCGCTGTTGTACTAGCAGTGAGCAGTGGGTAGTTTAATCCAGCAGTGAACAGTGCGCTGTTGTACTAGCAGTGAGCAGTGGGTAGTTTAATCCAGCAGTGAACAGTGGGTAGTTTAATCCAGCAGTGAGCAGTGCGCTGTTGTACTAGCAGTGAGCAGTGGGTAGTTTAATCCAGCAGTGAACAGTGCGCTGTTGTACTAGCAGTGAGCAGTGGGTAATTTAATCCAGCAGTGAACAGTGCGCTGTTGTACTAGCAGTGATCAGTGGGTAGTTTAATCCAGCAGTGAACAGTGGGTAGTTTAATCCAGCAGTGAGCAGTGCGCTGTTGTACTAGTAGTGAGCAGTGGGTAGTTTAATCCAACAGTGAACAGTGCGCTGTTGTACTAGCAGTGAGCAATGGGTAGTTTAATCCAGCAGTGAACAGTGCGCTGTTGTACTAGCAGTGAGCAGTGTGTAGTTTAATCCAGCAGTGAGCAGTGGGTAGTTTAATCCAGCAGTGAGCAGTGCGCTGTTGTACTAGCAGTGAGCAGTGGGTAGTTTAATCCAGGAGTGAGCAGTGCGCTGTTGTACTAGCAGTGAACAGTGGGTAGTTTAATCCAGCAGTGAACAGTGCGCTGTTGTACTAGCAGTGAGCAGTGGGTAGTTTAATTTAGCAGTGAGCAGTGCGCTGTTGTACTAGCAGTGAGCAGTGGGTAGTTTAATCCAGCAGTGAACAGTGCGCTGTTGTACTAGCAGTGAGCAGTGGGTAATTTAATCCAGCAGTGAACAGTGCGCTGTTGTACTAGCAGTGAGCAGTGGGTAGTTTAAACCAGCAGTGAACAGTGGGTAGTTTAATCCAACAGTGAGCAGTGCGCAGTTGTACTAGTAGTGAGCAGTGGGTAGTTTAATCCAGCAGTGAACAGTGCGCTGTTGTACTAGCAGTGAACAGTGGGTAGTTTAATCCAGACGTGATAAGTGCGCTGTTGTACTAGCAGTGAGCAGTGGTTAGTTTAATCCAGCAGTGAGCAGTGGGTAGTTTAATCCAGCAGTGAGCAGTGCGCTGTTGTACTAGCAGTGAACAGTGGGTACTTTAATCCAGCAGTGAACAGTGCGCTGTTGTACTAGCAGTGAGCAGTGGGTAGTTTAATTTAGCAGTGAGCAGTGCGCTGTTGTACTAGCAGTGAGCAGTGGGTAATTTAATCCAGCAGTGAACAGTGCGCTGTTGTACTAGCAGTGAGCAGTGGATAGTTTAATTCAGCAGTGAGAAGTGCGCTGTTGTACTAGCAGTGAGCAGTGGGTAGTTTAATCCAGCAGTGAGCAGTGCGCTGTTGTACTAGCAGTGAACAGTGGGTAGTTTAATCCAGCAGTGAACAGTGCGCTGTTGTACTAGCAGTGAGCAGTGGGTAATTTAATCCAGCAGTGAACAGTGCGCTGTTGTACTAGCAGTGAGCAGTGGGTAGTTTAATCCAGCAGTGAACAGTGGGTAGTTTAATCCAGCAGTGAGAAGTGCGCTGTTGTACTAGTAGTGAGCAGTGGGTAGTTTAATCCAGCAGTGAACAGTGCGCTGTTGTACTAGCAGTGAGCAGTGGGTAGTTTAATCCAGCAGTGAACAGTGCGCTGTTGTACTAGCAGTGAGCAGTGGGTAGTTTAATCCAGCAGTGAACAGTGCGCTGTTGTACTAGCAGTGAGCAGTGGGTATTTTAATCCAGCAGTGAACAGTGCGCTGTTGTACTAGCAGTGATCGGTGGGTAGTTTAATCCAGCAGTGATCAGTGGGTAGTTTAATCCAGCAGTGAGCAGTGCGCTGTTGTACTAGCAGTGAGCAGTGGGTAGTTTAATCCAGCAGTGAGCAGTGCGCTGTTGTACTAGCAGTGAGCAGTGGGTAGTATAATTCAGCAGTGAGCAGTGCGCTGTTGTACTAGCAGTGAACAGTGGGTAGTTTAATCCAGCAGTGAACAGTGGGTAGTTTAATCCAGCAGTGATCAGTGCGCTGTTGTACTAGTAGTGAGCAGTGGGTAGTTTAATCCAGCAGTGAGCAGTGCGCTGTTGTACTAGTAGTGAGCAGTGGGTAGTTTAATCCAGCAGTGAACTGTGCGCTGTTGTACTAGCAGTTAGCAGTGGGTAGTTTAATCCAGCAGTGAGCAGTGCGCTATTGTACTAGCAGTGAAAAGTGGGTAGTTTAATCCAGCAGTGAACAGTGGGTAGTTTAATCCAGCAGTGAGCAGTGCGCTGTTGTACTAGTAGTGAGCAGTGGGTAGTTTAATCCAGCAGTGAACAGTGCGCTGTTGTACTAGCAGTGAGCAGTGGGTAGTTTAATCCAGCAGTGAACAGTGCGCTGTTTTACTAGCAGTGAGCAGTGGGTAGTTTAATCCAGCAGTGAAAAGTGTGCTGTTGTTCTAGCAGTGATCAGTGGGTAGTTTAATCCAGCAGTGAACAGTGGGTAGTTTAATCCAGCATTGAGCAGTGCGCTGTTGTACTAGTAGTGAGCAGTGGGTAGTTTAATCCAGCAGTGAACAGTGCGCTGTTGTACTAGCAGTGAGCAGTGGGTAGTTTAATCCAGCAGTGAACAGTGCGCTGTTGTACTAGCAGTGAGCAGTGGGTAGTTTAATCCAGCAGTGAACAGTGGGTAGTTTAATCTAGCAGTGAGCAGTGCGCTGTTGTACTAGCAGTGAGCAGTGGGTAGTTTAATCCAACAGTGAACAGTGCGCTGTTGTACTAGCAGTGAGCAGTGGGTAATTTAATCCAGCAGTGAACAGTGCGCTGTTGTACTAGCAGTGATCAGTGGGTAGTTTAATCCAGCAGTGAACAGTGGGTAGTTTAATCCAGCAGTGAGCAGTGCGCTGTTGTACTAGTAGTGAGCAGTGGGTAGTTTAATCCAACAGTGAACAGTGCGCTGTTGTACTAGCAGTGAGCAATGGGTAGTTTAATCCAGCAGTGAACAGTGCGCTGTTGTACTAGCAGTGAGCAGTGTGTAGTTTAATCCAGCAGTGAGCAGTGGGTAGTTTAATCCAGCAGTGAGCAGTGCGCTGTTGTACTAGCAGTGAGCAGTGGGTAGTTTAATCCAGCAGTGAGCAGTGCGCTGTTGTACTAGCAGTGAACAGTGGGTAGTTTAATCCAGCAGTGAACAGTGCGCTGTTGTACTAGCAGTGAGCAGTGGGTAGTTTAATTTAGCAGTGAGCAGTGCGCTGTTGTACTAGCAGTGAGCAGTGGGTAGTTTAATCCAGCAGTGAACAGTGCGCTGTTGTACTAGCAGTGAGCAGTGGGTAGTTTAAACCAGCAGTGAACAGTGGGTAGTTTAATCCAACAGTGAGCAGTGCGCAGTTGTACTAGTAGTGAGCAGTGGGTAGTTTAATCCAGCAGTGAACAGTGCGCTGTTGTACTAGCAGTGAACAGTGGGTAGTTTAATCCAGACGTGATAATTGCGCTGTTGTACTAGCAGTGAGCAGTGGTTAGTTTAATCCAGCAGTGAGCAGTGGGTAGTTTAATCCAGCAGTGAGCAGTGCGCTGTTGTACTAGCAGTGAACAGTGGGTACTTTAATCCAGCAGTGAACAGTGCGCTGTTGTACTAGCAGTGAGCAGTGGGTAGTTTAATTTAGCAGTGAGCAGTGCGCTGTTGTACTAGCAGTGAGCAGTGGGTAGTTTAATCCAGCAGTGATCAGTGCGCTGTTGTACTAGCAGTGAGCAGTGGGTAGTTTAATCCAGCAGTGAACAGTGAGTAGTTTAATCCAGCAGTGAACAGTGGGCTGTTGTACTAGCAGTGAGCAGTGGGTAGTGTAATCCAGCAGTGCACAGTGCGCTGTTGTACTAGCAGTGAGCAGTGGGTAGTGTAATCCAGCAGTGAACAGTACGCTGTTGTACTAGTAGTGAGCAGTGGGTAGTTTAATCAAGCAGTGAACAGTGCGCTGTTGTACTAGCAGTGAGCAGTGGGTAGTTTAATCCAGCAGTGAACAGTGCGCTGTTGTACTAGCAGTGAGCAGTGGGTAGTGTAATCCAGCAGTGAACAGTACGCTTTTGTACTAGCAGTGAAAAGTGGGTAGTTTAATCCAGCAGTGAACAGTGCGCTGTTGTACTAGCAGTGAGCAGTGGGTAGATTAATCCAGACGAGAGAAGTGCGCTGTTGTACTAGCAGTGAACAGTGGGTAGTTTAATCCAGCAGTGAACAGTGGGTAGTTTAATCCAGCAGTGAGCAGTGCGCTGTTGTACTAGCAGTGAGCAGTGGGTAGTTTAATCCAACAGTGAACAGTGGGTAGTTTAATCCAGCAGTGAGCAGTGCGCTGTTGTCCTAGCAGTGAGCAGTGGGTAATTTAATCCAGCAGTGAACAGTGCGCTGTTGTACTAGCAGTGAGCAGTGGGTAGTTTAATCCAGCAGTGAGCAGTGCGCTGTTGTAATAGCAGTGAACAGTGGGTAGTTTAATCCAGCAGTGAACAGTGCGCTGTTGTACTAGCAGTGAGCAGTGGGTAATTTAATCCAGCAGTGAACAGTGCGCTGTTGTACTAGCAGTGAGCAGTGGGTAGTTTAATCCAGCAGTGAACAGTGGGTAGTTTAATCCAACAGTGAGCAGTGCGCTGTTGTACTAGTAGTGAGCAGTGCGTAGTTTATTCCAGCCGTGAACAGTGCGCTGTTGTACTAGCAGTGAGCAGTGGGTAGTTTAATCCAGCAGTGAACAGTGGGCTGTTGTACTAGCAGTGAGCAGTGGGTAGTTTAATCCAGCAGTGAACAGTGCGCTGTTGTACTAGCAGTGAGCAGTGGGTAATTTAATCCAGCAGTGAACAGTGCGCTGTTGTACTAGCAGTGATCAGTGGGTAGTTAAATCCATCAGTGATCAGTGGGTAGTTTAATCCAGCAGTGAGCTGTGCGCTGTTGTACTAGTAGTGAGCAGTGGGTAGTTTAATCCAGCAGTGAACAGTGCGCTGTTGTACTAGCAGTGAGCAGTGGGTAGTTTAATCCAGCAGTGAACAGTGCGCTGTTGTACTAGCAGTGAGCAGTGGGTAGTTTAATCCAGCAGTGAGCAGTGGGTAGTTTAATCCAGCAGTGAGCAGTGCGCTGTTGTACTAGCAGTGAACAGTGGGTAGTTAAATCCATCAGTGATCAGTGGGTAGTTTAATCCAGCAGTGAGCTGTGCGCTGTTGTACTAGTAGTGAGCAGTGGGTAGTTTAATCCAGCAGTGAACAGTGCGCTGTTGTACTAGCAGTGAGCAGTGGGTAGTTTAATCCAGCAGTGAACAGTGCGCTGTTGTACTAGCAGTGAGCAGTGGGTAGTTTAATCCAGCAGTGAGCAGTGGGTAGTTTAATCCAGCAGTGAGCAGTGCGCTGTTGTACTAGCAGTGAGCAGTGGGTAGTTTAATCCAGCAGTGAGCAGTGCGCTGTTGTACTAGCAGTGAACAGTGGGTAGTTTAATCCAGCAGTGAACAGTGGGTAGTTTAATCCAGCAGTGAGCAGTGCGCTGTTGTACTAGTAGTGAGCAGTGGGTAGTTTAATCCAGCAGTGAACAGTGCGCTGTTGTACTAGCAGTGAGCAGTGGGTAGTTTAATCCAGCAGTGAACAGTGCGCTGTTGTACTAGCAGTGAGCAGTGGGTAGTTTAATCCAGCAGTGAGCAGTGCGCTGTTGTACTAGCAGTGAACAGTGGGTAGTTTAATCCAGCAGTGAACAGTGGGTAGTTTAATCCAGCAGTGAGCAGTGCGCTGTTGTACTAGCAGTGAGCAGTGGGTAGTTTAATCCAGCAGTGAACAGTGCGCTGTTTACTAGCAGTGAGCAGTGGGTAGTTTAATCCAGCAGTGAACAGCGCTGTTGTACTAGCAGTGACAGTGGGTAGTTTAATCCAGCAGTGAACAGTGGGTAGTTAATCCAGCAGTGAGCATGCGCTGTTGTACTAGCAGTGAGCAGTGGGTAGTTTAATCCAGCAGTGAGCAGTGCGCTGTTGTACTAGTAGTGAGCAGTGGGTAGTTTAATCCACAGTGAACAGTGCCTGTTTAAGCAGTGAGCAGTGGGAGTTAATCCAGCAGTGAACAGTGCGCTGTTGTACTAGCAGTGAGCATGGGTAGTTTAATCCAGCAGTGAGCAGTGGGTAGTTTAATCCAGCATGAGCAGTGAGCAGTGCGCTGTTGTACTAGCAGTGAGCAGTGGGTAGTTTAATCCAGCGTGACATGCGCTGTTGTACTAGCAGTGACAGGGTATTTAATCCAGCAGTGAACAGTGCGCTGTTGTACTAGCAGTGAGCAGTGGGTAGTTTAATCCAGCAGTGAACAGTGAGTAGTTTAATCCAGCAGTGAACAGTGGGCTGTTGTACTAGCAGTGAGCAGTGGGTAGTGTAATCCAGCAGTGAACAGTGCGCTGTTGTACTAGCAGTGAGCAGTGGGTAGTTTAATCCAGCAGTGAACAGTACGCTGTTGTACTAGTAGTGAGCAGTGGGTAGTTTAATCCAGCATGAACAGTGCGCTGTTGTACTAGCAGTGAGCAGTGGGTAGTTATCCAGCAGTGGAGCAGTGGGTAGTTTAATCCAGCAGTGAACAGTACGCTGTTGTACTAGCAGTGAACAGTGGGTAGTTTAATCCAGCAGTGAACAGTGCGCTGTTGTACTAGCAGTGAGCAGTGGGTAGTTTAATCCAGACGTGATAAGTGCGCTGTTGTACTAGCAGTGAACAGTGGGTAGTTTAATCCAGCAGTGAACAGTGGGTAGTTTAATCCAGCAGTGAGCAGTGCGCTGTTGTACTAGCAGTGAGCAGTGGGTAGTTTAATCCAGCAGTGAACAGTGAATAGTTTAATCCAGCAGTGAACAGTGGGCTGTTGTACTTGCAGTGAGCAGTGGGTAGTGTAATCCAGCAGTGAACAGTGCGCTGTTGTACTAGCAGTGAGCAGTGGGTAGTGTAATCCAGCAGTGAACAGTACGCTGTTGTACTAGTAGTGAGCAATGGGTAGTTTAATCCAGCAGTGAACAGTGCGCTGTTGTACTAGCAGTGAGCAGTGCGTAGTTTAATCCAGCAGTGAACAGTGCGCTGTTGTACTAGCAGTGAGCAGTGTGTAGTTTAATCCAGCAGTGAACAGTACGCTGTTGTACTAGCAGTGAACAGTGGGTAGTTTAATCCAGCAGTGAACAGTGCGCTGTTGTACTAGCAGTGAGCAGTGGGTAGTTTAATCCAGACGTGATAAGTGCGCTGTTGTACTAGCAGTGAACAGTGGGTAGTTTAATCCAGCAGTGAACAGTGGGTAGTTTAATCCAGCAGTGAGCAGTGCGCTGTTGTACTAGCAGTGAGTAGTGGGTAGTTTAATCCAACAGTGAACAATGGGTAGTTTAATCCAGCAGTGAGCAGTGCGCTGTTGTACTAGCAGTGAGCAGTGGGTAATTTAATCCAGCAGTGAACAGTGCGCTGTTGTACTAGCAGTGAGCAGTGGATAGTTTAATCCAGCAGCGAGAAGTGCGCTGTTGTACTAGCAGTGAGCAGTGGGTTGTTTAATCCAGCAGTGAGCAGTGCGCTGTTGTACTAGCAGTGAACAGTGGGTAGTTTAATCCAGCAGTGAACAGTGCGCTGTTGTACTAGCAGTGAACAGTGGGTAGTTTAATCCAGCTGTGAGTGGTGTATTCTAGTATTAATGTGTAAATGCAAATTTTGCACAAACAACTCATGTTTTTTATTTAATTTTCTTCCCCATTTTAAGGTCGGTTGTGTAACAGGAAACAAGCCAATTAGGCTTTACTTCAGCAATGAGCGGTGTGATTTAGCGGTGAGCGACTCATTACAGTTATGTACTGCTGGCAGTGAGCACTGGTGGGGAAATGTACGAGTGGTGTATTCTAACAGTGTGTAAATGCAAATTTTGTAAAATAAAATAAAAATCATACCTAATCGCTTTCCAAATACATTGCGGCTAGAAGTGTTTGGAATGGCGAATGTGTTATTCAGATCAGTTAATATTACGTTCAGCAAAAATACAAAACTAGTGTACATTCCAACAGTTAATTATTTGATCCCTGTTAACAGTTAATCAATTAATATTTAGCAAAATTAATCGGTTTCATATACATTATTTAATATCATATCGCGTTAACGTCATATGAATATATTTAGCCCATCCGTGGCAAGGCAATACGTTGCTCGCTCACATGGTTCGCAAACGGCGATGGTAAAAAAACTCATCATCATCACAATGCATTGGAGATTGTATGACTTGTATAATGTTTGCTTTGTATTAGCAATACATAGTTCCCACAGCAGTCAAAAACACTGATAAGATCTTATCTTGGCAGCCATTTTGACTGGCAAGTTTTATTAACGGCAATTTCATGATTTTACTAGTAATTCTTTAATTGCAATAACTTTATTAATTTTGGTTTCTTAATATAACATTTTATGATTTTAAAGGTATTAAATTGTACTTTTTAAATATTAATTTATTTTTTGACAGTGATGTATGGATTATAAATTATAAGAACTTAACTTGCACCTATTTTTGAAAGTCTATTTTCACAGTTGAAATATTAATATACAGGTAAATTATTATGTATTCGTTATTGATATGAAATTTGTGAAATGATACAAAAAATATGTCCATTGAGAGCTTTCCAACAACGTAAGAACCATGGTGATGGGATGAAAAATAAATATTTTATGAAGAAAACAAAATTACGCTACTATATATTATATTTAATATCTGATCAACTTTGCCATTCAAAATGGCAGCCACAGTAGGAATGATGACGTCACACGGGAACTATGTATTGCCTTCATCGTAAACGAAACGCATTAAGAGTGTATCAGTGAGTGTAGGGTAGCAGTTGCTAAAATGCTAAAACAGACGGACACTACGCTATTAATAGACACAGATATTCTAAAAATAAAATATTCACGGTACAGGTATAATATGTACTTGTATAACTGATACTGTTATAATTAACCTGTCCCATCTGTGCAACTCTCGTCGAATGTAACAACAGTTAGAAAATATAACTGATGACAACATTACATATTTAGAGAAACACGATATATATAATTGGCAATGTCATGTGTAGTTTACCTTGCTCAAACAGATTTAAGTTTACCGAAGTTTAAACTTTATTTATTTTACATCACATTTATAATCACTCTCGTTGGCGCGGATGAAAGCGTATATGTGGACATTCGTGTGGGAGGAAACTGGAGTACCTGGAGAAAACCCACCTGTCCGATCTGGCGACCATCTCGAACATACACGAAACCGGGTTGCATTGGTGAGAAGCGAGCGCTTCTTAACCCTTTCAACCCCACAGGCCTCTAAATAGGCTTATGAAAAGTGTAGATCCAGATGAGCCGGCTCGTAACGAGCCGTCTCATCAGGATCTGCACTTTTTTGCCAGTAATAATTATTACTATATTTAGATAAAATTACCCATTTTGATAAATGAACTGGTCCAAATGTAATTTTCTTATTAATTTATTGGTCTAAAAATAGCATGCACCAGTCCATGTCAGTTACTTGGGGTTGAAAGGGTTAACTGCGCTAATCGGACAGCCATATATATACTTAAATAACACTTAGCATAGTATGATCAAACTGAAGAAGCGAAAGCTTAGTTACCATATGTAGATTAATTCCGGAACGACCTCTTCGCAATCTTGCTTAATGATAGCTCTACCCATTTGGAGTGTCTTTTGTTTCCCATTAATCTTCATGTTTACACGCAATAAATTCCAGTAATAAATTATTCGAATCAATTGTGTAAAGTAGGAAAAGATTATGACTCCGTGCTTGTAACATGATTGTGTTGCACGCCCTCCAGTAAAACAGCAACACATACTTAAATCAATTTAGCATTTCAATGTTCAAGATAATTTGCAGGACTACCCACAGAGACACAGATTACGAGTGGTTTACGAGTTTCGTGTGTGCACACGATTGGTAGATAAACATGAGGTTATATGGCTCATTGTCGTTAGAGCGCCCATTACCTCGTACAACTGACTTACCACATCGTATCTTAAATCAATCAAAGCATGGTGCAATACAGTAAATATACAATGTTCTCTCACTAAAGTAACAGGCTGCCATTTAATACGACAGGATTTAATAATGACGGCATTCTGTATTTGGAAAGACTTGCTTGTTGGCTGCCATCTTTATTGTCACGTGGTGTGGAGGTCGAGGACATATCCAGGAGTACATATATATTGACTAACGACTGTATTGCGGGTAGTAACACTCTCCATTGTGTTTGGAGTATCAATCTTCATTTTGCATAATGTTGATACACAGAACATGCAGAATGGTGGTACACAGAACATGGAGGTGATATACAGAACATGCAGAATGGTGGTACACAGAACATGGAGGTGATATACAGAACATGGAGGTGGTACACAGAACATGGAGGTGGTACACAGAACATGGAGGTGGTACACAGAACATGGAGGTGATATACAGAACATGCATAATGGTGGTACACAGAACATGGAGGTGATATACAGAACATGCAGAATGGTGGTACACAGAACATGCAGGTGGTACACAGAACATGGAGGTGATATACAGAACATGCAGAATGGTGGTACACAGAACATGGAGGTGATATACAGAACATGCAGAATGGTGGTACACAGAACATGGAGGTGATATACAGAACATGGAGGTGGTACACAGAACATGGAGGTGATATACAGAACATGCATAATGGTGGTACACAGAACATGGAGGTGATATACAGAACATGGAGGTGGTACACAGAACATGCAGAATGGTGGTGCACAGAACATGGAGGTGATATACAGAACATGCAGAATGGTGGTGCACAGAACATGGAGGTGATATACAGAACATGCAGAATAGTGGTACACAGAACATGGAGGTGATATACAGAACATGCAGAATAGTGGTACACAGAACATGGAGGTGATATACAGAACATGCAGAATAGTGGTACACAGAACATGGAGGTGATATACAGAACATGCATAATGGTGGTACACAGAACATGGAGGTGATATACAGAACATGCAGAATGGTGGTACACAGAACATGGAGGTGGTACACAGAACATGGAGAATGGTGATAGACAGAACATGCAGGTGGTACACAGAACATGGAGGTGGTACACAGAACATGGAGGTGGTACACAGAACATGGAGAATGGTGATAGACAGAACATGCAGGTGGTACACAGAACATGCAGGTGGTACACATAACATGGAGGTGGTACACAGAACATGGAGAATGGTGATAGACAGAACATGCAGGTGGTACACAGAACATGCATAATGGTGGTACACAGAACATGGAGGTGATATACAGAACATGGAGGTGATACACAGAACATGGAGGTGGTACACAGAACATGGATAATGGTGGTGCACAGAACATGGCGAATGGTGATACACAGAACATGCAGGTGATACACAGAACATGCAGGTGATACACAGAACATGGAGAATGGTGATACACAGAACATGCAGGTGATACACAGAACATGCAGGTGATACACAGAACATGGAGAATGGTGATACACAGAACATGTAGGTGATACACAGAACATGCAGGTGATACACATAACATGCAGGTGATATACAGAACATGCAGGTGGTACACATAACATGGAGAATGGTGGTAGACAGAACATGCCGTTGGTACATATAACATGGCGAATGGTGGTACACAGAACATGCAGGTGATACATAGAACAAGCATAATGGCGATACACAGCACATGGAGGTGATACACAGAACATGTAGGTGGTACATAGAACATGGATAATGGTGGTACACAGAACATGGCGAATGGTGGTACACAGAACATGCATGTGATACATAGAACATGCATAATGGTGATACACATAATATGGAGGTTATACACAGAACATGTAGGTGGTACATAGAACATGGAGAATGGTGGTACACAGAACATACAGGTGGTACATAGAACATGAAGAATGGTGGTACATAGAACATGGATAATGGTGGTAAGTAGAACATGGAGAATGGTGGTACACAGACCATGGAGAATGGTGGTATGCAGAACATGGTGAATGGTGGTACACAGAACATGGAGAATGGTGGTACACATAACATGAAGAATGGTGGTACATAGAACATGGAGAATGGTGGTACACAGAACATGGAGAATGGTGGTATATAGAACATGGAGAATGGTGGTACACATAACATGGAGAATGGTTGTACATAGAACATGGAGAATGGTGGTACACAGAAAATGGAGAATGGTGGTACAAAAGAACATGGAGAATGGTGGTACATAGAACATGGAGAATGGTGGTACACAGACCATGGAGAATGGTGGTACACAGAACATGGAGAATGGTGGTACACAGAACATGGAGAATGGTGGTACACAGAACATGGATAATGGTGGTACACAGAACATGGAGAATGGTGGTACACAGAACATGGAGAATGGTGGTACACAGAACATGGAGAATGGAGGTACACAGAACATGGATAATGGTGGTACACAGAACATGGAGAATGGTGGTACACAGTATATGGATAATGGTGGTAGTACACAGAACATGGAGAATGGTGGTACACAGACCATGGAGAATGGTGGTACACAGAACATGGAGAATGGTGGTACACAGAACATGGAGAATGGTGGTACACAGAACATGGAGAATGGAGGTACACACAATATGGAGAATGGTGGTACACAGAACATGGAGAATGGTGGTACACAGTATATGGATAATGGTGGTAGTACACAGAACATGGAGAATGGTGGTACACAGAACATGGAGAATGCTGGTACACACAATATGGAGAATGGTGGTACACAGAACATGGAGACTTGTAGTACATAGAACATGGAGAATGGTGGTACACAGAACATGGAGAATGGTGGTACACAGAACATGGATAATGGTGGTACACAGAACATGGATAATGGTGGTACACAGAACATGGAGAATGGTGGTACACAGCACATGGATAATGGTGGTACACAGAACATGGAGAATGGTGGTACACATAACATGGAGAATGGTGGTACACAGAACATGGAGAATGGTGGTACACAGAACATGGATAATGGTGGTACACAGAACATGGAGAATGGTGGTACACAGAACATGAAGAATGGTGGTACACAGAACATGGATAATGGTGGTACACAGAACATGGAGAATGGTGGTACACATAACATGGAGAATGGTGGTACACAGAACATGGATAATGGTGGTACACAGAACATGGAGAATGGTGGTACACAGAACATGAAGAATGGTGGTACACAGAACATGGATAATGGTGGTACACAGAACATGGAGAATGGTGGTACACATAACATGGAGAATGGTGGTACACAGAACATGGAGAATGGTGGTATACACAATATGGAGAATGGTGGTACACATACCATGGAGAATGGTGGTACACAGAACATGGAGAATGGTGGTACACAGAACATGGAGAATGGTGGTACACAGAACATGGAGAATGGTGGTACACAGAACATGGATAATGGTGGTACACAGAACATGGAGAATGGTGGTACACAGAATATGGAGAATGGTGGTACACAGAACATGGAGAATGGTGGTACACAGAACATGGAGAATGGTGGTACACAGAACATGGATAATGGTGGTACACAGAACATGGAGAATGGTGGTACACAGAACATGGAGAATGGTGGTACACAGAACATGGAGAATGGTGGTACACAGAACATGGAGAATGGTGGTACACAGAACATGGAGAATGGTGGTACACAGAACATGGAGAATGGTGGTACACAGAACATGGAGAATGGTGGTACACAGAACATGGAGAATGGTGGTACACAGAACATGGATAATGGTGGTACACAGAACATGGAGAATGGTGGTACACAGAACATAGAGAATGGTGGTACACAGAACATGGAGAATGGTGGTACACAGAACATGGAGAATGGTGGTACACAGAACATGGAGAATGGTGGTACACAGAACATGCAGGTGATAGATATAATAATAATAAAGATAAAACTATTTAACGAGGCATCTTATTTAAGGTCAATCTTCCACAAAGCCCTCAAAACAAAAAACAAGTAGGATGTACTACTGGTATATAGCTATTCAAACAGAATACTGAAATACTTTATTTTCTACCTGAATCCTCATTTTGCTTCATCATTTGACTTATTCACCACAACATTACAAAGATACAAAGAAGATCTATTATTGGGAATACTCATGTTTGTTTATCAGAGTTGTCAACGGCTTCGTATCAGCAGTTACATATTAAACAGTATACCGTGTGGGTGTTTATACAACAGTCGAGCGGTAAATGTATCTTGTTAACATAAAATATGAGTATCTTTTTAATCTCCCACAAGAGAACAACAAACAGTTTTATGTGCACAATGGGCCTACTCTTTATGAATAATAAAATGCCGGTACCATGACAATACACGCACATCACAGGAGAAAGTTACAAACATATGAACATCAACTAGTTTTTAACATAAAATACTAAATTGGGAAAGAAAAAACACCGTTTTTTAAAAGACTTCGGTCTTGGACTGATATAAAGTTACCTCGGGTCGATACATGTGCTGATAGGCTGATAACAAGCCACGTAATGACCTCTAAATATTGCAGATGCTCCGTGTTATTGCTTGTATGTATATGTACATAGATGAGACAATAATGAAGATTACAACTAACTTATAAGTACATTTTATAACTCGAGTTATAATCCAGATGACTAGATAAGTGAACTGTATATATATTTCTATGATCCACACGTTTTTAGTCTATACACATTTATTTTAGTTCGATTGCGAAACAAGATCTTACAACTTATATTGCTCATTCTCGAGACCTCATTCCTGGTGGAATTCATCGCCACGAGGGAGATCTCGAGAGAAGAGGCGACGTGGAATTTAAATGCTTTTTCTAAGGGCACAATCGTAGCGGCTATAGCGGGGCTCGAACTCCGGGCATTTCGCACCTGAAACGAACGCGCTTCCTCTATGCTAAAACGACTTCCACATTTTGAATGATCCCCTGGTAAATTCAGTGTTAAGCCCGAAAGCACCTAATTTATATACTTCTTATACGTTATATATTGAGGTAAATACTATAAATTACACATTCAAATACAATGTCTTCCAGTATCCTCTGTTGAATTCTTATTTGGAGAGAGGTAGTTATAAAGAGCACAATTACATATGTCTGTATGTAGACGATACATAGCTCCACACAAACAAAATCACATAGTAGGACAGTGTGACCACGCATTGTTTTCTCAAGAAGATAATAAGATTTAGCTGTATAATGAGTTATGTAAAATTAATAGTCATTAAATACATATACGGTTTAAAAATCTGAAGAAAACAATATGTCATGCAAACTTCAAGTATTCATTGTGATCCGGGAACCAGATCCAGAACTGGTTTTATCACAGGGTACGTAGTATTAACACGTTGGACTGGTAATCCAGGGTACGCAGATTCGTAATAGATACCCATCCTTATTTATCGACCTTCTATCTTAGAAATTTCAGATCATATAATTAAATTATCTCAACATATCTTTACAGCGCGGGATTAGGTAGCCAATCAAAACATGATTGTAGCTGTATCAAACCTGTTCATGATCCGAGATTCAGAACTGGTTTTATCACAGGCGGGTACGTAGTCCTGTGGTTAACACGATGTACTGGGAATCCAGGGATCGCAGGTCTGCTCCCCCGTCTGACCCTAAGAAAATTAATAGTCTTTCAGATGGGTCTCTGTCTGTATAATTGTACTATATTTATCATAAAAAGCTTATCCTCAAAAACTAATTAATTAATAAAATAGATCTATATTTAAGTAACATTACACCGCGAGAAAATATAGTATTATATACTATAAACGTGTTATGTAACCATGGCTATGTACATTTGTATACGTCAGAAATAAACGTTTGTTCTGTTCTGTTCATTTCTGTTCTTCTAATAACGCAGGTCAAGTAATTATGAGGATATTATTCAGCAATTCGCTATGGTAATATAAACGTGTCTTTAGAAGTATGTAGTATTAGTTGTTAAGCTCGACCATGTGTGGAGTCTCCGTGATTTAATGAGAACGGCGTCCGTCTCGTATCAGATGATTTAATTGGTACGGCGTACGGCTATTATCCGATTAAATAATGGGTACGGCGTCGGCCTACAATCCGATGATTTAATGGGTACGGCATCCATCTAGTATATGGTGATTGAATGGGTACGGCGTCCGTCTCGTATTAGATGAATTAATTGGTACGGCGTCCACCTAGTATCTGATGACTTAATGGGTACGGCATCCGTCTCCGATGATTTAATTGGTACGGCGTCCGCCTATTATCAGATGAATGAATGGGTACGGCGTCCGCCTTGTATCCGAGTATTTAATGGATACTGCGTCCGCCTAGTATCCTATGAATTAATTGGTACGGCATCCGCCTTGTGTCCGATCATTTAATGGGCTCGGCGTCCGCCTTGTATCCGATCATTTAATGGGTCCGGCGTCCGACTTGTATCCGATTATTTAATGGGTACGGCGTCAGTCTCGTATCCAGCGGGTTTAAAGTTAGGTCTATGCCAGAGCAACGGTAGTAAAGTCAGTGGGCAGTGGTTCCAGTTCTTGAACAGTTTATACACTATTTAAAAGAGAAACGAGAAATAGAAAAAGAACTAGCCATTATAAGAACAAAATTACTGTGCGCAATAGAAAATGGTATAATTTTGCATTGTAATGTAACATGGATTGATCTTGGTCTATGTAACTGTAACATATTATGGTTACCGGAAGCCACAGCTATTTCTCGCACTCATTCGCTCTATCTTCTATGTCTCTCTATTCCTCTCAAGTTCATCTTTTATTTCACTCATTCACTCTCTCCCCAATCTTTTTCTCTCACTTAATTATATATTTATGAACACATTTGTAAAACATAATGTATACACATGCATGCATCACACGCTATGTATATGTTTATAATTAAATGCAAATAAAAGGAATATATATAATACAAAATACATCTAAATCCTCCATTGGGCTGCTGTCTCCCCCAGGCGGCGGGCATTGAACTCCATCAGGAATGAAGTCTCAAGAGTGATTAGCATAATGTATTTGCATAATTATGCTAAACCCAAAGAAAGTATCATGATGGGTTGCTTTACGCATCACATATATAATTCCGAGAATGGCATTTGTGTCAGTTATGCATCTAGTCCACATATTTGGCATAGCACTGCTTTCCAGGGGCAATACATGTGATTTGTCACTGGGCAAAAAAACCGAAAACGTTCCGAATGAAAAAATGGCACACATATTGTTTTGCAATCGTTTATTTCTATCGCTGAGATCTAATCTACAAGACATTCTGTGGTAATAATTTCCAAGAAACTGCTGAAAGGTTGCATTAAAATTTATATTAGATTATTTTGGCTTGCCTGAGGATATGGGGAACTGATAATCTTCAATTTACCATAACCTACTATCGCAGTTCCACGTCAACCCAATACGACCCAAGAGGATACTATATATACACATATTTCCTCTTAAGCATACGAAGAAATAGTTACCCATAGCTATATTTGGTATGAATATTTCATCAGATTTGATGCTATTATGAGCATATATTTGGATATCAATACTGCATCGAATGCTTAGAATGAGTCTCCAGTGCATATTATAATAGATACAATCATGTGCTACATTTATGTATGTGATTTATGGGGGTGGTGTAAAGCGCACCAATTGATTAGCTAGGTCATATGGCGACTCTCCCGTTGTTCTTGGCAACGAACGTCCCCGTGAACCTCTCTGAGCAGTAATTCAGACATTGATATAACCACCGACCTTCCATAAGCCAACTGGATAGCTTCCTCAATTGCACGAATTTAGTTTAATAATATGTTATTGCATTCAGCATGATAATTATAAAATACAAAAAACAACAATTACAAGAACATAACATGACAATACAAGATATAACAACATTAGAAAGAAAACTCCATCTTACATCGCTTTGAAACAGTGACATATGGCATATTCTCATCCGCGGTTGCGTATCGTATTCCTGATTTAGATGTGCATGTACTTTCGTATTTTAGCTATTTTCTGACTCTCATGAACAGTTAATTATTAAGTAATATATTCTAATGAATTTGTTTTGTCTGTAGTTTTTAATTTTTACCGCAACAGAAACTAACAACTAACAATATAAACAGTATACAGGAACGTTTTCTTATTACGGACGTTCACACTAAGAGAAGTGGTTGTGCGGTTGTGTCACGTAGTGCAATGAGGCTCCAGATAGGGCAGCTAAAATCAATACAATTGGAAAACAAATATTATATTATCCAAAGTCATTGAAACTCATAAAAGAAAAGACGAGTTGTGTTTATTAGTGTAAAATAACGCCAGGAGTGAACATACATAGTTCGTTGATCATGAGATGAAGTCAATCCTATTGTACACTAATAAACACAAATATCCTCTATATCTCTTATAACTATGGCTATGTACAGTGTGTGATTGGCGATTATATGTATGTATGCATATATTGATGAGACAGAAATAAAGATTAAATATATCCTAAATATTCATATAGCATAGATATTACTGTCAGAAATGACCTCAAACAATGTCTTATTTTATTCACATAATGTAAATTTGACTTTATTGCACATAAAACACCAATGCAACCATAACATTGATTTATGAAACTTGCTACGTATATATATATATCAGTTCAATACAAGTTCTTTTACTCTGGTCGAACCTCCGACCTTCCGCAAACTAGCTGAATAGCTTCCTCACATGAAATAATCCGACCGCCTCACTTTGTTTCCAATCTACAGCTGCGGCGAGAGGCAAGTGATTTAAGGTGTATTATCTACAGCTGCGGCGAGAGGCAAGTGATTTAAAGTGTATTATCTACAGCTGCGGCGAGAGGCAAGTGATATAAGGTGTATTATCTACAAGCCATGCAACATACTACATTGAATGTCAACGTACATCCACCCATGCAACATACTACATTGAATGTCAACGTACATCCACCCATGCAACATACTACATTGAATGTCAACGTACATCCACCCATACAACATATTACATTGAATGTCAACGTACATCCACCCATACAACATATTACATTGAATGTCAACGTACATCCACCCATACAACATATTACATTGAATGTCAACGTACATCCACCCATACAACAATGAATGTCAACGTACATCCACCCATACAACATATTACATTGAATGTCAACGTACATCCACCCATACAACATATTACATTGAATGTCAACGTACATCCACCCATACAACATATTACATTGAATGTCAACGTACATCCACCCATGCAACATACTACATTGAATGTCAACGTACATCCACCCATACAACATACTACATTGAATGTCAACGTACATCCCCCCATACAACAATGAATGTCAACGTACATCCACCCATACAACATATTACATTGAATGTCAACGTACATCCACCCATACAACATACTACATTGTATGTCAACGTAAATCCGCCCATACAACAATGAATGTCAACGTACATCCGCCCATACAACAATGAAAATCAACGTGCATCTACCCATACAACAATGAATGTCAACGAACATCTACCCATACAAAATACTACATTGAATGTCAACGTTCACCTATATACAAGCTATACTGAGCACATACTTCATTGAATGTCAACGTTCATCGATATACCACTCATACAATATATTACATTGAATGTCAACGTTCACATATATTACCCACATACAACGTACTGCATTGAATGTCAACGTTCATCGATATACCACACATACAACATATACATTGAATGTCAACGTTCATCGATATACCACTCATACAACATATACATTGAATGTCAACGTTCACCTATATACAAGCTATCCTGAACACATACTAGATTGAATGTCAAAGTCCATCGATATACCACCCATACAACATACTACATTGAATGTCAACGCTCACCAATATACAAGCTCTGCTGAACACATACTACATTGAATGTCAACGTTCATCGATATACCACACATACAACATACTACATTGAATGTCAACGTTCATCGATATACCACACATACAACATACTACATTGAATGTCAACGTTCATCGATATACCACTCATACAACATACTACATTGAATGTCAACGTTCATCGATATACCATACATACAACATACTACATTGAATGTCAACGTTCATCGATATACCACACATACAACATACTACATTGAATGTCAACGTTCATCGATATACCACACATACAACATACTACATTGAATGTCAACGTTCATCGATATACTACACATACAACATACTACATTGAATGTCAACGTTCATCGATATACTACACATACAACATACTACATTGAATGTCAACGTTCACCTATATACAAGCTATGCTGAACACATACTACATTGAATGTCAACGTTCATCGATATACCACACATACTACATTGAATGTCAACGTTCATCGATATACCACACATACAACATACTACATTGAATGTCAACGTTCATCGATATACCACACATACAACATACTACATTGAATGTCAACGTTCATCGATATACTACACATACAACATACTACATTGAATGTCAACGTTCATCGATATACTACACATACAACATACTACATTGAATGTCAACGTTCACCTATATACAAGCTATGCTGAACACATACTACATTGAATGTCAACGTTCATCGATATACCACACATACTACATTGAATGTCAACGTTCATCGATATACCACACATACAACATACTACATTGAATGTCAACGTTCATCGATATACCACACATACAACATACTACATTGAATGTCAACGTTCACCTATATACAAGCTATGCTGAACACATATTACATTGAATGTCAACGTTCACTTATATACAAGCTATACTGAACACATACTACATTGAATGTCAACGTTCATCGATATACCACACATACTACATTGAATGTCAACGTTCATCGATATACCACACATACAACATACTACATTGAATGTCAACGTTCATCGATATACCACACATACTACATTGAATGTCAACATTCATCGATATACCACACATACAACATACTACATTGAATGTCAACGTTCACCTACATGTATATACAATCTATCCTGAACACATACTAGATTGAATGTCAAAGTTCATCGATATACCACACATACAACATACTACATTGAATGTCAACGTTCATCGATATACCACACATACAACATACTACATTGAATGTCAACGTTCACCTACATGTATATACAATCTATCCTGAACACATATTACATTGAATGTCAACGTTCATCGATATACCACTCATACAACATACTACATTGAATGTCAACGTTCACCTATATACACGCTATGTTGAACACATACTACTCTATATAGCTATAATTAAGTTGTATTGAGCACGTACGGTGTTCACCAATGCACACATGTGTTGTTCCCCAGCCGTGTATTATCCGCTAGGCTATTTACTATTCAATCCTTGCCTTGTCTGATAAAACAATTTAGAAGCGAGATCGGAATTAGCTCTTATATGAATTAAATTAAGACGTTCCAGAAAAAGCATTCAATTGACCCTGAATTGCAGTTAGTTTCCGAGAAAGATTCTGCGGTAGAAGACAATTTCTGTTATCAGAAGGAGTAAGGCTTAAGTCAATAGTTATCACTTCAGCAAATGGACGTGTGTATTTGATATGAGATGTAATGAATGTATTTAGCATTGTCTATTGCAGAGTACTTTGATAATAATATATATATATGTACTCTGATAATAATATATATATGTACTCTGATAATAATATATATATGTACTCTGATAATAATATATATATGTACTCTGATAATAATATATATGTGTACTCTGATAATAATATATATATGTACTCTGATAATAATATATATGTGTACTCTGATAATAATATATATGTACTCTGATAATAATACATATATATATGTACTCTGATAATAATATATATGTGTACTCTGATAATAATACATATATATATGTACTCTGATAATAATATATATGTGTACTCTGATAATAATATATATGTGTACTCTGATAATAATACATATATATATGTACTCTGATAATAATATATATGTGTACTCTGATAATAATATATATGTGTACTCTGATAATAATATATATGTGTACTCTGATAATAATACATATATATATGTACTCTGATAATAATATATATATGTACTCTGATAATAATATATATGTGTACTCTGATAATAATATATATGTGTACTCTGATAATAATACATATATATATGTACTCTGATAAATATATATATGTACGTTGATAATAATTATATGTATGGTATATATTCACATGTATTCACATCATGGTATATATTCACATGTATTCACATCATGGTATATATTCACATGTATTCACCGCATGGTATATATTAACATGTATTCACAGCATGGTATATATTCACATGTATTCACCGCATGGTATATATTAACATGTATTCACCGCATGGTATATATTAACATGTATTCACAGCATGGTATATATTAACATGTATTCACAGCATGGTATATATTAACATGTATTCACAGCATGGTATATATTCACATGTATTCACGGCATGGTATATATTCACATGTATTCACGGCATGGTATATATTCACATGTATTCACAGCATGGTATATATTAACATGTATTCACATCCTTATATATATTCACATCATGGTATATATTCACATGTATTCACCGCATGCTATATATTAAGATGTATTCACATCATGGTATATATTCACATGTATTCACCGCATGGTATATACTCACATCATGGTATATATTCACAGCATGGTATATATTAACATGTATTCACATCATGGTATATATTCACATGTATTCACCGCATGGTATATACTCACATCATGGTATATATTCACAGCATGGTATATATTAACATGTATTCACATCATGGTATATAATCACAGCATGGTATATATTCACAGCATGGTATATATTCACATGTATTCACATCATGGTATATATTCACATGTATTCACAGCATGGTATATATTCACATGTATTCACATCATGGTATATATTCACAGCATGGTATATATTCACAGCATGGTATATATTAACATGTATTCACAGCATGGTATATATTCACATCATGGTATATATTCACATGTATTCACAGCATGGTATATATTCACATGTATTCACATCATGGTATATATTCACATCATGGTATATATTCACATCGTGGTATATATTCACATGTATTCACATCATGGTATATATTCACATGTATTCACATCATGGTATATATTCACATGTATTCACAGCATGGTATATATTCACATGTATTCACATCATGGTATATATTCACATCATGGTATATATTCACATCATGGTATATATTCACATCATGGTTTATATTCACATCATGGTATATATTCACATGTATTCACAGCATGGTATATATTAACATGTATTCACAGCATGGTATATATTCTCATCATGGTATATATTCACAGCATGGTATATATTCACATGTATTCACCGCATGGTATATATTCACATGTATTCACAGCATGGTATATATTAACATGTATTCACAGCATGGTATATATTAACATGTATTCACAGCATGGTATATATTCACATGTATTCACAGCATGGTATATATTCACATGTATTCACAGCATGGTATATATTCACATGTATTCACAGCATGGTATATATTCACATGTATTCACGGCATGGTATATATTCACAGCATGGTATATATTCACATGTATTCACAGCATGGTATATATTCACATGTATTCACATCATGGTATATATTCACAGCATGGTATATATTCACTTGTATTCACAGCATGGTATATATTCACATGTATTCACGGCATGGTATATATTCACAGCATGGTATATATTCACATGTATTCACAGCATGGTATATATTCACATGTATTCACATCATGGTATATATTCACAGCATGGTATATATTCACTTGTATTCACAGCATGGTATATATTCACATGTATTCACGGCATGGTATATATTCACAGCATGGTATATATTCACATGTATTCACAGCATGGTATATATTCACATGTATTCACATCATGGTATATATTCACAGCATGGTATATATTCACTTGTATTCACAGCATGGTATATATTCACATGTATTCACGGCATGGTATATATTCACAGCATGGTATATATTCACTTGTATTCACAGCATGGTATATATTCACATCATGGTATATATTCACATCATGGTTTATATTCACAGCATGGTATATATTCACTTGTATTCACAGCATGGTATATATTCACATGTATTCACAGCATGGTATATATTCACATGTATTCACAGCATGGTATATATTCACATGTATTCACAGCATGGTATATATTCACAGCATGGTATATATTCACAGCATGGTATATATTCACAGCATGGTATATATTCACAGCATGGTATATATTCACAGCATGGTATATATTCACAGCATGGTATATATTCACAGCATGGTGTATATTCACAGCATGGTATATATTCACAGCATGGTATATATTCACGGCATGGTATATATTCACAGCATGGTATATATTCACAGCATGGTATATATTCACAGCATGGTATATATTCACAGCATGGTATATATTCACAGCATGGTATATATTCACAGCATGGTATATATTCACATGCCAATGATATATCATTTTTTAATCATATTTTATTTTGCTCTATTATGACACGGAATCTACATACAATATATGCAAAGAACGCAAACATGGGTCCAGCCACATGTTCTAACACATTATATATAACACATGTTCTAAAACATTAGACATAACACTGAAGGGTCAACCACTAGGTCATGGGGTATGGTTTGTTTGAAGGGTCATATAATGTGTCCAAGTGTTGCTTTGGAGAGCTATATGCTTATCTGGCTTCGTGTTCGAGATACTACATACATTGTATAGTTTATGATGGGAGTTGATACTTCGCTGACAACCAGGAACACATACATCGACCGATTACTCCAAAAACCGAATCAGTTCCTCCTGCTACACCAGCTATATATCCGCAGTTTCAGCAAATTATACCAACAACGTGTGTGTTATTCATGTCCACACATCGACACAGTGACAGACATACGAAGCCAAAAACAATAACATGCCTTCCTAACGGAGATAGCAACACATGATTGCATTGTATGAAGACATACATGTAATATTCCTGCTATCGTACGTCTCATTCCACCACCCCCCCAATCTATCTTGACACAGCCCCTGTCAACTTCATAAATTCACGAGTTCACGATTTCAGCTAAACAAATTGACTATTTCAATTTCATGAATGCATTATTTAAATTTCACTAATTCCAGATTTATTATTCGCGCAGTTGACTCATGAAGTTGAAACGGGAAGTTGAAATCGTGAAATGATGAAATGTCGCCACCGGTGTTTCGTACATACATAATGTTTTAAATGTCACGCTAGTATGGTGTTCCGTGACCAATATCACTTCCTGTTATCTGCGTGTAGTCCGTACTGCCACGAGATGGAACAATTACATGACTATGATTAATAACACGTCGATTAGCTTAACATAGTTCAACCATGTACCATGGAACATTACATTTAATGTGTGTCTAGTTTACATGGGCAGAAATGAAAACCTAAAGTTTTGTCACAAATAATAATACAGAATATATCATTTATTTAAATTCATGTTTCTGTTTGCTAGATGAACATACTCTGAGATGCATTTCCTCATAAAGAAAGGAGAATCCTGCACAACGCATCGTTGTGCCATTTGCCGTTTGGACATGGAACCAAGCCGTTTGGACATGTAACTAAGCCGTTTGGACATGGAAATAAGCCGTTTGGACATGCAACTAAGCCGTTTGGACATGCAACTAAGTCGTTTGGACATGCAACTAAGTCGTTTGGACATGCAAATAAGCTGTTTGGACATATAACTAAGTCGATTGGACATGCAACTAAGTCGTTTGGACATGCAACTAAGCCGTTTGGACATGCAACTAAGTCGTTTGGACATAGAATTAAGTCGTTTGGACATAGAACTAAGTCGATTGGACATAGAACTAAGTCGATTGGACATGTAACTAAGTCGATTGGACATAGAACTAAGCCGTTTGGACATATAACTAAGTCGATTGGACATGCAACTAAGTCGTGTGGACATGCAACTAAGCCATTTGGACATGCAACTAAGTCGTTTGGACATAGAACTAAGTCATTTGGATATAGAACCAAGTCGATTGGACATATAACTAAGCCGTTTGGACATATAACTAAGTCGATTGGACATAGAACTAAGCCATTTGGACATAGAACTAAGTCGATTGGACATGTAACTAAGTCGATTGGACATATAACTAAGTCGATTGGACATAGAACTAAGCCGTTTGGACATATAACTAAGTCGATTGGACATAGAACTAAGTCGATTGGACATGTAGCTAAGTCGATTGGACATGTAACTAAGTCGATTGGACATAGAACTAAGTCGTTTGGACATATAACTAAGTCGATTGGACATAGAACTAAGCCGTTTGGACATATAACTAAGTCGATTGGACATAGAACTAATAGTTTGACATTATGCATGTTATAATGCACAGTGTGCATGTGTTTTGCTTTGTATATAACATGTACTAGTATATTTACATGTATGTACATGAGAGTACACTATATTTAAGAAATAATAAGTATCAACCGTGGTATATCGCAGAATAACCCTCGTTTGAAGTTCTTATGTGTAGAACTATATTACTCAGGCCGAAACATCTTATGCGATATACCACGGTTGATACTTATTATTTCGATTCTAACACGACTTACTTCTAATAATTTTAGACGAGAATCAAAGGAGTATTTTCTTCAAACGCCGTGCTACTCCGCTACATTTGGCTTTCGAAATTTCCTCCCGCGTAAGGGGTGATGACGTTATATTTTATGGAAAATATCAATCTAGTGCATAAATGAACAAAAGTTGTAACTGATCAATAATTTTATTTATTTTGTCAAATAAAACTGTACAGAATAGTAACTGAAACGTTACCTAACAGAAAAACAAGACGGACAAGAGATTATCTGATTCTAAAAATGGCTCACTTCCGCGAATTCCCACGGTAGTATTTACAAACATCACGTGACTTTCATTTATAAAACTTTACACGCATTGTATAAATGGAATAGCCAAAACACGGTGCGCGCGCAGCATATATCAATGTAGGTATATCGCAGAATAACCCGAGGTAGTTTTTAATCTACAAGTATGTATGTTATTAGCTGGGTCGTGTTAGAATCACCGTTAAATGTCATACATAAGGACTTGTACAGAACTATTCCTCGTGCACGATATATATAAGCTATGAGAGCATGGTATACAGGTTAGCATCTTAATGTTTCCTATTCCCAAGCAAACTTGTTCAGGTCCAGGCTATTTCAGTCGGAATTTGAGTCGCAAACGGATAATTTAGGCAGCAGGGCCCGTTGGCTTATTTGTCCAGAGACGAATAGGGGAGGAATATTGCATTGAGGTGTATTATTGGAATGGAGGATTCAATATTGCATTGAGGTGTATTATTGAAATGGAGGATTCAATATTGCATTGAGGTGTATTATTGGAATGGAGGATTCAATGTTGTATTGAGGTGTATTATTGGAATGGAGGATTCAATATTGTATTGAGACGTATTATTGGAATGGCGGATTCAATATTGTATTAAGGTGTATTATTGGAATGGAGGATTCAATATTGCATTGAGTAGTATTATTGGAATGGAGGATTCAATATTGCATTGAGGTGTATTATTGGAATGGAGGATTCAATATTGCATTGAGGTGTATTATTGGAATGGAGGATTCAATATTGCATTGAGTAGTATTATTGGAATGGAGGATTCAATATTGCATTGAGGTGTATTATTGGAATGGAGGATTCAATATTGCATTGATAGTATTACTGGAATGGAGGATTCAATATTGCATTGAGTTGTATTATTGGAATGGAGGATTCAATATTGCATTGATATTTATTATTGGAATGGAGGATTCAATATTGCATTGAGGTGTATTATTGGAATGGAGGATTCAATATTGCATTGATATTTATTATTGGAATGGAGGATTCAATATTGCATTGAGGTGTATTATTGGAATGGAGGATTCAATATTGCATTGATATTTATTATTGGAATGGAGGATTCAATATTGCATTGAGGTGTATTATTGGAATGGAGGATTCAATATTGCATTGATATTTATTATTGGAATGGAGGATTCAATATTGCATTGAGGTGTATTATTGGAATGGAGGATTCAATATTGCATTGATATTTATTATTGGAATGGAGGATTCAATATTGCATTGAGGTGTATTATTGGAATGGAGGATTCAATATTGCATTTAGGTGTATTATTGGAATGGAGGATTCAATCACATATATTTGGGAGGAATACCGTTCCCACATTAACCCCGAATCCAGTTGTTGGTAGTGGTGGCTGTCTGATTAGCGCAGTGGTTAGCGCGCTCGCTTCTCACAAATGCAACCCTGGTTCGATCCTCGGCCAGGGAAGTATGTGAGATGGTACGGTGGTCGCCAAATCGGGCAGGTGGGTTTTCACCGGGTACTCCGGTTTCCTCCCACACGAATGACCATATTTACGCTTTCATCCGCGAGGGTTATTATTATTTATATAAGTTGTTAAAACTTGCTTAGCAATCGTTGTAAAATAAATAAAGTTTAAAAATAGTTGTTGGTAAGTAATGCCAATATAATTTTTATACTGTCGAGTATATGTTATGTCATCTGGTTATCACAGATTCAATAGAGCGAGCATATATCATAAGTATATACAGCTATTCACCGCTGGCCTAAAGATAGTTATTCACTGCTGGCCTAAAGAAATCCACAGAGGATGCGGACTGCAGCTGTTTCGAGATGATTGCAAACAGTATTGAGATATCCACAAGAGATATTCCAGTGACACCAGATTCAATTAAGGATGTTTCGCTTAGATTCACATATAAAGATTTATTCTGATTAAAAGTTTTCATTCCAGCGACGCTATAAATATGACATGATGAACAACTCGCGGCCTTTTGTTCATGATAAACCTCCAGATCAGACAAGTTCATCCTACCATTTGTTCTCATTGAGAACACGAAACGACCAGCTAAAGAAATCTGCATTGAAATAAACTTTCGAAATAATGCTGTCAAAGTTGATGAACGGAATCAGGTCGCATTGCCCAGCTTAATGCGAATTCGCGTCTGTACGATCGCATAAAAAGACGCAATGACTGCTATAAACAGACTTCATATATGCAATGTGTTGTATGCTCTATGGTGGCTGCTGTCTTGTTCCAATCGTTAAGTGATATGAGGTTTCAGCAAATTGAATGTAAAAGGATGACTTTTGGGAGTAGCACAGAGACTACTAATTAAAGCCAGATCGGACAGGTGGGTTTTCTCCGGGTACTCCGGTTTCCTCCCACAGGACTGGTCGCATTTACGCTTTCACCCGCGCCAATGAGAGTGATTAATATAAGTTGTTACAACTTGCTTCGCATTCGTTGTAAAATAAATGAAGTTTAAACAGTTTAAACTAATTAAATTTAGTAACTGAATAACACGTATGTCTGTATTACGATTATTTCAATAAACTCATAAAGCTAAAGTTCAAATATGTGCTGATGGATTGTACACATATATTGGTCGTACCAAATTAAATAGTGTCTCCTAATGGTATTTTTATCTCAATTGTTGGCAGACAAGTCAATTTGTATTAACTCTTTCACCGCCAATGTCGATCAGACAGAACATAACCTACCATCTAAAAGGCTATATGCTGATTGCTCTTCAGACAGTGGAACCGAAGCACCTGTCCGAATAGCAAAAACAACATAGATCCTGATCAGAGGCCACGGCTGATCTGGATCTATGTTGTGTGCACATGCTCTGAATTTATTCGGCGCTTAAAGAGTTAAGACGGATTATTTACGTCGCACTTATTGTTGTAGAGGGATATATCAACGCATTTTGATAGTACGCATAGCTGGCTGCATTCTTGTGATGTATGTACCCTACTAGCAATGCAACACTACTGTTTTGAACACGACGTTTAATTTACTGTAAACGCAATGCAATTATTTCTGCTATCTTCTATTACATCGTAATGCTATTATATTGTGATTAGGCAGAAAATGACTAGCAATAAATACTTGATGATGTTTGAGCTTATTTACCATCGCCTCCTGCGACCCATGTGGGCGAGCGTGCATACTTATATAGTAGTAGTACGTTTATTTATCCTCGCCGCCGGCGAACCATGTGGGCGAGCATTCTAAGCTGATTATCTGCATCGATTATTCGTGGAGTGTCTGTAGAGTTCGACATCATTCCGGCCGTCTCGGTCGCTCCAGGATCTGTCCACACATCCACCACTTCCGATGGTAGTCAGCGATGGTGAAGCGTGGGTCCCTTGTTGCAAGTTCGACGGCCAGAAGATCCCAGTATCCTACGCTGCTGCTGCTGCGAGATGTGCCCCAACAGCGACGTACACGCCATGATGAGATCGACCAGGCGTGCATACTTAACTTTATAATACAATAATTACAACTTCTTGCAATGTCGCGATTCTGATTGGCTGATTCACCTCATGTGATCACCGTTCGCGATTCTGATTGGCTGATTCACCCCATGTGATCGGCGTTCATAACCCAATGAATTTCAAAATGATTATATTCGGATTAATGTTCATATATATCGCATTGTATATTCTGTAAATGTGTACGCTCACATGTAATTTGTATATTCGTATATTGTAAATATTTACTGTTGTGCTCTCCTATAATAGGGGGAAATAAAAGTAATTATTATTATTATTAACTGACTAATACAGTTAATCAATTCTCAACTATATTATATATATAATTATATACTTATATTCATACGTATAACAGTGTTCTGATAATTATCAAATATCAATTAAAAGTACAAAATCGTGTAGCCAATACATTTTTGTACATTTTGATATCTCAAATTTGTCTATTTATTGCTTCTATATATAAGTATACAATTTTCCCTCTAACCAAGTGCACACTTTCTTTTTCGTGTGAGTATATAAAGCATCGTCGATCATGGTATAGATCTGTAGTCCAGTGGTAACACGCTGGACTGGTAATCCAGGGATCGCAGGTTCGATCCCCCGTCTGATACTAATAAAATTAGTCTTTCAGATGGGACGTTAAACCGAGGTCTCGTGTCGGTGCGTTACACCGTGCACGTAAAAGAACCAGAGGAGAGGAATGGGTCTCTGTCTGTATCATTGCACGATCCTACAACAATCTAAAATGACTAATCTCTTCAGGAGGCGTCGCTCATATGGGAAACCGGTAGCGACGATAAATAAACGTAAAACACACGGTATTGTTTCAGTAAAATATGCGCCTGAACGCTTCTGTCCTGTTTCCGGTTCATATTATTGCTTTCCAACATTGGTTTTCATCCGAAATTTTGACATAATGGGAAGGGCTGTTAATAATGTTATTATAACTTGTAGCCCGACCCATTTGATTTTTTTACATTTAATCGTTAACTAGTGCAGTGTACTAATTTGTGTTATATCAGTATTACATAGATTTGTTGTTGTTGCATGCATGTATAAATGTAACTAGAAGATAAAAGCAAAAAATATTATTAAAAAATAAAATTCTATTTCAGTGAGAAAATGAACCGGAAACAGCGATATTGTAATTTTATTCAACCACATACTGGGAATATGTTACTCACGCAGAATATATATACGTCAGTAAGCGGACCCGATATACTATTCTCATTGGTTTAAGCGACACGCGGAAGTTTACGTCATCAGCCTCGTTTTCGACTGGATTTCATGGCGAGAACATTACATTTTTTGCAGGGCTAGATATTTAACTTTTCAAGGTATACTGCGTTGAGTTGTATTGCTCTTTTTCTTAGCCTTGGTTATCTTCTACTGGCTTTGAGAGCCAGGATGAATTTTATTAATTGATATATTTCTAGATTTTTATGGATTTTATCACGCCTTGGTGGCCTTTTTCAAGCCTTGGTGGCTTTGTCGTGGGAGGCATATTTTGTTCAAGCCTTAGTGGCTAGACCTTGGTGGTCAATTTGACAGTGATGGATAATTGTCATTGACACAGTAGCTCTGTCTTTAGAGATATTTGTAGCACAAACCGACAATTTGTTTTGTGGATAGTAAGCTCCAAATGGGTTATTTTCCAGGAACTTGGTAGAATGTTCACCACATTTTCGGGGGAAATATCGAGGAGATATTACACCTGGCTGGTAAACCGCATGACATATATTCGTCCAGAATGGTGCTGCACTGTTTCATTATATACGCAAATGAAGTAGGGCATCCGAAAGGACAGGAACTTCAACCAGTCCGTGTGAACACTGATTCTGCCAAGGTATAGTAATATCACAATAGGGAGATGATTGGGTTGATTTCCATTAAATAACCTAATTATAAATTATTATATGTGGAATGGTAGACTTATGCGTTTCTTTCAAATAACAATTAACATGAGGAACACTGCAGCTCATGGCTTTAGCACTTAACTACCTATTTAATGTTAGTAGGGGATACCAATTTATTATGTGTTTTGCATTAGAATTTAGATGTGGACAAATGTGAATATAGGCCACTACTTAGCACAGTGGTCTAGCCTGAATGCTCTTATCATGCTGTTGTGCCTTGTTTAATATTATTACATGGTACTTCGATTTAGTTCGTGTATCCCTGCATGCGTTTAACAAGATACCGGTGTTCTGCCAAGGAAGAGGTGAAGTCATTTATCTCCATATATTTCTTTTGAATGTGGTATGTTCCAATTTGTAGGATGGTCAAGATCACATACAGATTCGGATGAACCATTGCCAAACGATCACGTGATACCACAGAATGTCTTGAGAAACGAATTCAACAACTGGAGAAGGAGAAGCAACAAGGAGTTGAACATTTACGAGAGAAAGTAAGGTTATTATCCCTTCAGAGTGAATCTTCTGAAGCGTTAAACACTTGATGAACTGGCTACACGACCTAGACAACAACACCATACAGAAGCCGATACATTTGAGGAGTTGGCAAGACAAACCTCCCGACACCAAGAGAAGATTAATATTTCATATCTGTGTTTATCGGTTGTAAGTGAGAAAGCTTCAATTATTATATCAAAAGCGATGCAGAAGTGTCTGAAGAATAAATTGGATGACAACCCTGCATCTAATACTGTGGATTTGTTGAGAGACGGTAGCCAAGAACGCTCACCATTAAGTAACCTGTACCCTGCTCCATTCATGTATCCGCATTTTCCAACTCAGTCTGGTTTTGGCTATCCCAGATCTAATTAGTCTGGCTTTCCCAGACGTTTCTTTGGCACTCCAAGATTTAATAGGGGTGAGCGCTCTATGGAGGTTTGCCATTTCTGTGAATCCAGCTCTCATCTAGTTAAATATTGCGAGCTCATGCAAAAGGCAAGACAGAAAAGTCTGGAATAGTTAGATCTGGAATGGTTTAAAATCTGTCATAGAATTAGGTAACTCTTTCGCTGTCGAATAAATTCAAAGCAATGCGGGTCCGGATCAGCGGCGGCGCCTAGTCGGGATCTATGTTGTTTGCTGTTAGGGCAAGTACTGCAGATACATTATCTGAATAGCGATTAAGTTGTAGACAAATCTATGTTGAACCTTAATTATTTTCATACGGTCGCTAGTATAAGGAAATTAGCACTGATCTTGTATATTATTCTATTTGTTAGATGTATCACAGAATAGTCTTCACAAATTGTTTCAACAAGGCCTAGTTCTCAGTTGTCATTTATTTATTTTCACAGTTTTGACTGTATATATTGTTACTCCTTTATGTGTTATAAAGGTTAAAGAGGTATGTTACTATGTTAGTGTAAACAGTTGAATATCTCTACTTGATACCCAAATAACACTGATGTCTTAGTGGATTCTTTATCCACGCGGGTTGAGAGTGGGGGTGTTCTGCTGTCTCCAAGGGAAAGCTTCTGATGCTCAATGGTTTAATTAACAGGATGATGGAGAATTTATGAGCGGCAGCTTCATTGTGGTGCCTGAACATGAGACATATGCTAGTTTGAACCCTACACAAGAAAGTCCTAGAGAGCATCAGAGGTGGACTACCCTAGGGGACAGTAGGACCCCACTCTCATCCCAGCATCCTTCTGCAAAGGATGTTTTGACGGGCATTACTGACTATGATATTAAAACACTTCATGTATATGACCCAGAACATTTTAGAGCGGGTCAACTCCATAACCATATGCAAAGTTGGGATACAATGATTGATGGTAGTGGAATAGATTGTGCAGTACAGTGATTGGTGGTAGTGGAATAAACTGTGCAGATCCAATCCGTTCATGGTTGTGTAATGGCGTAGATGTACATGATTTTTTCAATCACTTCAAAGGCAATTTTAAGGGTAGAGCCTATGATTCAGACGTGCCTCCTCGTAACTATTTTCCTAATGCCAGTATTTGTAAAGATTTTAGTTCTTTTATACACCACGAGTTATCTGAAAGAGTAAAGAATGGTTCAATTCGTGTCTGGGGTAGGGCAGGAGATGGTCCTATGCCTCTTGTGATAATGCCTTTGACAGTAGAACCGTCAAATCCCAGACTCTGTCATGATGATAGGTATATCAATATATGGATAAGGGATTCACTTTTTCACTTGGAAACGTTGCAAGATGTTCATAGAATTATTGATGAACATGCTTTCATGGTTAAGTTTGATGAAAAATCTGGTTATGATCATATTAAGTTAACGGAGTCATCACATACTTATTTCGGCATTCAGTATGGAGGCTGGATAATGTCTTACACTACACTTCCATTTGGTTGGAAGGCCTCTGCTTTTGCATACCAGTCAGTTGGGATGGTTGTCACGTCATATCTCCGAGGGAAAAGTGTACTTACTTTGCATTATATTGACGATCGTTTAGGTGCCTCTAGTGGAAAAACCTACACAGAAAACCCACTTCTGTTAACGAATCAAGCAGATAGAGTTGCTTACGCTATGTTGGAAATTTGGACTAGACACTGTCATTAAAAAAGTGCATCATTGAGCCTGTGCAATGCTTAAACACTGTGGGTCTCTTTATTGATTCAATTAAACGGGCTTTTATACTTCCCATGGATAAGAAACAATCTTTCATCGACCTTCGTGAATTTATTATCTCTTCACGATATGCGTGTGTAAAAACCCGTCAGAGATTTTGTGGGAAGTGTATATCAATGACACTTGCAATCCCAGGTTGTAAGTTATTCTGTAGAGAAGTGAACAGAGCTGTAGGAATAGGTCTCAAAACAGTTCCATGATCCGTGTTGAAGGAAGCTTATTGAATGAATTGCAGTACTGGAGATTTTTTTACTCTTGGGAAGGCCATTCAAGATGGCGACTGGAAAATCATGCCCAGATAATTCGAGGGACTGATGCATCATTATATAGATATGGAGCTAAGGTCGTATTTGATGAAAATGGTTCTAACAATACAATATTGGGAGACTATGTTGATGTCGATGACAATAGACCTATACATTTAAAAGAAGTCGATGCTGTTCTAAAATCAATCTTATCTCTTGGGGGGAAGCTGAGTAACTTGCGTGTTGATGTTTTGACAGATAATATGTCGGTATTGAATGTTTGGGAACATCAAGGTGGTCGTAGTGAGGCCCTTAATGACATTACTAAGCTCATATTCGGTTTTGTATTGCAACATAACATTGACTTGAGACTGCAGTATGTGAATACCTAAGGATAATGTTATTTCAATGGGGGATGCTATGTTAAGTGAAGATTCTTGGAACAATGTTTAATCTGCATTTGGTCCTCATTCAGTAGATTTGATGTATACTTAAGCATTTCACTCCTTACCCCACCCCAGAATCTGCAGGTATAAATAGTTTTGCTCAGGACTTGCGCAGAGAAATTAATCCATATGTTTTTCCACCATTTGCTATGATTTTCCCCACTTTTTGCTATATCATGGAGAAAAAAGTTAAACATTGTACTTTTGTTGCTCCAGTTTTGAAACCGGTTTCAGTGTGGGAGCCAACATTTAAAACGTTTTCGGTGTCTCGTATTGTTATTGGTACTGCTGGTGAAAAGGCGGTTATAAAGGTACCCACAAAGCATGGATTCATTAAGGACTCGAAAGGGTTAAAGTGGTCATTGGTAGCATATAGGTTATGCTTTAATTAAGATTAGTGTTCTGATTGCTTTCAGAAATTAGAGATAGATTTTCGGAAGATCTCCGACAGACTAAATGATCTTGATAACAGAACAGCCAAACTGTTGCCAAACAGAAAACCAGTTTTTTGTTGCTGTTTAAAACATTCTTACGTAATGCGAAGAAAACTTTGGCTACGTGTACTCCAAATGATTTGAGACAATTTATTGTTTGGAAAGATCAAGGTGGTAAAACAAAAGTGCATCAATTGGATTGCGAGCATTTGGGTGGAAAATACAAGAATTGCTCATGTCCTGTTCGACTTGCGGCTGGTACAGTCGAAGGGGTTATACAGCAGTTGTCCACTATTTGTCAAGACCATGGATTTGGCAAAACATGGGATTCAATGATAAATGTAAGTAACCCTGCATATGCACCTTCAATTAAAGAGTACCTGCAATTAGTTAGGGAGGAACGAGCACGTAGTCACGTTTTACCGAAACAGGCAAAACCAATTTTTGTAAGTAAAGTGAATTGCATCATTTATTAAAAACCAGTTGTCAAGACTAGATTTGCCAATGAAAGAAAGATGTGTCCTTTTACGGGATCAAGTTTGGTTTAGGTTGCAATTTTTTGCTGGGGACCGTGCAGGAGACTTGGCATTGACAGTTGCACAGGAGGTGAAAAAGTTAAATGATGGCACAGGATTCGCCTTTAACCATACTTTTGGGAACACGTTAATGGGTGTGCAGGGACAGAAAAATCAGTTTGTTGTAAAACGCTGTGACGATTTATTGATTTGCCCAATATCTGGACTAGAGGACTACATAGGTAGTTGCAAAATGCTAGGTGTAGATTTAACTAGAGGTTACCTGTTTCATATTGTGACCGAATCTGGTTGTGTTCTTGACCAGCCAGTTACATACTCTGTAGTGTGCGAACGATTGAGGTCTTAGCTTTGTTGTCTTGGTATATATGAGGGTGAAACCCCACATAGCTTTAGAAGTGGCTGTGCTGTCACAATAGCTTTATCAAATTCTGAAAGTGACTCAAATGATTTGATGCGCCATGTAGGATGGCTTACCGAGCAAAGCGCAGATTACTATAGCAGGGCATACATTTTCAATGATGCTCAAATAGCAAAGGAATTAGCCAATGAGGGTACTATTTTTTACTTACAACTTAAACCAGCCTTTTAGGGTGAACGTGGGTTGTATAAATTGTGTTGATGTATTGAAATATCATTCAGTGCTTCACTTGAGAATGTATTGTTTATTTAATTTGTCAGATACTCAATTTTGTGGGATTTCTGTAAAATCAATATTGGATGTTAAGTTCCCATCTGAAGGAATAAGTATTTAGAAATGTTAATACTCATCCAACAAAACTATGTCTGGAGATATGATTATTTGTTATTTTGGGATAATTTAAGAATGTGTATCAGTATGTTATATATAATTAGTTTACCCATTTCCTGATGTTGATGAAGGAAGCCACGAAAACTCGATACTCACGATTCAGTACATCTAGTTTTTCTGGCCACATTAATAAGAGTAATTTTATTAAACAATTGTTACAAGACATGTCTAATAAAGTAATTATTAAACATTTAAAATGCTTATGGTTATGAATTCGTTCTGGATTGTTAGATTATGATGAGTATTGTGAATATGAGTGTAATACAAGCACATGCTAGTTGGTTGTGGTTGATTGGACACGCCTTGTTTTTACCCCAGAACTTACATGACGGAAACTGGACGTATGAACCAAAACAATGGGGATAGTTTCATATTCTCATTGGTTTAAGCGACAAACGGAGGTTTACGTCATCAGCCTCGTTTTCGACTGGATTGGTTTAGAGTAGTCAGGTGACTTGGAGATCTAGTGTGACATCATCTAAACCACTGGTTCATTTATATGGTGATGATGGCCTATTAGTTACCCCCTGCCCCACATGTACCCACCCTTTATTTCTCTTTGTGTGTCCGGTTATTCTGTCACTCTCTTGTTTTTACCCCAGAACTTACATGACGGAAACTGGACGCATGACCCAAAACAATGGGGATAGTTTCAGTTCCTAATTCAGTGGGCGTAACACACTATTGTCGTTCGACAGCGGTTTAGAAAGAGGTAGGTAGATCATATTATGAAGGATACTCAGTTTCACTATTTGTTGTCTTAATGTAATGCATACTAAGGAGTGGTAGGTCTCGATTAAGTAAATTTGTAATAATAATATTAATAATAATAAATGTGTTTGTCATGTGAGAAAATTCACCGTGAAACGTGTGCTTACTTGTCATCTGATCAAATGTTTATATACATTTAGTTTGGCTCGATTGTGAAACAAGTTCTTTCAACGTATATTAATCACTCTCGAGACATCATTCCTGATGGAATCCAACGCTACGAGGGAGAGAGAAGAGACAATGTTGAATTTAAGTGCATTGCCTAAGGACACCGTCGTAAGCTCCCCAGCGGAGCTCGAACTTTGGTCCATTGGCACCTGAATCGCGCTACCACTACGCTATCATGACTAGCGCTATGCAAATGCATCGCATAACCTAAACCATATATGTAAACAAACGTGCACTGTAAATGTTGGTGATGCAACGTTGGTTGTGTTTGAGTTAGAGTGGCTCCGATAGCTTAGGTCATATGGCAACTCTCCAGCTGGTAGAGAGAGACACACGGTGACACTACGAGCAGTATTTAAAACTCGGACGGGTACGCTGTTGGAAGAACCGACACAAACACGCTGGATAGCTTCCTTACATTAAATCAATTTGACGCTATAGCGGGGGGATTTTCCGTGAATTCAGGCGCGAAGCTGCTGTAAGGTACTGTAGGCTCGGGCCTGTAGATTGCCCCGGAAATGAAAAGTCTAAATAGGCCAAAAATGCAATCAAAAGTGGAGTGGATATTATTTGTTTAATCATATTTTATTGCAAATCAATAGTAAATATGTCATACACATAAAGGTACAATAAATAGCATGAAAATACAAATGGTTTGGGCCACAAGTTTTACAAACATTAGACACCAACAGCCCGCACCAGCGGATATTAGCATGTGTATATGGTATAAGATCTAGACCAGCGGTCACATATCTCAGTTAAGACGTGATGATACATTTTTATAGTAAATGTGACCTTTCATCTCTGTATATTCTATACTAAATTTGGTATAATTTTGAAAAATTCATCGACATTTGAACGTCTAAGACGTAAATTAAAATGCGTCATAGGGCACCGTCTGGGTTATATGATCACAATTGTTCTGGGGGGGGCATGCCCGACATACCCCCAGCATC
>CM026390.1:70399223-70421058 GCA_014843695.1 Archivesica marissinica
TCCATCATCCATCCATCATCCATCCATCCATCCATCATACATCCATCCATAATCCATCCATCATCCATCCATCCATCATCCATCCACCCATACATACATCCATCCATCATCCATCCATCATCCAGCCATAAATCATCCATCATCCATCCACCCATGCATACATCCATCCATCATCCATCCATCATTCATCCATCCATCCATCATCCATCCATCCATCATCCTTCCATACATCATCCATCATTCAGCCATCCATCATCCATCCATCATCCATCCACCAATACATCCATCAATACATCATACATCCATCCACCATCCATCCATCATCCACCCATCATCCATCCATCCATCATCCATCCATCAACATCCATCATCCATCCATCATCCATCCACCACATCCACCCATCATCCATCCATCACCAACATCAACTCCATCCATCCATCCACCACATCCATCCATCAATCCATCCATCCTCCATCCATCCATCCATCCATCCATCTATCTATCTATCTATCTATCTGTCTATCTGTCTATCTGTCTATCTGTCTATCTGTCTGTCTGTCTGGCTGGCTGTCTGGCTGGCTGTCTGGCAATCTGGCTGTCTGGCTGGCTGTCTGGCAATCTGGCTGTCCGTCCGTCCGTCTGTCTGTCTATATATCCGTGGACCTCAGTTTGGAAGATCATATATATATATATATAGGTTTATGTATGTACAAGTATATCATCACACACGGCAAACATGCATAGACATGTCACATCCGTACATGTGTCATGATGTGATTTTAAAAGAAATTGCTCTATATGGACATTAAATTTGAGGCTTACATATAGCTGTCTCCGTGGTCTAGTTATTAAGGCGTTCGCCTACGTAGCGAGAGGTCGAATGTTCCGAGATTCGTTCTGATATGACCGGTTTGTGAGTCGCCAACTAGTTAAATAATGGTTACCGAATGCGTATCAGCCTTGCGCCTGGCTTACAAGCATAGTATTCGGGAAGAACGGATGTTAATAAAATGGTGTCTCATAAGTCAATAATGACTGGCTCTTTGAATAGGGGTGACACTTGTGTGTGTTTTACGTTTATTTAACATCGCTACCGGTTGTCCATATGAGCGACGCCTCCTGAAGATATTAGTCATTTTAGATGTTGGAGGGTAGTGCAATGATACAGACAGAGACCCATTCCAGAGTCTCGTCTGGTTCTTTTACGTGTACGGTGTAATGAAACGACACGAGACCTCGGTTTAAAGTCCCATCTGAAAGACTGTTTAATTTTATTAGGGTCAGACGGGGGATCGAACCTGCGATCAATGGATTACCAATCCAGCGTGCTACCACTGGACTACAGATCAGTCTGTAAATAAACAAACACTCTACTTTAATATTAGTGTGTGTCTACCCGTGGGTCGATAGCTTGCATATGGTAGGATAGGTTCGGCGTGTGTCTACCCGTGGGTCGATAGCTTGCATATGGTAGGATAGGTTCGGTGTGTGTCTACCCGTGGGTCGATAGCTTGCATATGGTAGGATAGGTTCGGCGTGTGTCTACCCGTGGGTCGATAGCTTGCATATGGTAGGAATAGGTTCGGTGTGTGTCTACCGTGGGTCGATAGCTTGCATATGGAGGATAGGTTCGGGTGTGTCTACCGTGGATCGATAGCTTGCATATGGTAGGATAGGTTCGGTGTTCTAGCCGTGGGTCGATAGCTTGCATATGGTAGGATAGGTTCGGTGTGTGTCTACCGTGGGTCGATAGCTTGCATATGGTGGATAGGTTCGGCGTGTGTCTACCCGTGGTCGATAGCTGCATATGGTAGGATAGGTCGCGTGTGTCTAGCCGTGGTCGATAGCTTGCATATGGTACAGGTTCGGGTGTCTACCCGTGGGTCGATAGCTTGCTTGGTAATCGGTTCGGTGTGTGTCTACCCTACCCGTGGGTCGATAGCTTGCATATGGTAGGATAGTAGTTCGGCGTGTGTCTACCCGTGGGTCGATAGCTTGCATACCCGTGGGTCGATAGCTTGCATATGGTTCGGTTGTGTTCTACCGTGGGTCGATAGCTTGCATATGGTAGGATAGGTTCGGCGTGTGTCTACCCGTGGGTCGATAGCTTGCATATGGTAGGATAGGTTCGGTGTGTGCCTACCCGTGGTGTATCTACCCGTGGGTCGATAGCTTGCATATGGTAGGATAGTTCGGTGGGTGCTCTACCCGTGGGTCGATAGCTTGCGATAGCTATGGATAGGTGGTAGGATCGGCGTGTGTATCTACCCGTGTCGATAGCTTGCGATATATGGATATGCATCGGTAGGTGTATACCCGTGTCGATACCCGTGGGGTCGATAGCTTGCATAGGTTCGGCGGTGTGTCTACCCGTGGGTCGATAGCTTAGGATAGGTTCGTGTGTGTGTCTATCGGTTCGTGTGATAGCTTCATATGGTAGGATACCCGTGGGTCGATAGCTTGCATATAGTCTAGCCGTGGTCGATAGCTTGCATATGGTAGGATCGGTGTGTGTCTCGTCGATAGTGCATATGGTAGATACGATAGCCATATGGTAGGATACCTTGGGTCGATAGCTTGCATATGGTAGGATCGGTTCGGTGTATGTCTCGATAGCTTGCATATGGTAGGATAGGTTCGTGTGTGTGTGTACCCGAGGGTCGATAGCTTGCATATGGTAGGATAGTTTCGGTGTGTCTACCCGTGGGTCGATAGCTTGCATATGGTAGGATCGGTTGGTGTGTGTCTAGGGTCGATAGCTTGAATATGGTAGGATCGGTTCGTGTGTGTGTCTACCCGTGGGTCGATAGCTTGCATATGGTAGGATCAGTTCGGTGTGTGTCTACCCGTGGGTCGATAGCTGCATATGGTAGGATAGGTTCGGTTCGTGTGTACCCGTGGGAGGATAGCTTGCATATGGTAGGATAGGTTCGGTGTGTGTCTACCCGTGGGTCGATAGCATGCATATGGTAGGATAGGTTCGGTGTGTGTCTACCCTTGTCGATAGCGTGCATATGGTAGGATAGGTTCGGGTGTGTCTACCTTGGTCGATAGCATGCATATGGTAGGATAGGTTCGGTGTGTGTCTACCCATGGGTCGATAGCTTGCAAATTGTAGGATCGGTTCAGTGTGTGTTTACCCGTGGGTCGATAGCTTGCATATGGTAGAATAGGTTCGGCGTGTGTCTACCCGTGGGTCGATAGCTTGCATATGGTAGGATCGGTTTCGGTGTGTGTCTACCCGTGGGTCGATAGCTTGCATATGGTAGGATCGGTTCGGTGTGTGTCTACCCGTGGGTCGATAGCTTGCATATGGTAGGATAGGTTCGGTGTGTGTCTACCCGTGGGTCGATAGCTTGCATATGGTAGGATCGGTTCGGTGTGTGTCTACCCGTGGGTCGATAGCTTGCATATGGTAGGATAGGTTCGGTGTGTGTCTACCCGTGGGTCGATAGCTTGCATATGGTAGGATAGGTTCGGCTTCATCTTCATGAACAAAAATCCTTATCATTTAAATGTATTGTTAGGTATTGTTAGGTATTGTTAGGTTTATGTTTGCCATATAATTTTTGCTTAGGAGCACAAATGTAATTATGTGTTAACAATAATATTACGCGTGTCCTGCTCCCTCTACAAGTCAGACTGAACCAAATATCCAGAGATGGTTGGGCTGAAACATATATTGAGGTTCGTACTAAAACCGCTACTCTATCTAATTTGCACTACAGTACTGAGTCCAAATACATAAACAAGTCGGCCAAACATCATATAGAAATCACGGAATGAAGTCTCGTACATATGGCTAAATATATAATATATCGTACCTGTTGGAGTTAACAATTAATGTTTTTATTGCAGAGGCCTTTTTAGGCACATGTCCACCTTTATTGTTATTATATTTGTGTCTAGTCACGCACAATGGTACTCTCTGGACCAATGACACCGTCGCCAGAAAATGTGCATATTTATTTTCTAATCCGACCCAATTCGCAAACATAGAGCTTAAACCGCAAACTCCAAACATTATTTCTTTAGAATAATTTAATTCCCTGCAACATTTCTGAAGGGCATCTTGTAATAAGCTAGTTAAGGAGTTGATGATGTAAGAGAGAGAGAGAGAGAGAAAGAGAGAGAGAGAGAGAGAGAGAGAGAGAGAGAGAGAAAACACATTTTCGATTGCAACACAATTTGGATAGTAGGTTATCATTAGATCTATTATTCAGTAAAACAAGTATACGCGTCTACAGTCAGTATACCGTTCAGAAATGACCAATTTTCTTCTACAATATGATGACATTTTATATCAATATCTGAATAAAACAATAATTTTGGACAGCAAAGTCTAAATCCTTTTCTAATCTTAGTCGGGGGAAAACTATAAAATGTAGTCGGGTTTGCCGGGTTAATTAATTGATTGGTTCAGAAACTTGAGCAACACATGAGTACCATTAACTGAACAGAACACTAGAGAGATGGAAATGGTATTGACAATTCAAATATTAACAAGCTTGATGTTCCTAGTTTTGGGCAATTTACTAGTTGCCTTAATGGTGTGTGTTTTCAGTGCTCTATTGCCAACGTTATTTATACGTAGACATATGTTAATATCGTTTTAAAGGAGCTAATTTACAGATAATACTGTTGCTCCATTGAATCCATGACGTTGCTATAAGGACGATGTTCATCAATGTGTGCTTAGCACAATTGACATCAACAGCAGATAAGATACCTGTCCATCCCGAACTCGAGTACTTCCCCCAGTATCGTCACCACATAGCGTTCCGAACCCGAGCACGTCCCCCAATATGGTAACTAGGTAATATAGGGAGGAGGTAACCATACAAGCAGTTTTCGTTCTCCTCAATCCTACATGTATGTACATAATAGTTATACTTGACTATGTTTATTCAAAGAAATAAATAGTGTTTAAACTTAATCTGGTAACCACATACCGAAACAGCAACTAACCAGATGGAGAGTGTACTATGACGCTAATCTCACTGTGCAAACCACTCATCCATGAATTGCATTGACATCTGTCGATTTGATCAAATACTAATCATGTTCTATATATTTACAAATTACCTCATTGCCATTCCTGTTCCCAAGTATGCAACTCGTAGATCATAACACTAACTCGTCTATCGTACTATCCAATGTACCAAGTATATCATAGCACTAACTCGGCTATCGTACTATCCAATGTACCAAGTAGATCATAGCACTAACTCGGCTATCGTACTATCCAATGCACCAAGTAGATCATAACACTAACTCGTCTATCGTACTATTCAAAGTACCAAGTAGATCATAGCACTAACTCGTATATCGTACTATTCAATGTACCAAGTAGATCATAACACTAACTCGTCTATCGTACTATTCAAAGTACCAAGTAGATCATAGCACTAACTCGTCTATCGTACTATTCAAAGTACCAAGTAGATCATAGCACTAACTCGTATATCGTACTATTCAATGCACCAAGTAGATCATAACACTAACTCGTCTATCGTACTATTCAATGTACCAAGTAGATCATAACATTAACTCGTCTATCGTACTATTCAATGTACCAAGTAAATCATAGCACTAACTTGTCTATCGTATTTATCCAATGTACCATGTAGATCATAGCACTAACTTGTCTATCATACTATTCAATGTACCAAGTAAATCATAGCACTAACTTGTCTATCATACTATTCAATGTACCAAGTAAATCATAGCACTAACTTGTCTATCATACTATTCAATGTACCAAGTAAATCATAGCACTAACTTGTCTATCGTACTATTCAATGTACCAAGTAGATCATAACACTAACTTGTCTATCGTACTATTCAATATACCAAGTAAATCATAACACTAACTCGTCTATCGTAATATCCAATTTACCAAGTAGATCATAACACTAACTCGGCTATCGTACTATCCAATGTACCAAGTAGATCATAGCACTAACTCGTCTATCATACTATTCAATGTACCAAGTAAATCATAGCACTAACTTGTCTATCATACTATTCAATGTACCAAGTAAATCATAGCACTAACTTGTCTATCGTATTTATCCAATGTACCATGTAGATCATAGCACTAACTTGTCTATCATACTATTCAATATACCAAGTAAATCATAACACTAACTCGTCTATCGTAATATCCAATTTACCAAGTAGATTATAACACTAACTCGGCTATCGTACTATCCAATGTACCAAGTAGATCATAACACTAACTCGTCGATCGTACTATCCAATGTACCAAGTAGATCATAACGCTAACTCGTCGATCGTACTATCCAATGCACCAAGTAGATCATAACACTAACTCGGCTATCGTACTATCTAATGTACCAAGTAGATCATAACACTAACTCGTCGATCGTACTATCTAATCACTAACTCGTATATCGTACTATCTAATGTACCAAGTAGATCATAACACTAACTCGTCTATCGTACTATCCAATGTACCAAGTAGATCATAACACTAACTCGTTTATCGTACTATTCAATGTACCAAGTAGATCATAACACTAACTCGTATATCGTACTATCCAATGTACCAAGTAGATCATAACGCTAACTCATCTATCGTACTATCCAATGTACCAAGTAGATCATAACACTAACTCATCTATCGTACTATCCAATTTACCAAGTAGATCATAACACTAACTCGGCTATCGTACTATCCAATGTACCAAGTAGATCATAACACTAACTCGTCGATCGTACTATCCAATGCACCAAGTATATCATAACACTAACTCGGCTATCGTACTATTCAATGCACCAAGTAGATCATAACACTAACTCGGCTATCGTACTATCCACTGTACCAAGTAGATCATAACACTAACTCGTCTATCGTACTATCCAATTTACCAAGTAGATCATAACACTAACTCGGCTATCGTACTATCCAATGTACCCAGTAGATCATAACACTAACTCGGCTATCGTACTATCCAATGTACCAAGTAGATCATAACACTAACTTGGCTATCGTACTATCCAATGTACCAAGTAGATTATAACACTAACTCGTATATCGTACTATCCAATGTACCAATTAGATCATAACACTAAATCGTCTATCGTACTATCCAATGTACCAAGTAGATCATAGCACTAACTCATCTATCGTACTATCCAATGTACCAAGTAGATCATAACACTAACTCATCTATCGTACTATCCAATGTACCAAGTAGATCATAACACTAACTCATCTATCGTACTATCCAATGTACCAAGTAGATCATAACACTAACTCGTCTATCATACTATTCAATGTACCAAGTAAATCATAGCACTAACTTGTCTATCATACTATTCAATGTACCAAGTAAATCATAGCACTAACTTGTCTATCGTACTATTCAATGTACCAAGTAAATCATAACACTAACTCGTCTATCGTACTATCCAATTTACCAAGTAGATCATAACACTAACTCGGCTATCGTACTATCCAATGTACCAAGTAGATCATAACACTAACTCATCTATCGTACTATCCAATTTACCAAGTAGATCATAACACTAACTCGGCTATCGTACTATCCAATGTACCAAGTAGATCATAACACTAACTCCTCGATGGTACTATCCAATTTACCAAGTAGATCATAACACTAACTCGTCTATCGTACTATCCAAGCACTAACTCGTCTATCGTACTATCCACTGTACCAAGTAGATCATAGCACTAACTCGTCGATCGTACTATCCAAGCACTAACTCGTCTATCGTACTATCCAATGTACCAAGTAGATCATAACACTAACTTGGCTATCGTACTATCCAATGTACCAAGTAGATCATAACACTAACTCGTCTATCATACTATTCAATGTACCAAGTAAATCATAGCACTAACTTGTCTATCGTACTATCCAATGTACCAAGTAAATCATAACACTAACTCGTCTATCGTACTATCCAAGCACTAACTCGGCAATCGTACTATCCGATGTACCAAGTAAATCATAACACTAACTCGTCTATCGTACTATCCAATGTACCAAGTAAATCATAACACTAACTCGTCTATCGTACTATCCAAGCACTAACTCGGCAATCGTACTATCCGATGTACCAAGTAAATCATAACACTAACTCGGCAATCGTACTATCCGATGTACCAAGTAAATCATAACACTAACTCATCTATCGTACTATCCAAGCACTAACTCGTATATCGTACTATCCAATGTACCAAGTAGATCATAACACTAACTTGTCTATCGTACTAGCTATCGTACTATCCTATTCCCCCTAGACTACTACCAGTATTCATTTTACCACCATATTCGATGTGTTAAGCAGCGGTCCTCTCACGCAAATGCGTGTCTTGCATTTTAAGCGTTTCCAAGAATGATCTAATTACTAGCTCCACCACAAGGTAAGTCGCAAATTTAGCCTAAATACATTGTAAATGCAAAGTGCGATATGTCTTCTTTGTGTCCTTGTAAAGAATAAATAATATAAATATAAGTAATGAATCGTGGGTTAATAGTTTCCATCGTGGTATGAACTACACCGGGCGTGTTTAAGGTTATCGTAGAGGTATTCGGCCTTCACACAATTTAAACACGCCCAATGTTGTACATACTCCGATTGAAACTATTAACGCGCGATTCATTATTTAAGTTGTACTACCAATCCCCGAGTTCTGCATTGTAGTCAGCATGGTTGAACATGTCTCATCAGTCTGTCTGGCCACATAGCGTTACTGTATTGGTTTAACAAGGAACATATAATAACATGCGTAGTATGTTATTGTTGTCGTAAGTGTGGAGTAATCGTGGGCCGACTCGGACAAGATATGTGCATTTGAGGCTACGCCACTCGTGTGAAATTGTCTTAGTCACTCCACTCGTGTGCAATATGAACCCATGTATCAAAGAGTAACCATATCATTCTAGTGTACAGCACATTCCATGTAAGCATATCTTCAGACTACAAAGTAACTATATACACTCAACAACATTCTTAATCGGGGAAACACCTGGTGTTTTACAGTATTTGGAGCAAACTAATAACCATATAATATCAATATTCATATCATCTTATTAAATACATTTTATTACAGATCTAATGCAATGAATTGCTGCACAATCATCTGGAATAAAATGCATTCTATGACAATATGAAACTATTTGATATCGTCTGGGTATTAGTTGGCTCCACATATTATAAAACTCCAGGTGACCGATTAGCAATTTTGTCGAGTGTAGTATAGCATGATATGACGCCATTACATGCTATTATTCAATTAACTATGCTTTGTCGGAAAACAGTCATAAAGACAGAATGATTCTTTACACGTTGTTCTTCAAACACATTTCAATAAAGTTCCACATTTCGTTTTCGAGTAATTTACACCTCTATATATAGACCAGAATACAACAGACTCAGTTTGGATGCCATGGATAATTGATTGGCCAATCTACTATTAGGAGGACCTGGCCAACTTATCCTTAAAATGGGATATAAACAGCGGACGCGGTTTTGTTTATGTCTGACGTGAGGCTAAAACGATGCAGACCCGGCGCATTTATAACATTGACTCTAAGCATGGTGTGTAAAATAAAGGCTATAAATAGTTCAGATAATTATAGCGCATGGCAATTCATTAAACTAATGGGTTTTTTCCCTCATTTCTAGCTGAAAACTCTGGAAATATGTCATTGCATTTCATTAGAATTATGTCGTAACGCAATTCTAGTCAAATTCGAGGAAACATTTGAACTGTTATTTTCACCGCTAGAAAGCAGATAGTTAATAATTAAATAAAAGCATTAGTTATTACTATGTGTGGTTGTTTTGACTTTCCCCACACTCGATCACGGGCTGTACGTGCATGTGTGCGTGTCATACAAAGCGCTATATGATATGCATAATTCTTAAAATAATGGCTATGTGCTATTGTATGTGTATATGCTTATGTTGGTATTGTACACCGAAGAGACACGAACTAAAGAATACATGTCCGCGTAACATTACTATACATCAGGGTTTTCACTGTGTTTTTTTTCATAGTTCGATGAAATCCGAATATCTCAACACTCACTTTGATGTTTCTTAACACTGGTCTGTCTAAGTATGTAAGTAGGCAGGCAGGTATGCTGACAGGCCGGTGTACGGGCTGGCAGGTAGGTAGGATTGTTTATTATAGTGACATGTGCATATACATAGTATAGAACAAGTACATAAATTACAATAAAAATAGCACCCGATCGTTAAACATAATGAAAATACAACATTGTAAAGTTGTTAAAGCAGCATTACATCGTAATAAAGGATGTTTTGGGTAAAATATAAATACAAATGTGTGTGTGTGTGTGTGTGTTTACAAAAATCGAAATAGTCGCTCAGAAACGATACAATTCCAATAAATTTAAACCGTCGTATACGCGAATTTGTTTATCAACACACGAAATTTAAACACGCACAACGCGCATGCGTGAAACAACAGAGGATGTAGAAAACAACGTATATATTTTGAACATGAAAGACTATCTATCTTCCTCTAATGTCGAACCCCTCGCGTGGATATAGAAATGTCCCTAAAAGACTTAGCTAACAGAGGTATGAATCAACATATCAAGTCATTTAATTAAAAAAGACAACGTGGGACACATGGGGACGATGCATTCCGAATGCAAACAAATGCTGACGATGCGTTCCGGTTGTAAACAAGTGCGTGACCGATTGACTCGGAAAATCCTACTTTCGGTTTCGAGTTTGTTTTATCGCAAAAAACACTGTTTACCAAATGAACATAAGCATACAAAGTGTAATGTTATAATGTGTAGCAGCATTGCTACCCATACGTAAACATTGAATTTTTCAAATATCTGTTATTGCATACGATGTAATGCTGCGTTAATGTATTAACACGCTTGTGTTTACAATTCATACTTGGACATATACCCATAGCTTTACTCTTATATAATTGTTATTAATTATCACAGTCTAAGTAATCAATAACTAGATTCTCTAGAACCACGGCTATTCTCATAAATAATACAGCCCATTATGATTTATTCTTTCTCGATGCATCAACGTCGCGGTGCCAAGCAATGAGACAAATTGTCTCTTTTATGACGCAGTTTTGATAAATGTAAATCAAAATGACTTTTTTGTTGAGTTAATCTCAGTGAATGGTTATTGATATTTGCCAATTTTGTGCGCAGAGATGTTTACGCTGTGTATTATCATCCATTGTCACGAGTACTTGCGCATTGTAGATACAACAAGCTAATGTGCATGTTGGAAGTCAAAAGCGATGACCTTAATTAACAGTTAGTGTATACGATTTATTTTAGCTCGATTTCGAAACAAGTTCTTACAACTTATGTTAACCATTCTCGAGACCTCATTTTTGATGGAATCCATTGTAGGGGAATTATACTAGAGGATATAGAAAAAGCACACCTACATTATATACTAGAGGACATAGAAAACACATATCTACATTATATACTAGAGGACATAGAAAACGCACACATACATTATATACTAGAGGACATAGAAAACGCACACCTACATTATATACTAGAGGACATAGAAAACACACATCTACATTATATACTAGAGGACATAAGAAAACACACATCTACATTATATATTAGAGGACATAGAAAACGCACACCTACATTATATACTAGAGGACATAGAAAACGCACACCTACATTATATACTAGAGGACATAGAAAACGCACACCTACATTATATACTAGAGGACATAGAAAACGCACACCTACATTATATACTAGAGGACATAGAAAACACACACCTACATTATATATTATTTAATTAAAAAGTTTATACCCTATATGTTAGATTATATAAATTTATTTTAGCTCGATTGCGAAACAGCATTGCATTGATCGCTCTCGAGATCTCATTCCTCATGTAATCCATCGCCATGAGGGACAGGGAAGAGTAAATGTGGAATGTAAGTGCATTGCCAAAGGGCACAATTGTAGCAGCTGGGTGCGAACTCTCTGGTAAGTTCGCCTCTGAAGCGAACGCTCTAAAACTGCGCTATCACAACATTCACCCTAACATTATGTTAGTGACACCTGTCAATTACCAAAATAATACGAGAATGCATCTTCTGTGGAATATTGTTCGCTTTGTGTCACAGCAACACGTGGCATCAAAATGACGCACACACTTAATATGTATGTTACAATTAGCTGTCCTATATTTCATTTGATAATATTGTATTGCTCTATATACATGTATATAACAATAACAATCGTATAACCGATACATAATTAGACCACACGTTCTGACAACATTAGTGATTGGTCCTGATTTGAACACTACATAATGTAAGGGGCGTTATTACGCAATCAAAAGCTTAAACATGTACAAATGTTATATAGTATGATTATATGTAGTATTAGTCTTTGGCTTTTTCAAAGAAAGGACTAGTTTACATAATCCACTGTCCAGTTTCCGAAGATGTGCACCCCGAGAGCAACGCTCAAGCAAAAGTGTTAACGAGGATTAGGATGAGGGAGTTGCTAAATCTATTATCTTAAGCGTGAAAGTGATATAAAGAACTCATTTAAAACGATACTACAATGGCACATTTCCTGTTTCCCTATGACAATGCTACCGAAATGTGTCTAATGGAACTCACAGTGCAATTACAACACACTATTGCCACATTCAAGTCACAATCTGTCATTTGGACAACTGCGTCTTTCTTGCAGCCATTTCCATAGTAGACAATATTTCAAACAATACTCTGTCCTCATGTTTGAATCAAATACAACGTTTTTTATTGTACAAATAGTGTGACTATCTATAGCACTTTGAGCGCGGATAAATTGTTATGTATTGATTGATCGTGGCGTTAGGAATTCATTAATTATAACTTGATGTCAAATAAACAATGATATCTTTTAACCCCATGTTATAGATTGTTATAAATGGCACTGTATCAGTGAACATCACAAATGACTACCGACAAATCCATCCGCACAGTATCAGCGCGTAATTGCATAGCAGTTTATGTTGTGTTTCAGTAAGGAATATATGTTGCAAGGTGTACTACAATGTTTGTTGTCTTCAGCAGCCACTAACTATCTAAATAAAACAAACACAATACATGTGCCAGCTGTGAAACAAGGTTCTCCAAATAGGTATGTACTAAAGTACACTAACGTACATGACGAGTACTTTGGCATTGTGTTAGGGACAAGCCCGATTAATGCAACATTCGACGCAGTATAGTGTAAACCGTATGTCATAACGTTGCCAAAAGCACAATGTTGATCGCGGAGCAATATATCGTAGTGCCTGCCATTCATGCGTGAATGCATGGGTTTCTTTATCGGGAAAAAGTAGGTTGGTCAATTCTAGGCCATACATCGCAGAGTGAACATCGACACTTACACGATGGCGGACAGGCAAGCTTAGACTGAGCTCGTTGATAAATGAGTCGGATTAGCGCAGTGGTTAGAGCGCTCGCTTCTCACCAATGGATCCGGGTTCGATCCTCGGACAGGGAAGTATGTGAGATGGTACGATGGTCGCCAGATCGGACAGGTGGGTTTTCTCCGGGTACTCCGGTGTCCTCCCATATGAATGACCACATATACGCTTTCATCCGAGCCAACGAGAGTGATTAATATAAGTTGTTAAAACTTGCTTCGCAATCGTTATAAAATAAATGAAGTACAAGTAAAACAAATGAGTCGGGATTGTATTGCTACAGAACAACACAGAACTGATGCAGCAATTAGGAATGTTGAGATATAAGATAAGTACACCTTCAGTATCTGTTTAAGGGAGAAACGCATAGTTTTAAACGAAAAATATAAGCCAGCCCAATATAAAATAATTGAAAGGTAGCAGCTACAGAGACGGCAACAGCATATGTTCGTGCACCTGTTACGGACACAACCATTTAGCACAACGTATGCAACAATGCTATGTATAGAAAACAATCAATCATAATATAGAATGGTATATTGTATGCTAGTTGCGTTAATGCCAGTCAGTGCAAAGCGGAGTGATAAGCTAACTCGATTGTTACAATACAGTCTATGTAAGGTAATATACATTGAACAGAAGTGTATTGGTTTTCGTTTCCTGTTTATATACAGTTATATATACCTTATATATTGTATAATAATTGTAAACATGATTTTAGCTATGAAACATACTTGGATATATTACCTTCCAACTTGAGATTATTTATAACCCGAATAAGGACTTCTGCCCATTCACTTAGAATCCATACTGGTAGATTCTCTAACAATAGAATACAGAGAAATGAGCGTTATTGTCAATGTTGTAATGTTAGAGATATTGAAGATGAGTATCACTTTATTTAAAATTGTCCGTGTTACTCATAATTATAAAAAGTACTAATACACGAGACCAAGTATGTATAAATTTTGTTCTTTAATGAACAGTGATAATAGAAAGGTTTTATTAAACTTGGCTCGATTGATTAAGAATGCTTTAAACCATAGAAACTCAATATTGAACGCTTTGTCTTCTTAATTACACAAAAGAACTAACTAGAATGCTCATCCTCTATATTAAATTAGATTACAGTAGCTATACGATAGCTTTATTGATCACTTGTTTATTTATATATAATTATATGTATATATTATGACTATGCACTTATGTATACGTCATGAATAAACTTATGTTCTGTTCTATATATCAATAATTCAACGCATGCACTGTAAGTATTCAAAACAATAAGAGTATCGCTCTCGGGAGTTATTGTTCCGATGATTTCGTCTATAAAACGGTCATCGTCATGGTAATTATATATATATATGTATGTATGTTTATTTAGCGTTGCTACCTGTTGCCCATTTGAGCGACGGGCAGTTTACCTAGCACCTTTCCTGGGCAGCTTCCAGCGGTTAACCATAACTTGGTGCACCAACCTCCGTAAGAAACTGCCAACTTGTTAATATAAAGCAACACGGGTCTGAGTGAACCAGTGACCATCAGTAATGATAGGTTACAGTGGTACACGTCATCGACATTAACCACTTATATATCAATGAAGAGCACTAGTATATAACGACTATCACATTATTATGTGAATAAGATAAGATAAATTTTTAGTCGGCAAGACATATCACAAATAACATAAAGCTCTAATGAGCTTTAATAACCGACTATATAACAACATGTGTATATGAATAACAAGAGTAAAACAGCTATGGGAAATAAAAATTTGGATTAAATTAGTGTTAGAATAACACTTAGATGCAGTATATAGAGAAGTTATGGCTAGCATATTTTATTTTATACAGGTTCTTGACCTTGTCACTTACACGTGTGCTTGTAATAATAGCATGTGTGAAATAAATCAAATGATACAGTAGTTGAACGTAAACTGACAGGTGTGTGGCGATCGTCTGCCCACCTCCACATTGACAGACCGAACATCCGCCGGTCGTCAATTCATAAACCGGATTTCAACGGTAATGGTAGACATCGCTATGTATGGTTATTATTTTAAAGGCATTAATCACATAGGACTAGTGAAGCAATAATGCCTCGCTGACAGCTCCAAGATGATATATCCAAATCTAAAAGCCTGAAATAATTTCGTTCACTGAAACGAAAACGTGCTTGTCGTTATTATGACAGCTTGTAAATTATGACATTACTGGCAAATATGTTCGTTTATTAGCTGTTCGGACATGTTTATAGATGAACATTGTTGCAGGGAGACCTGAGAACAAAATAATAAAGGGGACAACTTAATCATTTCTGAGTTTTTTTAGGGACGTTCAACCAGAACATTAAGCTATTTAAGAGGAAGTTGTCTAGATTAGTTAAGATACACGGTGTTAAATTAGCACAGTACACAACATACACATGCAATAAAAGGGGTAAAATGGCATGTCTCCACGGAGATTCAAACCTCACACTTTTGGATTACAGTTACAACGTTCTTCAAATTGCGCTACCGTCGTGACCACACTCAATAGCTGCTACGTTCTGCCCTCCGTTTTAAATGAGAACAACAACCACATAATCTTACTAATACACCACTTGCTTGGTCATAACACTCCAATGATGATCACGTTCATTATAAGGTCGGTTATTAGTAATATTATATATTATTCAGAATACCATTTTATCTTGATATGTCTAATGTATAATGAAATAAGATAACCATTTTTATGCAGAACAAGTTGGCCTACCTTGAATAAATATGTTACTCTTATGAAAAGTAAGAATAGTAAAATAGTAATAAATACTGCTAAATATATTAAGAATGCCTTTAAACTAAGAACAAATCACATGAAAACATTACGTGACTAACATTAATGAATGTATATGTATGCTATCATAGTAACATGTTTATCACAAAAAGACAAATTGGTTTCGCTCTTTGCCAATTCTTAGCTGGTTTATCGTTGCTCTAAGTAACACGATGTCAACTTATTATTACTGTAATTTTGTTTCTCATGCCATGTATACTATTATGCATGTGTAATGTGTTGCCAAATTCAAGGTTATTGCCGATTTTGCCATAAAACATATTCTATTCAAAAACAAGTAATGGTCACGGCACCACATCCAATATGAACGACACCATATCAGTCTCGGCAATGCCTAAGGACTCCTGGTTCAATGTCAATACGAACCCAATTCATTTTCTCCGAAATATGTTCCACTTATCTAACCAAGCAGTTTATTAGCGCAGCTATTAAAATGTTTTGTTTTAATTCTTTTTGTTCTATTAAACGTATCCAGTCATTTTCTTACTCAATCTAGACAATAATTATTTTGGAACGGGCTGTTGCTAATGTTGCCAATCCTTTTGCACTGTAAATGTTATGTATATGGAGATTGTCCGGATTTAGAGGTTTCATACCAGATGGACAGGGTCACAAAACAAACATGGATTAAACATATAAAATGATATTACTACAATATTGGTACCTCATCAAGAAACAGAATGTCGTAATACTTTTCCTTTCAGTTGGATGCTCTTTCGTGCAAGAACCACTGAGGAAGGTATGCAGAGCAATTATCGTATCTAGAGATCGACTCATTCACTGCATACTATAGGTACACTTCTTGGAAGTAGAGTTGAAGTTGGCGTGCTCCATCTTGTGGGTGCTGTATCTCGCCACAAATCGCATTGCTTTCAGTTATATTGACACGAATTGAGTCGGCGAATAGTATCATGCTTCCGGAGGAGTAACTAAATCAATGCTTTATAAAATATGTGCAGCAAATATGCGCACTAAAAACATTCAAAAATGCCATTAGATGTTAAGATCGGTACTATGCCAACCTACGCCAAACACGTTATCGGTCAATAATTAATTATGAAACTGCAGCGCATTGCAACACATCATCATCATTATCTCTAGTGGTTGCTTCACTCATGTCAATAGTATGCTCGCAATATCACACGGCTATGAACAATCATAACGTCTTACCAATATGTCAAAGTGTTAACTCATAGCTACTTAGCTACATTCTGAGCGCGTGATGTTTAATTAAATGTGCATATTGCATTTTGTTTTGGAGTTGTTGGTATTGAGAAAATAACAACTTAGTCAATGTAGCAGCGGGAACCTAGATAGCAAAAACAGATCTTGTTATCTGGCCAAATATGTGCTACACTTTCAACATGTTCGCTTCGCTGTAATATATACCATGTGTTATACCTCACGTGACTACCCCATGCAAAATCTGTCATACCCGAGCGGGCGAAAGTTTTCAATGTCTCATTGCAATGTTTCACCTCTGAATAGCCTCATTCGGAACAACATCACGCTACTCGGACTTTACCGTTAAATTTCAATGTGATTTTATTTGTTATGCCGCCATCTTGTTTTCATGTAGTCTCAAAAAATTGTGTTGTTGATAAATTGTTCGGTAAAACAGAAAAATGTAAACATAAAAACCAGTATAATAAAATGCATATTGTCACCACGAGGTGAGTGTCGCACAGTGGATATTGTCACCACGAGGTGAGTGTCGCACAGTGGATATTGTCACCACGAGGTGAGTGTCGCACAGTGGATATTGTCACCACGAGGTGAGTGTCGCACAGTGGATATTGTCACCACGAGGGTGAGTGTCGCACAGTGGATATTGTCACCACGAGGTGAGTGTCGCACAGTGGATATTGTCACCACGAGGTGAGTGTCGCACAGTGGATATTGTCACCACGAGGTGAGTGTCGCACAGTGGATATTGTCACCACGAGGTGAGTGTCGCACAGTGGATAACCACAAATGTCACCACGAGGTGAGTGTCGCACAGTGGATATTGTCACCACGAGGTGAGTGTCGCACAGTGGATATTGTCACCACGAGGTGAGTGTCGCACAGTGGATATTGTCACCACGAGGTGAGTGTCGCACAGTGGATATTGTCACCACGAGGTGAGTGTCGCACAGTGGATATTGTCACCACGAGGTGAGTGTCGCACAGTGGATATTGTCACCACGAGGTGAGTGTCGCACAGTGGATATTGTCACCACGAGGTGAGTGTCGCACAGTGGATATTGTCACCACGAGGTGAGTGTCGCACAGTGGATTGTCACCACGAGGTGAGTGTCGCACAGTGGATATTGTCACCACGAGGTGAGTGTCGCACAGTGGATATTGTCACCACGAGGTGAGTGTCGCACAGTGGATATTGTCACCACGAGGTGAGTGTCGCACAGTGGATATTGTCACCACGAGGTGAGTGTCGCACAGTGGATATTGTCACCACGAGGTGAGTGTCGCACAGTGGATATTGTCACCACGAGGTGAGTGTCGCACAGTGGATATTGTCACCACGAGGTGAGTGTCGCACAGTGGATATTGTCACCACGAGGTGAGTGTCGCACAGTGGATATTGTCACCACGAGGTGAGTGTCGCACAGTGGATATTGTCACCACGAGGTGAGTGTCACCACGAGGTGAGTGTCGCACAGTGGATATTGTCACCACGAGGTGAGTGTCGCACAGTGGATATTGTCACCACGAGGTGAGTGTCGCACAGTGGATATTGTCACCACGAGGTGAGTGTCGCACAGTGGATATTGTCACCACGAGGTGAGTGTCGCACAGTGGATATTGTCACCACGAGGTGAGTGTCGCACAGTGGATATTGTCACCACGAGGTGAGTGTCGCACAGTGGATATTGTCACCACGAGGTGAGTGTCGCACAGTGGATATTGTCACCACGAGGTGAGTTCGCACAGTGGATATTGTCACCACGAGGTGAGTGTCGCACAGTGGATATTGTCACCACGAGGTGAGTGTCGCACAGTGGATATTGTCACCACGAGGTGAGTGTCGCACATTGGATATTGTCACCACGAGGTGAGTGTCGCACAGTGGATATTGTCACCACGAGGTGAGTGTCGCACAGTGGATATTGTCACCACGAGGTGAGTGTCGCACAGTGGATATTGTCACCACGAGGTGAGTGTCGCACAGTGGATATTGTCACCACGAGGTGAGTGTCGCACAGTGGATATTGTCACCACGAGGTGAGTGTCGCACAGTGGATATTGTGAGTGTCGCACAGTGGATATTGTCACCACGAGGTGAGTGTCGCACAGTGGATATTGTCACCACGAGGTGAGTGTCGCACAGTGGATATTGTCACCACGAGGTGAGTGTCGCACAGTGGATATTGTCACCACGAGGTGAGTGTCGCACAGTGGATATTGTCACCACGAGGTGAGTGTCGCACAGTGGATATTGTCACCACGAGGTGAGTGTCGCACAGTGGATATTGTCACCACGAGGTGAGTGTCGCACAGTGGATATTGTCACCACGAGGTGAGTGTCGCACATATTGTCACCACGAGGTCACCACGAGTGTCGCACAGTGGATATTGTCACCACGAGGTGAGTGTCGCACAGGGATATTGCACAGTGGATATTGTCACCACGAGGTGAGTGTCGCACAGTATTGTCACCACGAGGTGAGTGTCGCACAGTGGATATTGTCACCACGAGGTGAGTGTCGCACAGTGGATATTGTCACCACGAGGTGAGTGTCGCACAGTGGATATTGTCACCACGAGGTCACCACGAGGTGAGTGTCGCACAGTGGATATTGTCACCACGAGGTGAGTGTCGCACAGTGGATATTGTCACCACGAGGTGAGTGTCGCACAGTGGATATTGTCACCACGAGGTGAGTGTCGCACAGTGGATATTTTCACACGAGGTGAGTGTCGCACAGTGGATATTGTCACCACGAGGTGAGTGTCGCACAGTGGATATTGTCACCACGAGTGTCGCACAGTGGATATTGTCACCACGAGGTGAGTGTCGCACAGTGGATATTGTCACCACGAGGTGAGTGTCGAGTGGATATTGTCACCACGAGGTGAGTGTCGCACAGGATATTGTCACCACGATTGTCGCACACACCACGAGGTGAGTGTCGCACAGTGGATATTGTCACCACGAGGTGAGTGTCGCACAGTGGATATTGTCACCACACGCACAGTGGATATTGTCACCACGAGGTGAGTGTCGCACAGTGGATATTGTCACCACGAGGTGAGTGTTGTCACCACGAGGTGAGTGTCGCACAGTGGATATTGTCACCACGAGGTGAGTGTCGCACAGTGGATATTGTCACCACGAGGTGAGTGTCGCACAGTGGATATTGTCACCACGAGGTGAGTGTCGCACAGTGGATATTGTCACCACGAGGTGAGTGTCGCACAGTGGATATTGTCACCACGAGGTGAGTGTCGCACAGTGGATATGTCACCACGAGTGGATATTGTCACCACGGTGAGTGTCGCACAGTGGATATTGTCACCACGAGGTGAGTGTCGCACAGTGGGTCACCACGATATTGTCACCACGAGGTGAGTGTCGCACAGTGGATATTGTCACCACGAGGTCACCACGAGGTGAGTGTCGCACAGTGGATATTGTCACCACGAGGTGAGTGTCGCACAGTGGATATTGTCACCACGAGGTGAGTGTCGCACAGTGGATATTGTCACCACGAGGTGAGTGTCGCACAGTGGATATTGTCACCACGAGGTGAGTGTCGCACAGTGGATATTGTCACCACGAGGTGAGTGTCGCACAGTGGATATTGTCACCACGAGGTGAGTGTCGCACAGTGGATATTATCACCACGAGGTGAGTGTCGCACAGTGGATATTGTCACCACGAGGTGAGTGTCGCACAGTGGATATTGTCACCACGAGGTGAGTGTCGCACAGTGGATATTGTCACCACGAGGTGAGTGTCGCACAGTGGATATTGTCACCACGAGGTGAGTGTCGCACAGTGGATATTGTCACCACGAGGTGAGTGTCGCACAGTGGATATTGTCACCACGAGGTGAGTGTCGCACAGGGATATTGTCACCACGAGGTGAGTGTCGCACAGTGGATATTGTCACCACGAGGTGAGTGTCGCACAGTGGATATTGTCACCACGAGGTGAGTGTCGCACAGTGGATATTGTCACACGAGGTGAGTGTCGCACAGTGGATATTTTCACCACGAGGTGAGTGTCGCACAGTGGATATTGTCACCACGAGGTGAGTGTCGCACAGTGGATATTGTCACCACGAGGTGAGTGTCGCACAGTGGATATTGTCACCACGAGGTGAGTGTCGCACAGTGGATATTGTCACCACGAGGTGAGTGTCGCACAGTGGATATTGTCACCACGAGGTGAGTGTCGCACAGTGGATATTGTCACCACGAGGTGAGTGTCGCACAGTGGATATTGTCACCACGAGGTGAGTGTCGCACAGTGGATATTGTCACCACGAGGTGAGTGTCGCACAGTGGATATTGTCACCACGAG